>JAABNX020000042.1:6873452-6888878 GCA_015163995.2 Mormyrus lacerda | reverse complement strand
CCTAAACCCTATACAGCTGGTTTGGGATGAGCTGGATCAAAGAGTAAGAGCAAGGAAGCCAACTTGTGCCCAGAACTTGTGGAAACTTCTTCAGGACTGCTGGAGAAGCATTCCAGGTGGCTACATCTGGAAGCTGGTTGAAAGAATGCCAAGAGTCTGCAATGCTTCCGTCAAAGCGAAAGGGGACTGTTTTGAAGTCAAAAATTTGAAAAGATTTTGAGATTTTCTTTTAGTCATTGCAATAGTTGGCATTTTTTTTACTTCAATGCCATTTTTTTCAATGCCAAGGTCTTTTACTTTAAGGTGAATAACAGATAAAATGGATACAAAAGCACTTAAAAGCAGATCTGTCCAGACTTTTGACCTATACTGCAGTTGTCAGTTGGGTAATTTGTCCTGGAATCCCAGATATTTATTTTCTCCTACAACTACCACAGAGATTGTTTCCTGTGTGTATATATACCACTGTTATAAATGAGCGATCCGTCCGTCTTCCAACTGCTCATGGTGGTCAGAGTGGGAGGTCTGAAGCTTATTCAGCTGGCACACGACACAATGTGGGAACGCACCCTGGACAGAATGCCAGGCGATTGTAGGGCACATACATATCCACACAGCCAAAGATGTTTTTTATATTGCTGTTATTTTGTATCGTTTTAAACTATAATGCTATTCTTAAATCTTTTTTAATTGTTTTGGTTATAATGTTGCACAGCTTCCAGATCATTTCTCTTGAATCCTTGGTTCACTGGGCAGTGTCCAATACCTTGGCGCAGGTTTTCTGTGTTTTAGGGCCCGGTAGGTTCTCGAGGGAGATTCTGTACTAAATCTGTTCCATACAACCTAACAAAAAGAACCAACCCATCAACATGGGTTCCTCCCTTTTCTTCTGCTTCCCAGTTACACTGCAATTGTTTGTATCTTGCTTACAAGATGCAAACAAACGTGTTAACACACATATCTGATGCAAACATAACCTATAATTTTGTCTACCTACAGGGTACCAACAAACCAATTATGCAAAGGTGTAAAGTGCCAGCATAGAACATGTGAAATGCTGGTCTTGCCAATTCATTGTAATTTTGACTCAGGTGACTGCGGGGCAATGCCCCTCCCAGCCTTGTCCAAACTCTGTCCATGGCGACAGCCAGCAAGAATTAGTATATAGAGAATAGGTCCGTGTGTTGGTAAGATCCAGTATATTACCAGTTGTTTGCACTGGCTCACTCTCAATCCCTACCATCTAATGGCTGGATCACCAGACTGCAATAGTTCATATCTAGTAGATGTCATCCACAATACAATTCTATTTACGTCATTGTCATTTTCTACATTCTATTTTGAAGTAGTATTATTTGATAATCTCATTTAGGGATTTTTTCTCTATACATTGGCAATTACAAGTTTACGTTATTTTGATAAGGTCTACATGTTTTACAAAATTAGCTTCATTGATAGAGATGATTTGACCTTGTAGAGTCATGTTAAGAACGTGAAGTATATCTGCAAATGTAGCCATGTGTGTATTTTTCACGATAAAACGATTCAGTTAAAAAGTAGAACGTCTTACTAAAAGACAGCGATGTTTACTGCCATCATCAGAAAAAAATGCACGAGACATCATTTTGTGAAAGGCATAATGAATAAAAACTTATTTTCAGCAGGTAATTGTATAGCAGTAGAATGGATAAGCATCCATTTTCCAACAATAATTGTTTAATTCAGATGGATTTTTGTCGGCTGGCACGTATGTTGTGCTCTCGCTAAGCCGGTGATTGTTCTTCAGCACTGCAGCTCGTGACTCATAGCAATAAAAACAGGATGTATATTCAAGGTAAACACATAAACTGCCTTGAGGATATCGTGCTGAGAAGGGAAGTGTATAAAGGTTTTAAATTCAAATACTGAAACCTTTCTAGTATTTACATGGAATTAAGTAGGGATGATTTTTTTCATTTTTTGATGATTTTTTGTTCATCTTACATGGGTTACATGGAAACATGTCCAGCAGGTCAATACTGACATCTCTTTCTTTGGCCACACATTCCAGCTCATTCTTGGGGGTGGGGGCAACATTCCCAAGCAAGCTGGGAATTATAACCCCTCTAGTGTCTCCTGGGAGCCAAGCAGGTGTCATACATATAAAGTTGCCCCATCTGTCACAGTTATCTCATTCCTGCAGTCACCCACATCTCACCAACATAGCTGAACAACAGACACAGATTGGTAAACCATGAGCTTTTTCTGGTGACAAGATACCCATTTCGCCACCACAGACTTCCTAAGCTCTGAGAACACTGCAGTCACAGAATCAACGTCATTTTCCCTTTTACCACCCACCTTACAGGCAGCTCATGCTGCCATGAAGCCTATTATTAATAAAAAATTCTGGTTATATAAATGGTTTCTAATAACAAATGCACTCACTTAGTGACGCTTGTGAAAACAACGTGCAGCTTCAGCGATTTGTTGGCTCTTCATACAGTACAGTCCCCTCTGTAGTTACGTTTATTATTACGGTATAATTATTCCTATTATATACTGTATTATTATTTTCCCTCCTGCTTACAGTAGCCTATGCAAAACCCTGATCTCAATACAACTGAAAAGTTGATGTGGAATTTGAACAAGCATGAATATTTTCGTTTGGAAGATTGAAGAAATTTAGGGATGCTACTCTGGTGAATATCTGCCAAAATGCATTACATATGTGCCTTGTGTCCATGATTCTGAATGGATTAACTCACATTTTTATCATCACACTATAAGCTTGAAATTTATAAATGAATGTTTTCAGAGGCTTCAGACTCACCACAACTATATAAACAGAAGACAGATGGATGTAATAATGTGTGGGTTTAGTTAAAGATCAGTGAAGGAAGTCAAATATACACTATATGGACAAAAGCATTGAGATACCTGGTTATTACACCTACAGGAACTTCTGTGACATCCCATTCTGAATCCATACGCATCAATGGTGCCTCCTTTGCAGCAATAACAGCTGCCACTCCTCTGGGAAGGCTTTCCACAAGATTTTGGAGCGTGTCTGTGGGAATTTTTGCCGATTCATCCATTTGTGAGGCCAGGCACTGATGTTGGATGTGAAGGCCTGGCTCACAATCTCCATTCTAGTTCATCCCAAAGGTTGTTTGATGGGATTGAGGTCAGGGCTCTGTGTGGGTCAGTCAAGTTCTTCCATACCAAACTCACCCAACCATGTCTTTATGGACCTTGCTTTGTGCACTGGGGCACAGTCATGCTGGAACAGAAAAGGGCCACCATCCCCAAACTGTTACCTCAAAGTTGAGCATACAATTATCAAAAATGTCCAAGTAAGATGAAGCATTGAGTTCCCTTCACTGGAACTAAGTGGCCTAATCCAACCTCTGAAAAATTAGAATTAGAATTAGGTGATCAGTGGTCATTGTTAACACACCACAGCACAGCACAGCACACAGTGCGCAACAACGAAATGTGTCCTCTGCATTTAACCCATACAGTATGTGACTTTCGTGACATAGCAGGGGGCAGCTAATTCAGCGCCTGGGGAGCAGTGCTTGGGGACGTTACCTTGCTCAGGGTACCTCAGTGAAAAGAAAAACAACCCCGTACCACTATCCCTCCTCCATCAAGTTTTACTGCTGGCAAAATTGAGGCACGTAACAATCTCCTGGTGTCTGCCAAACCCATGCTCGTCCAACAGACTGCCAAACAGAGAAGCATAATTTGTTACTCCATGGAACATGTTTCCACTGCTCCTGAGTCCAGTGGTGGCTTGCTTTACACCACTCCATCTGAAGCTTGGCATTGCGCTTGGTGATGTGAGGCCTGCATGCAGCTGCTTGACCATGGAAATCCATTCCCTGAATCTGCTGGCACACAGACTTTGTGCTGGGGTTAATGCCAGAGGAAGTCTGGACCTATGCGGAGCGTTGGCGACTTTTACACACTATGCGCCTCAGCACTCGGAGACCCCACTTTACCTGGTCTGCCACTTAGACGGCTGAGTTTCTGATTCTCCTAAATGCTTCCACTTTGCAAAAATACCACTAACAGCTGACTGTGGAATATCGAGCAGGAACTGATTTACTGCAAAGGTGGAATCCTATGACAGCACCATGCTTAAATTCACTGACGTCTTCAGAATGATCCATTCTTTCACAAATGTTTATAAACCTGGCTGCATGATTGTATACACCTTTGTTAATGTGTCTGAATGAAACACCTAAATTCAACGATTAATATGTGTGTCCCGAAATTTTTGTCTATATTGCATTTTTAATGGTAAAACCTAAACCAATTAGAATTATCGACATATCTAGCCTAATTTTAATTGGATACTGCATATGCTTGTTAGTCAAAAAAGGATTCAAATATATTTCCTTTACTATATGTTCAAAAAATGAGCAAGTAGGATGACTGCCGACTCATAAAATCCTGCATACTACATCTTTCAGCCTTCTGGTCAATAAAACCCAGGATCAAGACATGAAAAACAATGTCTTTCCCTTAGCAGTAGAATCCTGTACACCTGACAGCACACACCTGCCATGACAAAAATCCTGGTACTGCTATCCAGCGTTTCACCATATTTGCTTGCATATTTCTTTCTTTCTTTAATTATTCACTATTTAATGTTGTTGGAAAAGGTGGCTATTGATAAGAACCATGCCTAGCTAAATTCCTTGTAATCATGCATAAACCTCATTCTATTTCAGGTTGCGATTCTAGAATGTACGTATGTTTAGTCTGCGTAATAACCCGCAAGGAATCCGCTGTGCACAGACGACTGCCAATCAACATTAAGCAGACAGTCAGTAACCATGGTTTGATCGCTGTTGGCCTCAAAGCCACCCATGAGGAATGCTAACAGGGCATGACTGGTGGCTGCTAATTACATCCAAGTGTGGGGGAGGGATTGTCTACCCCAGCGCCGCTTAAAGGCCAGGGTGCAAATAAAGGGTAAGCAATTTGCTTATACTTTCAATGCCATCAATATTAGGCAGTCTGCCCCGAGGAGGGTGTGGCTTCCCTGCTGACACGCCCATGCTGCAGGATCCACATCTGTCCATTTAGGAGATGAGGTGCTACTGATACAGAAAGACAACTAAATGATTTCAGAACCTGGGTGTCATCATTAACAATGAACTCTCCTTCATGTTTTTCGATGCTGGTGGATATTAGGAATAGTCACTTCAGCCAGAATTATTAGCTGATTTTCGCCAGTAATTAGTCAAATAATATTTGTGCCTCCACCCCTCCCCTGGCCACAATCCCGGAGAAATGTGCATGGCATATGATGTGATGTTACTCATCACTGCAAAAGGATAGTGTGAAATATCAAAAAAGTAGCTTGAAAAAATTAAGTTGAAACAAATTAACCTGAAGCGATAGCTCAGGGTGATCTATGAGTACTATGAACTGCCCTGTGACTTGCCAAGCTGCTTCCAGGAAAGGCTCTTACAATGCAGACTACCCTGCTGATTACCACCTTAGATAATCCTTCAGGTTTGTGCAAAACTCAACTGACTCCAGAAATTTCCAGTTCTAGTCTGCAAAGGACTTGTAGCAGTTCTATGTAGATTCTCAGCCCCTTAATGCAGTCACACAGAAAGACACCTATCTACTGTTGTGTATTGATGACGCCATTGATTACATTGCTGGATCAAACCGGTTTAGGTCCCTTGAACTCTGCAGTAGGTACTGGCAGATGGAGCTGGTGCCTGAAGCTAAGTCCAAGGTGGCCGGGGGATTTGGCAGTTCTGGGTCATGCGGTTTGGTCTCTGCAATGCTCCCGGAACACCTGAGGGCCTGAGGGACAGGTGTTGTTCTCTATTAGACAAACATCTTGATTACCTGTTAGTGAATCCAGCAGATTTCAATAGAGCTAAAAATTACTCACATGAAGTTTTTGCTGCCATCTATGGGGCTGGCCATGACCCCCAAAATTTATCCTCTACTTTTGTACTTCAAAATTTATCCTTTCCCTTTTTTATAATGCATAAACAGTACAGTTTGTGGTCACTAAGTTAGCATTTACATATTTACATACTAAGTAATTTCTTTTTAAATCTGCCTTTCATTTTAATGAGAAGGCTATGCAGGTTTACATTGCTGTTTTGCTATACATTGCACTGCAAACAGGAACACACCGACAAAAGACAGAATATCGTCATTGTGGGAAAGCACATCTATAGTCCCATTTACCGTCAGATTTTTCATTCTCACTGTATCCCATAAACACCAGTTACTGTTGACCCAAGAATTAAGCTGCATCATTCAGCCTTTCCTCACAGTGTGTGGCTAACTGTCGATACATGCTTTCACCGACCAAACGGTCTTCACAAGGATTACCATTTTCGATCTTAAGAAATAAGGATGGGTACCCCCCACCCCCCCGGGTCTAGGATGGTAATCTTTAGTAGGGGGTAGATTGCGTGATCCAAAAAAATAGTACGAGACATATTTCACGGGGACAGAGCATTTTATTTTGTGATATAAGCCGATCGCCTAATGTATGAGATGGGTGCGAACTTTAATCTTCACTATTCCCAAAGCCTTAATTGTATGACTGCACTGACATGCTCCTTTTGCAAAAAGAACAAACATTCTTATTTACAGTATGTACATGAGATTAGCTACAGTACAATCAACAAGAACAGTATTTAAAAATCAAAGTGTTATATTGAGCACTCTGATTTCATATTTTTCATCATGGTTTACCATTATACTGGTGCCCTACTGGGACCGATGGGGTATTTCATTATTGTTTTTAAAGTTTAATCTACTGCAACAACCCTTTCTGTGCACTATGAAGTACATTTGGTGAGGAGCCTGTTGGGAAGCCTCCCTTCACTGGAATGAAACGATCAGCACCACGCAGGCCAGCAATGACCATGTTTTCCTCCCTGCTGGCCTCATGAAGTGTCAGTCAGACAGGGCTAACAACCTATGATTACCTCAGCCAAGAGGAGGGGCAGGATTCCCTTGCTGCGCTCAAAGCCCGCGCTAGAAAGAAGCCAAGAGTCAGAAAAGGAGAGCTAGCTGCACGTGAAGGGACACTCACCTCCTTAAAACAAGAAGGATGCTGGAAGATGAACTAACACCAGAAATGGACCATCACCTTGTCATAAGTCCTCCCTTGGTGTAGTGTTGCCTTTGTAAATCGTGCCTCTCAAAGGGAATTGGTCTATACCTTGTAACAATGCATTATGTAATAATGAAGACAATCATTTTGGTTGTTTATTACATAATGCACCATTATGTCTTATTGCATTTTCATCATAAAAAATGCCACTCCCAAATTTTGTAATATCTACCACAATACGTAATACTTACAACAGGCAAAGAAATTTATTACATATTGTGTTCAAGCTGTCCATTACAAAATGTCTATTAAATAATGAAGTGAAAATTTGCTAAGTTTTGTCGAGTTATTACATAACGCATTGTTACACACCTTTTTTCCCTACAACAACATGCTTGATAATAGTTTAAATAATGTTGTAATACATATCCTGTAGTTCTTTCTGTAATCTGTCATCCTTTATTTTGTCTCTTGTGGGCATGTGCTGTAGTGTAGTTTTATGTGGTGTTTTAGACACAGACAATATAAAAGAAATAAACAATGGAAATATTCTGGAAAAAATGTGACCAGTGGTCTTTATCACAGCATTAGATGTATTTGCACAAATGCCTGAACACATCAATTTGCCTGTGCATGGTCATATAAATTTATTTTATGGATTCAGTGTGGTTAGTGTGAAAATGTATAGCTGCAAAATAACTGATAAAAATTCCAGGAATGTCATTTCTATGAAGGTATAAAGTACATGTTCTAGAAGAGAGAGAATAGAGTGCTGGACCCAAGCATGATGAAAAGAGGAAGTTATTTAATTATTTTTAATAACATTTATTATTAACAGTTTCATTAATAGTTTCAGTAGACAAGAGCTTTGTTCATCATCAACACTGTCGTTCCCACGGTCATATGGTCATTACCTTAATTTTCTTCACATGCTGAAAGAATATCCATATCAATGTTGGATCACTGAGCAGGGCCATTAACCTCAGACACTGTTCCAGATTAATGGCTGACCCCACATTCTGACCCCAAGCTTTGCTCTTGCCTGTGTATTTGTGTGTCAAATAAGGGAGTAAAATATGCAGAGATTAAATTCCATCGTGGGAGACTGCATCTATACAATGGCAGTAAAGGCATTATCATTTTTCTTGTGGGATTCCTACCCTTTTTGGCAGATGATTCTTACATGTATTTGACCTCATTACATTTTTCTTTGCTGTCCAGGTCTTCTTCACAACTCTCCTGGGATTTTGATTAACTTACCAACAATCACTGCGGTAACACTTTACTTAAAGCTGTCATCTACAGTATAATGCACTATAGACACCTTCCTAATGCATTATAATGGTCAATATAAGAATTTAGGATGCTTTGTGCTGTATTATGAAGGTATCTACAGTACGTTACAGATGAGAGCTTCACAAAGAATTCACAATTCATAACAAACATGGGTATAACATGTTATGTCTTGTTATACATATTTATAGTCATGTTTATAATGCTTTATGAATGCATTATAATGTGCTATAAATGTGTTCAAAGATTCCCATAGACATGGCTTTCCTAGAAATTACCATCACTGCCACCCACTTGATTTCTCTTTCATTTTGACCGTTATTTATCTCATTTCACTTGCATGACTTCTTTGAATTCTGTCTGAATTCTGTCTACAGTTTGTCTGGTTCTACATCAAACTGGAATTTCTGATGTCTTCCTTAAAGGTAATGGGTATATTCTCCAGGTAATTTCTTCAACATCAGATGGCCTTGTTGTTCCTTTTAAGCTTCATTTGGGGCTTATTTATAAGCAGTTCACGATCTGTTCTACAGTCTGCTGCAGGCCATGTGTTTCCTGTTTGGACTGGGTTCCATTTCACTTCTTAAATCTGGTGGGATTTTGCATATGCGTTTATGTTATAAATACATTAAGGTATTGGTGGCATCAGTGTAGTAGTCCACAAAAAATACTACCAGGGAGGCTGAGGTGTTGACCTGGTCAGAAAAATTGATAAAGTTATAACTGATTTTTAAAAAAGAAATTCCTTCCTATTTGTGGTATTATGTGGTTTAGTATGCTTCAAAATGGGTTTAAACATAAAATATTCATGTCATTAAGCACACGTATCAGTTCGCTGCATTTTAAATTGCTTGTAATTGAAAAGTATTTTTAAGAAAAGATGAGGCACAGCTTACCAGAGTCAGTAGGATTACCCCAGGATGGCTGATAAGCCCATGTTACTTCAAATAAAGAAACTAAATGTAGATCAAATCAAGGCATTTCTTATCTGTGAAAAAGATAAAATGATACAGTCTCTCGTGTAGCTAAGCCCTTAATGGGCTTAGTTCCTCTATAAGGTGTGACCCTTTTCTGAACAACCAATTTAATAGGGGAGTTTACAACGACAGACACTCCTCACTTAACGATCTACCTGTTTAATGACCAAACAGACTTACGACCAGCTGTCCGACGGTCGGTATTGCATGCTGTACGAGAACTTCGTTCTGGAAATGGCGGTGTGGCATCTCACTGTCAAGCATCTCATTTGGCATCACCCTTTCTCAGTCAGCCTCGTTCTCGCATACGGTCAGTATTCAGTACACTAGGGTTTGCAATCTCCAAGACTACATATTTCAAATAAATGAAAACAACTACCCGTATTTACAATAAGCGAATCTAAGTAATGAATACTAGACCTGATTTCCTCTATTCTGTTTATTACAGTATACAGTGCACTATTGCATGAACAATTATAAATATACTAAAAAATGTTATAAAATGGTGCAAAGGTGACATTAAAACAATATCTAAAGATGGTTGACACAAACCCATTACCAGTACAGTCCGCCTGAGATATCAGTGAGGGGCACCTCCTCACTTATCGACCAATTTGATTAACAACCTAGTTGTGGGATCGTTTGGTGAGGAGTGTCTGTACTATAGAATGTTGATGAAAGTTATATGCTCTCAGCAGTCTTCAGTCAGATTAAGCTCTTTAGACAGCAGCCAGCAATGTAATACAGACGTGTGTGTCTGAGATGAGACAGATGAAGGATAATTGCCCTTTGTCTCTTTAGTAGGCTGTGAAGCACCCTTTGGACTCCAGAGACCAAATCATCAAATCATCAAATACTATCCATTCTTTGCCAGCCGATTAGCATAAACATTGCCTCATAATCATTTGGGGATTATAAATCAACGAATAGTAGAACCCAAGGATGGTCTCAGGTTACACCCTGTACCTAGTCCTTGCAATAAGTTAGGGTCCTGCATAGTCCCAAGTTTAAAGGTCTGATAATTTTCACATTAGCTAACACACTCCAGACCTGTTTCACTACTTAGGGCCATCCCATCAGTTACCCTGATGAACCACCCGATGGCACCGGATTTCCAGTTTCAGGGCTGTAGCCTCCATATACTGTAGACTATAGAGATGATGGAGAAGATCTGGCCGATACTGGCTTCATGGTTACATAGCAGAAGTTACATATTTCTGTTCTATAATCAGTATCAGCTGCTCATACTTGTTCAGCCTGGCATTACTGAACCATTACTCATCAATTGTTCCATCTACATGCACCCCATTTCCAAAAATAAAAAGAAACACTATATGTTACATGCTCTTACATATAAAGCAAACTGCAAGGCTTATGCATAACATAGCTGTCGCTGAACAACAGAGCAGCCATTAACAGTTTGTTTTTTATCACAGAGTCTATAAAAGATGCTTTTGGAATGACAACAATGTACTACCTGGTCAGCCCCATCCGCCCTCCCCCATCTAATCTCTATACCTACCAAACCCCCCAACCTCAATCTCTAGCCCCCCTTCAGTAGGCTTGGGCGGTATCTAATTTCTCACTCCTTCATACTGGGGGTTCACCCATGATAAATTTCTCCAAACAAAAATCTCGCAGCCTACCCTACACACTCTCCCATCCTCTCAAAAAAATCTTTATTAAAAGCCCAACCTTATGACTTGTCTCAATGCAATCAGGTTCACCAGGTCTGCACCTGCTGTTTCATGTGCTGATTAGAGGACTTTTCCACATATAGTCTTTTTTATACGAACCAAACTCAGTTCCTTTACAATGGAATAAAAAGCGGTCATATTGTGAGTTAATTTTAAAGAGTACTTTGTTCTCTTTTTGGTCCACTTCAGCTCTGATGGGGCCTCAGACCTCTTTCTGTTCACACTGCAGTTCCTTTGGAGTTCTCAGACCCTTGGGATATGAGTAGCTGTCACTTGGAACAAAGTGCCTGAGAAATTTCATAGAGTCGGGGGAGGTTTTCCCATGATAAAATGTGCTGAATGAAAATACTCCATTATAATGAAAATTACTGAGGGGGGCTGGCAATGAAAAAAAATAGATAAATATGTAAACTTTATTGTAGAATATGATAATATGGAGATGGCTTCCTTTCTCTGCTCTGCTGCCACCTAGTCTGGCGTAGCTGTTTCAGTTTTGGGGAGATTTGGGTCTGGTGTATCAGGTGCAGATTTCCATCCATATAATGTTTTTATGAAGTTGTAACAACATCCATCAAAGACCAAATAGAGTAAATAGAGTAACAAGATCAAATACAGTTATCCTGATCAGAAGGTCAAACTGTAACCCTTCCATTTATGCCAGTCAGTAGCATTGATTCAATTTTGGTGTAATTTGTCTCAAAATATGAAAAGGCCCAGATGTTCACCCATACAATATGTCTGCAAAGTTTGGAATAGATCCAACAAATGATTTTTGAGTTATCATGCTGACAAGATGAAGTGTCTGAACTGCCTTTGCCTTTCATATTACTATGCAGTGTGCTTCAATTTTGGGGCAATCTGTCACAAAATTTGAAGAGTTCCAGTTTGTCAGCCAGACAATGTGCTTCGTCACTGCGCCTTTGCATTAACGAGAAAGTGCTGCAGCAACGGCAGTGGCGTAGGTGCTCCCAAAGCCATACAGTTCCATTCAAAAATTTGCACATACCAGGCTGCCTGCAAAGGAGAGCAATAGTGTCGCATCACATGACCACCTGACCTAAACACGGCAGAAATAATTTTGGAGGAATTTAATTGGAGAATGAAAGAAAAGTCGGCCAATGAGTGCTCAGCATATATATGGGATCTCCTTCAGGACATCCCAGGAGGCCACCTCATGAAACTGGCGTAGAGGAGACAGTAGGATCAGCCAGTCCCTGGAGCAATTAGGGGCCTTGATCAAGGGCCCAATGGAGGGATCACTCTGCCAACCCCACCTAGGGATTTGAACCGTTAACCTTCTGAGTCCCACCCCACAGAGCTGCCCTCCCAACAGAATTTTTAAAATACATTTTTGGTCAGTGTATAATTCCATATATGTTATTTATAGTCTGTAATTACTCTAAAACGTAGGGAACAGTTCAAATAAACCTTTCAATGGGTAGGCGTGTCCAATCCTTTGACTGGTACTGTATGTATTTTACTGTATGTATTCATCTTTATATTGTTAATATATCTTTATATTCTAAAATTTGACTTCATCATGATGCTTGCTTTTTTAATAGCAGATATGTGTTCATATAAATAAAACAGTAGCAAAACTCAAGAGGATCATTCTTTTTCGTTTTGCAGATGCAATTTATAAGACACTAGTTAAAAGGCAGGAAGAAACGCTGAATCCCCCTGCCCTCATTTCGGTGACATACTCTTGTCCCAGTATACCTCGTTGAGACTTTTTGTTCCGAACACTTGCTGTTTTTAGCTTTTAAACAATAAAATGTGACAAGGAATGAAAATTCCACCGGAGAGCAAGGTTCTACCTTAATTCCCTGCCCATATGTTTTAGAGTCGCAGCCAATAAATATGATTTAAATCATATTTAGGAAATGTGCAGACATGAGACGTTTGGGATATTCAGCTTTAGGATCATTTTCATGATGAACAATGAGTAGCTTCTATGCCACCATGAATAAAGAGGAAACTGAGCCTGAAATGTCTTTGTCTTGTTTGAGTTAAAAAAATCCTTTCTAGTCTATCCTATTTTCAAACAATTTTTTTGAGTTATGACACTGTTCTGTGATATAATCAATATGAGGTCAATATCAGCTGCTCATACTTTTTCAGCCTAGTATTACTGAACCATTAGTCTATAGTTCCATCTTCTATGACATGCACCCCATTTCCAAATATAAAAAGAAACATTAACCTTTAAAACTACTGGAAAAAGCAATTGCTGATTATGTTAATTTATTGATCATCTTAGTCAAAGAAAATTGGTCTAAAATCTTGACAGTGTCTATAGTGCCTAAATGTCCTTCTGGATAAGTAAATTATCTCTATCTATCTATTGCATTTCTATCAAACAACCAATCTTTTCAAAATTAATCTTGTTCTGGTCCTGAGATTACTGTATATGTTGTGGTAAAATGACCAAGCCAATTAACAGACAAGCCACAGAGCCAATAAATAATAGCGTCCGTCTCTCCTACCTGTAAATGAGGATGTCATCTGCGGAGCTGTTGTACTGGATCTGGTACATTCGCAGGCCTGGGATGTGACTCTGAGGTGGCCAGTGGATCGTAGCAGAGGAAGAGGTGAGCTCTGAAACACTGACCAGTTGCTGCTCTGGCCAGGGATGGCTGCTGCTGGTGTTGGACTTGATAGAGGTAGGGATATCTGATGGGCCCAGCTCAGGTTGCAGTTTGGGGTCAAAGTGGGGTGAAGGATTGACCACTAATTCTACAGGGGTGGTGGCCTCACCCGCTGCGTTGGAAGCAATGCAGGTGAAGATTCCTGAATCTTTCACGGTGGTAGCGAGAATGTCCAGGGAACCATTGTCATAGGAAATAGTTCGTGAGGTGTTGCCAATTAGCTTTCCTTCTGGGTTTACCCAGTGTATAGTGGGCTCTGGGTCACCCACTGACTTGCAACGTAAGCTTACCTCCTGGCCTGCCATGACAAACATTTTAGAAGTGTGCCGTGTGATCATGGGTGGTTCACAGACAAATTCCTCCTCTCTAATGGTCCAAAAATACTTTCCAGCCAGTTCACGGGGTGTAGCACATGTTTCTAGATCATCCTCACGTGTCAGTCGCCTGAGCCACACCAGCTCACAGTTGCAGTGCAGTGGGTTCCCTCCAAAACTGAGCACTAAGGCTGTAAGTGGTGACCCCTTCATCTTAGCATACACAGGGATGCGCAGAAAGAGAGGGTCTGGTGGGATCTTCTTCAGTTTGTTGGATGTCATGTCTAGACGGGCAAGCTTATGTAAATTGGAAAAGATTCCTTCAGGTACAAAATCAATAAGGTTGTGATCAAAGCTGAGGGTGTTAACACTAACTAGCAAGCCAACTGTCTCCCAGGGTATGTGCACTAAGTTGTTATAAGAGAGGTCAAGGTCCTCCAGGGTCTCCAGAAAGTCCTGGAAGGCCCCCTCTGTAATGTGCTGTAGCTGGTTGTTGCTAAGGATTAGGTGGTGCAAGCTGACTAAACCCTGGAAGTGAGTATCATCTACGGCAGTTAGTCTGTTGCCATCCAGGTGTAGGGCATGGAGATCTTGTAAGTCAGAGAAGGCATAGGGTTTAATCTGGCTAATAGTGTTGCGTGACAGAGCTAAGTGTATGAGGCTGGACATATTAGCAAAGTCCCGGTGATGGAGCGTGGTGATGAAATTATCCATTAGCCGCAGCTCAGCCGTGCGTCGGTCAATGGAGGGAGGCACAAAAAGAAGGCCCGTCTTAGCACACAGAACAGTGTAGGAGGGTGGTAGGTTCTGGCATGTGCAGCGTTTGGGGCACAGCATCGTGGACATGGGCGCAGCCAGCAATGCCAGGTATAAGAACAGTATCTTCATGGCAGGACACCTGTCAAAAGACGGAAACGTCGTGAGATGCAAAGCCCTACACACAAACTTACCTAGGCAATGAGGAGGACAGCAGGATTATTGATGCTTTGGAATTTGTTGACGACTATTGCAAGAAGACTATTAAAAATACTGTGGACAGTAAAGTCTACACATACAATCCGTATTTTCATTTAAAACACAAATGACCATACTAAATCTTGTTTTGGCAGCCAATGCTTTGGAAAAAACACAATAGTCGGAAAAGTCAAAGATGTAAGAGTAAGAGGACAACCAACGACGAGATGGATGAACTCAATCTTTACAGCAATGAACCTGCCTTTAGGAAGCCTGAAGAACCTTCATAACGGTATATTGTCTTTATGGTACCTAGGAGTCCTCATTGACCAGATGGCATCTACCCATCCATCCATTTCCTGAACCCGCTTGTCTTATTTAGGGTTGTGGGAGTCCGCAGCCTATCCTGGATGTTACACCACATTACAGAGGTGGCATCTAATGATGATAATA
>JAABNX020000042.1:6822835-6873439 GCA_015163995.2 Mormyrus lacerda | reverse complement strand
GAATCCTTGGGTTCCTTTAAATCAGAGCTAGATAAGATTTTAACAGCTCTGAGCTATTAGTTAAGTTCTCCCCAAGCTTGATGAGCTGAATAGCCTCCTCTCATTTGTATAGTTCTTAGGTTCTTATATTTGTCATGTTCTGCCTGCCATATCACCTGACTCTCCTGTCTCCTTCTCAGCGTGTCCCTAACAAGCCACACCCATTACTCGTTTGTCTTGCCTCTCGTTTGTATCCTCATGTTAATCGCTCCCAGCTGCCTCTCGTTAGCTCCCATGTTAGTCTTGTATATACATGCTTCCCAGTCCTGTGTTTCCAAGTCCACTCATTAATTTTGTGCTGCCTGTCTGTCCAATGTCTAGCCTTATCGTTTTGATCCACCTTATTCTCCACCTTATTGTAACCAATTTTGATTGTAGGGATATGTAATCTATGAAATTCTTTCTGTCCTTAATGTATGCTTGGATGTTTCCTTGATCTACAACTAACAACTGCAATGGAAGGTGCATACGTATTGCTCAGGAAAGTGAAAATTCTGTCTGAAATTGCACAGTTATTTGAAAACGGAAAATTAAACTCGTGAGATAAATGCAAGTAAATTAAATCGATGGAAAAATATCAACATGGTTTCTTAAATGGAAAAAATAAATTATAACAAAGTACTGATCGCCCATTCAATGAAATATTTTTGTGAAATCCACACACAAAATCCCCAGGCACATTCCTACCTGCTTTAAATAGCATAGTCTGAACATGTGATCCTGTCAGTGACTGAGCTGTTTACTAGAGGAAAGCAAGGTTTACAAAATAAAGTCCAATTGTATTTGATTCAGTATCAGTCTGAAAGCAAAACAAAACCATGTTAAATGGAAAATGGTTGAATTCACAAATTTTTAGACATAAAATCCTTCAATTAGCTAATATGTTATGGGAAGTGTATAACCACAAAAGCAGTGGGTGAATATTCTTGTGATTTAAGACTGATGTAAAAAAGGAAAAACTTATATATATATGTTGGCAATGGGTGGCCTCAAGCCTCGGGGCCTTTGGGGCTGTAGTGCTTAGCATTGTTGCCTTGCACTTCTGGGACTAGAGTTCAAGTTTCTGCTGTGGCTCCATATACAGTATTGCTCATAGTTTGGGTGTCATGTGATGGAATGCCATCCTATCCTGGGCCTACTTATACCCTAAGCTGCCTGGGATACGCTCCGACTCCCCGAAAACCTGCGAGATAATTGGTTGGAAACTGGAGATGGATGGAGATATATCCATTTGCTAGACAAAGAACATAGAAGTAAAGTTCTCTGAGAATCTTCTCATTATTAAATATCGGTAAAGTCTATTAAATATAAGCTAAGGCATAAAATATAATGAGGAATGCTATAATACCAGTGGCAATTGACTTATTTGCAATATATAGTTTTATGGTCTGCTACAACACAATAAAGTAAATGAATGAGTTAAAACTCGTGCCTTTTGTTTAGTCCGTAGCAGTAGGCCCCAACATCAGCAACATAAAACCAAGGTCTAGTGTGCCTGAAAAAAATCGGAGGTTCCCTCAACGATTACCGAATTCAACAATCTGAATAGGGAATGTTACCTGTTAATTACTAATTATTTAGCAAATTTCATAAATATTGTCAATATTGTATGGTTTTCGCCAGTTCTCCAAGGCCAAAATCTCTCAGGATTTGGTATTACTGTACTATACAAATAATCTTTTATATTAATATCAGCAAATTTAAAAGTGTTTATGGCAATGTTGTCCTTATATATGTAACTTTCATTCAATAATTTCCACTGCATCTTGTGCTAGCGGAGAACCATCTCTTAAATCATATTAATGAACATCAATGTGGCCTCACTCTGAGCGCAGATTACGTTTAAGTAACTATCAATAGTCAAGGAAGATGGATTTCTTTCCTATTCCAGTACAAAAGAACCCAATAAACAAGGTGTTGCCGATAGCAAGTATTAAACCACAGAAGTGCATAACAAGAATACATCTGAATTGTTAGCGCTTATAAAACAAAAAACAAAACTGCTCCCCCCTGAGGAATCACATGACCCACAAGCAAGGGTCTTTTCTGCATTAAAAATAAGTAACACTTAAAATATTTATTTATTGGCAAAAGACCAGGAATATAAGCAAGCAAATGAAGTCTAACCCTGCAGAGTTTCCTCAAGCAGATTGCAGTTGTGCGCGAACTAACAAGCCTTCCCCCCCTCCTCTCCTGCGCTGCAGTTGCTGGGCTTCCTTGCAAATGTAGTCATTGGCTCTCAGCTCTCTACCTTAGACAACCAAGGACATATGCAGTTATATAACCAAGCACGGGAGCTATAGTGATGAACTAGGGTCTGAGTGCAGTTATAGACTCGTACTTATACTGTAGCGGAATTCCTAAAATGGATTCTCAGTGCTTGGGAATATGTGACTTATGATGACCCTACATTGGGTGTGTCCAAAAAAAAGGATGTTCTCTACAGGCAAAATAATTTACCTGATGTCTGACAGTTTCCTGAGTAAAAGTGAATATGTGTTTTTCATGTGGCACAAAAATACCACAACCACCATATACAATACACAATAACACTAATGATTCATTGCATACTACTTGCCTGGACATCCCGTCCATATTTGGTGAAAAGTTGTTTAACTATATATATATATATATATATATACACATACACACACTTTAGTTTTCAAAACAAACACGATAAAATATAGAAATGTTCTCATCTAAAGGTAGAGTGGTGCCAATATTCTGATGCTCATCAGACTGCAGTTTTATGGCATTTCTTAAATTGAAACTAATTACAGTTACAGTTCACTACTATCACTGCTATAAAGCAATATTAGCGCAGCACTATAAGGAAAAGGCATTCAACCCGAAGTGATTCATATTAGATTATCAGTTGCCCTTACAAATACCTTAGGGAGCCAGGCTTGCTTCGTTTAAAAGAATTTGCGATATATATTCATATGTCTGTTGGTATGTTTCTATATACGTGCCAGTTTAATAACAATGTAGAACATCAAGTACTCAGTAGTGGCTTGACTTTTTTGTCGTAATATTTCAGCCTCCATGACTTTGCATTGAATGCCATGATCAGAATGCAAATTTTACGCCTTCTGTTTTTCATGACATTAACGCTGCCTTTTTAAAGCTAGTAAACGAAAACCGCCATAGTGTTTTTGAGCTCTCCCAGGTCCTGGAACGACTGGGTTTGGAAAATATTTGTCTGTATACAAAATCTGAATAGATACTTTCGTAGTCCACCATGCAATTCTGGAACGTATCAGAGAAAAGTATCGCTATTGTAAACAGAATGCAACAAATACATATTTCAGCACAACACATTCCATTGAAATTCACCAGAGCCAGAGTGTAAATGTGATGTTTGCCTTAAACACTGGTTTATATGGACAGTAATTTTTCTACAATACATATAGCATGATACATTCTTAAACACATATCGCTTGAGCTTTTCCCCCACATAATGCGCGGTTTGTACGCCTGTCTGTAATATATGTGCACGTTTTCAACCAGGAAACATACGCATTCAACGTGGACACATGTATGTAAAATAATACATCTAACACTAATAATTAAACATATATCAATCCATCCATCTTCCATCGTATCCTGATCCGGATCGCGGAAATAATTCAACAAACAAACAAACAAATAAATAAATAAAAGCAAAAAATATATACAGATAACTTGTAATTGGATGCAATGGTTAATTGATTACCTTTCAAATGTGTCACACTGCTCCTTTGTATTGCAATAATCGATGTATGCAGCTCCAAAATTGCGCCCGTCGTTGTATAATGAAGGACTCGCCCGCCGGTGCCCAGGGCGAACGAACACCAAGTGTTCAGTAGTAAGGAGCGCCAGCAAAAAACCTTTAATTCGAGTGACAACAAAAAGAAATGGCAGCGCTTACAGACATAGATCCAAAGAGGCAAAATAGACGTCACGAAAGAGGTTCCAGGAAGCTTCTATATCTGTTTCATTTTAACTGTGAACACTTAACACCGAACCACAAAGATTTTAGTTGCATTGCGATATCTGTTTTGGAATATACATTCTTCTGCTGTTGGGATATACGTCTTCTGCTATTCTTTTACGTTGTCCTTGAGTGGTAATCCACAACGAATTTATTAAGCTGTAGAAAACACATGAGTAGTGTCCGTGATGTATTAAAAAATAGGAGTGATTCCCGAAAGAGTTGTGTGTATATTATATAATATTTCGTCCAATACCTCAAATAAAACGCCTCTCTCGGACAACTGAAGCAAGAAATCGTTTAGGTCTACTCCATGCTTCCCCGGTCCGACGTCCTTTTGCCAAGGGCAGATCCATGCTTTCTGGTGTGTAATTTCAATTTCACTACGACCAAGTAGTTTTAAGAAAACAGATTGTGTACACCGTCATACGCAAGTTTATTAATGGAAGTATTTTCTACACGTATCGAAGGTTTTAGAGGCAATGCTGGATTATAGTTTTTGCTGTGCGGATCACTGGAGAGAAATGATCTGGTATGACAAGACTAGGAATATACGGTGCAGGGTTAAAAACGAGTATATATGCAAGACTACTTATTTATTTATGTGTGTGCGCGCGCGTGTATGTATAGTCAAAAAGTAGCTTCCTTAAAGCCACATTTCAATACAAACTACATTCCTGAATTGTTTTTGTGTTTTGACATATTTCTATCCGGTTTAAAAATCATAATCAATGTGAAATATTTCTGATGATCAATGAATGCATAAGGGTTAGAACATTACTACGTAAATGATTCTTCAGAACATTTACATTTATACGTTCTAATGAGGCAAATAATGTAACGTGTGAACGTTAACCTATAATCAAAAACTAAATTAAGCTATTATGTGCATATCCTACATATGACATTAGTATGAAGTACGTTATATAAGCATATTCGAAAGAATATACCTCCGCATATGCAACATGCTTTGTGGGTGATATAAAATTGCTATAAAATTGTTTAGCACTCTTTAAAGTTTGTCCATACATTAACATTTTGAAGTAATGAAAAGCTATACTGTACCACTCTATGCCCAAAAACCTTACATTTCAATTGAGCTTTCTCCCATCACAACTATATCCTTACTGTATGTTGACGCATAAATTCTTAGTAGCTTACTCACAAAACATCTCACCAGTACCGGCGTAAAGCCTTTGGGCCTGACTTGCCAAAAGAGAGCATAACTTAGCTAGATATGTAGCGATGCCTAAAATGTCAAAATGCCAATGATAATTTTATGCCAGAGCATCATTCCTGTTTCTGCATGTCAAGTGCAATTTAAAGTGTTATATCAAATTAATGTGGAAGCAAAGTGTACGTCAAGGTGTGTGTGTGTGTGCGGGTGTGTGTGTGTGTGTGTCTGTTATTCGTGTTCTCCACAGCTTGCCACACCAGTAAACCATTTCACATATCATTCAGACATTGTCAATGTAAATTATCCTAATCCTGTCCCAGGTGTTTTCTTGCTTTATGTCACCTGCGGTAAACTAGAGCCCACAATGAGACGAATATGCGAAGAGCTGTGCAAAATACCATCTTGTATGGGAGGCTGGCAAAAAAAGAAGTCAAGCAGAGCTATGTCAAAGCTCGTTTGGAGTTTGCCACAGTGATCAAGCTAAGATGTGGGAGAACATTGCTTGTGATCTGGTGCAAAGCATTTTGTGTGATGTAAAAGTAGCACTACCCATCCCCCAAAAACACAATCCCTACTGTGAAATTTGATGGTGACAACATTATGTTGTTGGAAAGCTTCTCATAAGCAGTGACTGATAATCTTGTCAGAAATTAAGCAACAATAGATGGCACAGATTACATATTCAGTACGGCAGAAGAGCTTGATTGAGTCCTCAAAAACTAAAGCTTAATAGGAAATTCATCTTTCAGACAAGTGGTCCACAACACAGAGCCAAAACTACACTGGAATGGCCTGGAAACAAGATGAACATACTAGTTCAAATCCTGATCTCAATCCCTTTAAGAATCTGTGGCATGCTTTGAAAATTACAGTCCAAAGACCTTACTTGAGCTGGTGCTGGTCTTTGAGGAAGTCAGAGGGCAGACATGATTCCAAACAAATCTGCAAAGCGATTATATATCTACCCTAATAGACTGTAAGATGTCATTGTGGAAAAGACTGTACCAAATACTAAAGCGTCAGGAATGAAGACTTATGCAAGCAGTATATTTTAGTTTTATCAGTTGCTTCTGATATCTTCATATGAATAATTCATCCAACCATCTTCCACCTAGGGGACCTGGAGCCCATCCCAGTTAGCTTTGGGCACAAAGCTGGGGTATACCCTGGATGGGCTGCCAGTACATTACAGGGCACATGCACACATAAACACACACTCACTATGGGCAATAGATTGGAGGAAACCAAAGTAACCAGGGAACATGTGTACACCATGGGAAGGACAGCCATATGTCCCACACTCAGAGTGAAGGTGGGATTTGAGCCCTATCCCTGAAGGTGTGAGGTACCACTGTGGCCCACATAGCCGCTCTGCTACCCTAACTGATAATTCATTTCAGCTTTATTTTCTCTCTCTCTGTTTCTCCTTACAAATGTGTTTAACTCGAACTGTTCCACTTAGATATCTAGCCAGACGTTACCCACTGCACTGCAGCACTCGGTCTTGGTCCGAGGTGGCCCCTCAGGGTAGGCGTGTGGAACGTTTTGTCTCAGGCATGATGACCATCTTCATCTGATATCAGAGGAGATTCATAAACTCCACATTTCAGTGGCAGCACTCTCAGAGGTCCGCCGACCTGGGAGTGGCCAGACCTCTGTAGGTGGGTACACCTGTCATTGGTCTTGTCGCTCTGATGGCTGCCATACTCAGGGAGTAGCTGTTGCTGTGGTGGGTCGGCTTCTCCCGATGGTGTCCGATGTCACTCCTTTCAAAGAGCGTATAATGAGACTCTGGCTCTCTCTAGATGTCTTGTCTGTTGTCTCAGTGTATACTCCGAGCAAGACGAGTAATTTCTTGATGACGGAGACATTTTATTTGCAACTTTGCTCAGTGATGGAGGCCCAGGAGGTGACGCTGCCCTGTCATGAGTGACTTCAGTATGACCAGAGGCACTGACAGGGCTGGCTATTGGGATTGGTCAGGGGCCGCAGGTCGCTGAATCCTGGTTACAGTGCCCTGAGATGCATCGTTGGACTTGGTACCCCAGTACTGGTCGTGCGGTGAAGGAGATTTGTCACATCCTTATGGACAGACGCTGGAGGCTCCTACTGAACTGCAGAGTCTACAGAATTGCCCGGTTTGTGAATTCTGACCACAGACTGGTTGGATCTCTGGCACTACAGTTCTTGAGACTGATCCTCTGATTAAATGTGAACCACCCAGTCTCACTGAGATGGCACGGGTGGTGAATCAGCTGGGGGTGGGGAAGACCTCAGGGATCTGTGGTACCCGGAGTGAAGTTCTCCAGGCTGGCAGTTAGGCTGCCCACCTGGCATTGCAAGCAATATCTTTTCTTCCACATGGGAGACGGGCATCATCCTAACTGACGGGAAAACAGGACTAGTTGTTCCTGTCTGGAATAGGAAGGGTGATCGCCTGGATTACAGCACCTAGAGGGAGATAATACCGCTCTCATTGCTGGGTAAGATCCTTGCTAGGGTCATCCTCAAGAGGATCTATAATCACTTCTTTGCCCACCTGTGACCAGGGCAGTCTGGTTTTACACCTAAGATAGAAAGGTTCTCCTTGAGTGCAAATGCAAATATTATCAGAATTTCTTTGTAGCCTTTGTTGTTCAGCGGGTTCCCCCTTGAAGTTGCTGGATGTTATGGCTGGCCTGAACACTGGTACTGTGCAGAACGGAGGCAGAACCTCTGCATTCTTCCCCATTGATTCTGGGGATTGCTAATGGTGTGAACTTGCTCCTAGTCTGTTCTATGCTTGCATGGACTGGAAGGCTTGTGGGGTCCAGTGGCTGTGGGGCATTTGTTACTAAGGAAAGATTCACTGATCTTGAATGCTGAGATCTTTGCAAAGTCAATGGGGGCTCTGATCAGGGCTCTCAAGAGACTGAGCGAGGAGTCTGAGTGTCTGGGCTTGTGAGTGGCCTGGATAAAAACCAAGATCCAGGCCTTTAATGACCTCTTGGACACAGCCATCAGCAATCTGGCTGTCTGCAGAGACACGTCGAGCGGTTCACTTATCTTGGCATGGGAGAGCATGGCAGGTCATGAGGTCGTGGGAAGGGGTGTGTGGTGCTCCTGATATCTTTATGACTGTGAGACTTGGGCGCTATCCCATGACCTGAGATGAAGACTGGATTAGGCCAAAGAGACACCCATGTAGTGCCTGGCTATGGTAGATAGATGGTCATTTCCACAGGGCAGGACTGCACCGTGTGTTGGCGTGGGGGGCCGCCAACTGTGATCCCAAGGTGTTTTGTTGTTTGGTGGGAGCAGCAACATGCTGTACCAGAGCCCCCCCAAGCTGAACTGACCTGACCTGACCTGAGTAGAAAGGGAAGTAAGCTGATTGAAATCTTGAATGTCTCTCCAAAAGGGTTGAAATGATACAGCGGAAAATTCTGCAAAAACCTGAATGAATGTGAATTACTTAAAAAGGAGTAATAACACACCAAAATTGCAATTTTAGAATATTCTCAGGGAACACTGAATTACCTTTTTTTGATCCTCTACACAATAGAATTGTTTTTGTATTGTAACTGCGCAGTAACTCAAATTGTCAATTATGTCTCTCTGTGACTTCACAGCAATCATTTTATGTGATTTTAAACTGTTTCCATTCTTGCTATGGATTCGTGGTAGTTTGGGAACAACATTTAAAAAAATTACCTTTTAGAGGCTTCGTTTTGCTGGTGTGCCTGATAATTTTCTCCTAGTCATGAAATGAATCCATATTTTATAAAAGCACTTATCCAGTAGTGGGTCATGGGGAGCTTGGAACCGATCCCAGGCAGACAAGACACGAGCCAGGAGATCCTCCCACTGCAGGGCACCGACACACACAAAGGGAGATGTAGAGACACCAATTCACCTAACTGCAGGAAGAAGTCACATTTCCAGAGTGAGTTTAACCGCTCATTGCATGTTATTGGCCCCTCTGGTGCAACTTCATTAATATGCGCATCCATGCAGCAAAACTTTCTAAACAGAACAGCAGTTTAAATTGTAGGCTAAATATCTGCAGATGTCTATACCCAAATTTGTACAAATATTAAAAACTCTACTAACCTATGATATAAAAGAGAATATCAGGGTTGGTTCTGACATATTGAACGTTGTAACATACAATTACTGTAGCTGTATTGTTTTACAAGGTTACACCCATGAAAATGTCTTGCAAAAAGGATTGCTGCTTTTGGTCTATTACAAAGTTACTAATGTTTTGACATTTTTTATTCCTGGGCTCATATGAGACCTAAAAGCAGCGATTCTGGAGACAATGAGATTCTTTGGTTTCTAGGACTGATTGTTTTTTTTGTTGAATTAAAAAAAAGGAATAAATTACTTCTTATTACTGTAAGTCATCCATCCATACACCAAACCTTTCCCAGTCAGGATTATGGCTGCTGGTCTTTTCACATCATACATAATAAAATTCCATTACCTCCTGTACTCCGAATTTGGATAATGTGCATCCAAAATTCCGGTAGAATCAACAGAGCTACTACAATGTCAATGTGTTGTTTTACTTTGAATTTGAATTTAATTAACCAGAAGCTTCTTCCAAAACACATTCATAGTCTGTATCTCTTCTAGTGATAACTCGTTCTATTTTAATTCTTCGATAGGCCTTTGATGCATCTTTATTGTCCTGCAGTCCTATTAAAATCATAAACAAGAGTGCAGACAATAAGCATCCTTCTGAGAGGCTGACACCCACCCTAAACAGCTTCGGTTTTCTGCCAATGATGTGGATGCGACTCTCACTTCATTCGTATAGGGGCCAAATAACACAAGATTGTTGCCCTGGCACTCTGTATTCCAGCAGCAATGCTGAACAATATAACCAGAATAGGGCAGCATCTCCCAGCCCCAACCGAACAAAGCCTGAACAAGGTCCTCTCTCTCCCTCCTGCAGCATTGAATGGTTGGGATCGCTTGTCTTTTTTCCATAGCCTCTCCTCCGGTATTCCAGCACTGGCTTCTGTGACCGCCCTCGCTTCAGCATCTCAAGCCAGCCAGTAGCTTTCAAGCCAAGAAGCCCTCCTTCCGAAACCTGACATCTTCCCTCACCACAGGTGTCCACCAGCAGGTCCTAGGGTTACCGCCAAGACAGCCACCTACTGCTTGCTAGCTATAGCTACTGCTGCAACCCCTAAAGCCTTAATCACGGTCAGTTTAGATTCAGTCTCCCCGTCTCAATTTACACATGGGCGTAAGGAAAAGTACTCATGATGCCCCGATGTTTTAGGTTAATGATTTGGATACAGACAGTGTGAGTGAATTATACTTTTTGGGGAAATCATCTGATAAGGGAGTCGCTGCACTAGCTACAGTATCTGGCCAGGAAAGCTGGGTAATTTCTTTCACACTCACTATCACTGGAAGGCACCATCCTGCCTGTCTGAAGCGTGTTACCTCCCATGAGCACCATTATGCAGGACATTGGTGAGACCCTGGGCAAGTGGACTGTCCTTGGTGAGCCAGTCAGGAAATGGGACAACCAATGCAAAAAAAGAGGGGGGGGGGCTTTGAGATTTGCAAAAGATACAACATTGTTTTTTTAAGACAATTACATTTCTTTATGTAAGGGAGAAAACTGACCAAACACTTAATTCCGAAATGCCCTTGTCTTCTACTGACCAATGAACCCAGTAAGAATCCCACTTGTGAGCTTGCTACATCATTTTTAACATCTCTTGAGATGTTAAAAATGTCCTTGATGAGAACACCAGCAGGGTTTCCCAAATTTTAACACTGTGTCCTTGAGAAAATACCACAATTATGGGTTATACTCATAACCTGCAGTCATGGAGTGTGCCATTTAATTTATGGTAAAGCCTTGCTAGAATGGCCAGAGGAGGCATGTAGTGACTGAAAAAGCAGAAATATACAATGCTACAGGCCTTCCTGGAAGTAGAGATGGCGACTTCACATTGTGTTATCAGAATAAAAATGCGATCAATATGTTGAGTAACATGATAGGTTCAAAAAGGAGTGTAGAGGTTACCAAGAGCACAACATAGTGACAGCATTCAGGTCATTCTTAGGCAATGCTGATTACAATTTATTATTTGTTATGGGGATATGATCATTCACTTAGAGCGTAGTCTGTAGACATACTATTGCTGTAATCCAGACAACTTGGAGCTCAAAAATGTCCTATCTTGTACTTGAAAATGTACTGTGGAACTGGGAAACTTGAGCCAATTTCACATATCCTGACTTGACCAAGAAATGGGCACCCTGACATCAGACAATATGGCAGCCTCTGCAGGGCCGATCAGAGTGAATGACAAATAATCACATGACCATATATAGTGATCTTTCCTGTCTTACACTGCAATAAATACAAAAGTAAAACAAAACCGATTATGCATGCAGACCGATGTCAAAATTAATGTCAAATATTGCTAACAATTTAGCTTTAACAGCCCATACTGTAGATAGCTCTAGCCTAGCTTACTGAAATGAAACTTCGCTAAACAAACAGAGCTGGACATGCCAATTTTAATTAATCAACCCTCTGGGGTTAACATGCTTCTCAGTTTACAATTCATAACTTCTAAAATGATAGTGTTCCTTTTTATACAATAATCATAATGTGTTATATTATTATAACTTATTATGGCAGGCAGCCATGTTGGTTGTTACATTTGGTGATGCTTTTACTGAGGAGTCTTTCTGTAACCAGAACTCCAGTATAGTATAGTGTGATTAATTAGAATACACAGCCATCTCCTTCTCGCTAATCCTGTGTATCCTCTGCAGGGTACAGTATGTATTAATTGAATTATTTGCTTTGTTTTATATGGGTGTAATACAGCTGTGTTACGCAGCTATATGGTTGATCTCTGTTTTGTTTGATGAGTATTTTTCCTACCCAGTAAATAACTAGTGTTTTTTTCCATCCCAAGTAAATTTCTATGTACAGCAATACTAGAGCAGAAATGTATTGTCCATTATGATTAAGTCTTTCTAACGTTTGAGTTGAGTCTATCAGACATACTGCAATTGAATCAGTCCCTGAGGTGAATTAATTAAACATGCTAACTATTTCCTTGGAGTCGCTCAGCTGAATTAGTTAGGCATACTGAAATTGCATTAGTCCCTGAGCTATCAGTAACTGTGTAGCCTCTGAGTTAAAACACCCAAATACAGGATATTAAAATTAGGCAGAACCTAAACTAGATGGACCAAATTTGCTGATACTCATATTATTTAGAAAGAGTCTGATAATGTGTGCATGAGAGTTTGAAGAAAGGAGAAGCCAGTTAAATAATTCTGATTGGAGATTAGAGCATCCATCCATTTAAATTCACAGTTTCTGTTTTTGCAGTGTTTCCATGCTGATCACTGCAAATTGTATAAAATCCAGGATATTATGCTGACATAAAAATAAATACTGAGCTTGATTTTTTCCAGGGCATGATCTGTGCAAACTATGAAGCAGAGGAAAAGCCATCAAAGAGGACTTATGCAGATCTTTGTGCTAACCGCATGCATCAACTGCAGTACAATACACTAATGTAAGGTGCACAACAAAAAAACAGCATGCCTCAGGTATAAGGGCTGCAGTGTAACCTGCCAAACTGCACATTTTCCAAGTCCTCCTTCAGACAAGAAGAAAGCTGATGCTCTGTAGGCCCGACGGGAGGTGGGACTGGTAATGGGGAGGAAAAAGGTGAATACAAAGAAAGAAAATTACTGTATTACCCTACAATTATCAGCCAAATTTGCATCAATGCATTTGAGAGCTGCAAGTGTAAGTTTGAGTGTGTTATAAATAAGGGGAAAAATGTAATAAGCTGTCTCCTAAGGTGCCAACTGATTGGGAATTCTTAACAACTGCAATGGACCAGCAGGACTTACACGATAGATTTTTGTAAAGATAATACTACCTTAAGTGGTAGAGATCGAGAATGGGGGGAATTAGGACAGTCATGAAGTGGAGAAACAGCAGACTTGGCCACTTGGAAGGCATATTTGATTTGAGGAATTATTTGCATAGTAATAATCAAATTAAACTAACATTATGGTTGCAAATACAAAGAATGTTTTCTTCCGGACCACATTCATTATGGTAATGAAACAGAAATAATGGTTCATTAGATATGAGCACAGATAGCTCTTAATGTGGAGGTCATGCCAGGACTTCGTAAGTTGCCTTTTAGTGGATTTTATATGCAAACAATGGTACAGGACACGGTGTGAAGTAGAAGCAAAGATTTTAGAGCAAATTTCCGTGCGTTTGCTTAAACTGAACCGGTGCGACTCTGAATAGAGCCCTAGACATCCTGAAAGAACTGCGTGATCCGCAATGTCATCGGCGCACATTCCAGAAATAACACAGGCAAAATGAAACTCTGAACGTGACAGGGTGGGTACAGGTGTCAACTGACTACAAAACCTGTGTGGAAAATAATATTACAAGGGAGGCATTTCTGTATGTCAAAGGCACTAGAGGAGTGAACGTTACTATTACTGCTGCATTATCGCACAACCACATAAGAAAAACAATAGCATCTGTCATGGCAGTACCCATCTATACTGAAAAATGTGTATCAAATGTGTACCCATGATCGTCATGGGTAAAATACGCCATAATATGCAAATAAACGCTTACAGAGACCATGGGATGACATTACAGAATGGAATAGCAATGTCGTCAATTTAAAGATTAGGGGGTTGTGGTGCTGGAAGGATTGTCATGATATGCTTGGGTGATGGGCTGAATCATTGGATGCTTTATTATGAATTTTATGTGACTCTTTATTAATCTGCAGTAGCTGTATGGAAAATGTAGTTGTTATTATCTCCTGTATAGTATGTGACTTGTAACGCAAAGGTCACAGCAGGTATGCTGTACACATGTGATGTGTTTCCTATGTATGTCTAGTGTTGGTTGATGGAGATGAGTCATTATACAGGAGACTACAAAGGGGTCTGTGTTGTGCTGTAGGGAGAAGAACCTGCAGCTCAGCATTGGCAAGACAGCAGTCGGGGGTGGGCTTCTGGCATCGCGAGGAGGCCCAAAGACCAGTCGCTATTTTTCTACATTCTACATACTTCCTAAGGATGCTCAGGTCCTTTGTTGTGTGCAGCTTTGCAGTCTTTGTACGTTATCTTTGTTTTTGCACGATATGTTTGTGGACCTAGAGTACCTTGCTGCTATATGCAAATCAACCACGGATCAATAAGATATATCATATTTTTTAAATTATCTTTAAAAATTAAAGAGTGGGCATGCAGGAAAATGCAAAAATCTTGACTTGTTTATTTTTTAGGAAACTATCCTTATATTCCACATCTTTCATGTTTTTCTTCAGGAAACTTGCTTTTAACATCAAAAAGACTTTGCTTCTGCTGAACTATCAAATTGCCTGAAGGTGCATTATATCCATTGTCCATGTCAATGCAAAGTTTTAATAGCTTTTCAAATAATGGTTGTCAAACCCTGCTTACATTTTTAAGCTTTGAACCACCTACCTCAGCCATCTTCTTAAACGTTGCTTTGTTCCCATAAATTGCATGTGAAGTAGAAGCAGACAGATGTATCAAAGTACAAAAATCCTTTTTTGTCATGCCTTATTATGTGTTTAATTGCATCCAATTTAAAACAAAGAGGTAAGAATTCCACAAACAGTAATGCTAAGTACATGGAAAAAGCAACGTACGTACACATTTATCTGTTAAATTTATGTGTTTTTGGTGCACAGTATTGCTATTGTGTTAATATTGTGCAATAATGTAGCTTTTCCAAAATGAGCATTAAGCAAAAAAAAACAGGTTTAAATTACTATTGCTGATAAGATTCCTATAGTTGGTAGGAAACTGTGTAAAGCCCCTGCCTAGTGCATCCATAAAACGGTTTGTTTTTTCACATATACCTGTATGCTGCAAAGACCAAAAATACAAAACAATATCCTTCACAGTATCCTTCTCAATTCCATCATCTATAAAAAGGAAAAAAACAGTCAGACTAAAAAGTTTGAAGGCCTGAACTGTGAACAATATTTTATTTTCTTAAAAGCCTTCAGAAATGAAGTACATGATATACACGGTTATCTATAACAATATTATCATAAATGTTTTGGAACTCCATTTGACTGACTCTTGATTTTGGGTTGGACTACAGTCTGGGTTTGATTTCTTGCTGAATTGTTGCAATTCAGACATTTAAATTATTGACTCATTAGGAGTAATGACTACGGTCAAATTATAGTCAAATCGATTTAGCACTAAAATTGTCACCTATTCCTGTTGTTATATGTTATATACATAAGGATGCAGAGATACAATCTTGTACCTATGCACAGCAGCAAAGGAAATGTATCACTAATAATAAATAGAAAACCTGGATGAATCTATATACTGTAAAATAAAGTCAGTGACAGTATACTATAGGAAGCAATAGCGCAAAAATATTTCATTTTATTTAATATCATGCCTGCCAATTTTAGGTGTCATTGTGTTTCTATAGTGCAAACATTTTTTTCCTTCACTTCTTAGTACACAGACTAGATGGAGGGGAAAAAAATCAAAATTTGTCCTGTAATCTTTGGAATAATTTATAAATACAATTAAACTGGGAAAATTAAATACTGACAACAACTGCATATTTTTTTTCATGCTGCTTTCAACACTTAAAACCAGTGTACTGCAATGTTCTTATGGGAGAAATATGCTCTAATAGGCAAACTAGAATTCAATGTTAACTTTCACCTATAAGTAATGTAACAGTTTAAATTATATTCCTTTCAATGACATTCAATATATGATGTACTTTATATTAACATCACGTTACACAACTAAAGTCAAAACAATCAAAATACAAAAGGTTTTTTCCTCACTAAAACTAAGGGTATATCTTACAATTGAAACTATTTTCTATAAGGTCATATATTTAATGCTACAAATGGGCATATTAAGAATCTTAAACGTTTTTTTTCTTTTGTCAGAAGTTTCTGCCCTCAGTTTGCCTTAACGGTACTGAAAAAAATGTCAAATTAACTTTCTCAAACTTCATACTTTTCATCATTGTACTTTACTACAAATCTTTACTACAATCACTGTTATATCGATGCATTCAAAGTATTATTTTCAGAAAGCTGAATAACACTTTCAGTTTAACTTCATTTGAATTGTGATTGTTTTTGAAGTAGCAGCTCATTTAAAACAAAGAACTGAATACGAAAGTCAGGAAATCAAGTCATTTCACACCCCGAACACGAAACCCTCTTTCAACTGACGTATGGAAAGTTAATCACTAAGGACAAGAAAAACTAAATGAGATGTTGGGTAACCTCATTTGTGCTGAGACATAAATGATACCCCATTTGTCTAAACACCTCTTCGGGATAAAGGGGGAAGCTGTTCAGAAGCACCAGAGGGATCAGATTGTCCCACAGCGGTTGTCTTACTATCCAAGGTCTCAGAGAGAGAATTGTCTTCAGTTGTGGAAGATCCCTGGTGAACCTCTAAAAGAGAAACTGTCCAAGATGATGAGTTTGGTTCGGAGGCGGAAGGTTTCGATGGACATGTTGCTAGTTTCTGGACGTGGGCTTGCTCCACACCTCTAAGGATGCGGACTAGAGCATCATTAACCTGCTGGTTGATGACAGCATCTCGCTCACCAAGTTCCTCAGGCGGAGCTTCCCTAGCAGATTTTGACAGCTGTTGCAAGACTTCGATCTGCCGATCCATAAGGCCCAGCATGCTACAGTGGAAAGCCTTTTGTTCGGCTAGCTGCTCCCCAAGCTGGTGATTGAGAATTGTGAGTTGCTGGAGGATGAGGCTGCTGGTATCTTCAAACCCACCTACAGCAGGAGATATAGCAAGGTTGATAAAATTATGCAAAAACTTAACAACAGTAACAACAACAACAATAATAATAATCCTGACAATAATGTACATTTTATTTCACTGGTATTAGGAGTTAAACTTTATAAAGACAATATCAATTTTATTATGCAATTACCACTTTCTTGCAGAACTGACCACCTAAGACATTAATAGCACAATTAAACGCAAATTAATCAGCACACTGTAACTGAGTCAGATTTGTGACTCTGCTGCTGGAAAAACTTCGCAATTAAATACCGCAGAAAACATGACCAATGACAATGCATCCACTCTTGTAGCTGATTATTTCTACATAATTAATGGTAGAGATCAGTGACACTGTTTCCTTACTGACACACATTACTCATGTTGCTGCATTGTTTTTTTTTAACGTGTTACATGTACGGTACATTAATTTTATGTGCAATGCAATCCACTTTGTCATGCAGCAGCTGCCAAAAGAATATTCTCTGCATTTTTAACATCTAATGCTTTGTTGCTGACAGAGCCAAACACTCACCTGAAAAGTGTTTTGGGCTGCAGCTTGGAGAATCTCTAGCACTTTCCATTACACCTAAAGAAGACAGTGGTTGTGGCTCAGTCTTCACTGGATATAGGTACTCCCCTGACAGTCCCAAAGTTACCACCTCCTCCGTGCCAATGTCCCAGTGGGGTGGTTTAAAGTCAACAGGTTCATCAGGCTGTCCTTTACTTTCCTCACTATCTCCCTCAGGTCCAGGGAACTCCGTTTGCCAATGTGTTGTGGCACAGGGCTGTGGAACATCACCTATAAGAGACAGACATCTACAATCACCCAAAGGGAATGCAAGCGATATTTTTTAGAAGGCAAAAAACTAGAAAATGACCAGGATAGGAAATAAACAGTGAGAATGGAAGGCATTCTATATAGTTTTTTTTTATCCACTGGAACCTCAGGCCTTTATGAACGCATTGTTAAATATGCATTAAGAAGCAACCATGGGAATAATTTGTCACACTTAAGTACATAAAAGCATCCAATCTTTATAACAATCACTTTCTATTTACATGACCATGTTTTGACTTGACGCAACTACTAGCAGTTAAAAATTGAAATAGCAAACCCCAGAAAATGGTAAAAAAGTGAGTTATGTCATTACAGCACTACAGTAAGTTGTGACTAGCATCCTTATACTGAATGCTATTGATAAATTAAAATAAACTGTATAAAATGGCAGATATACTGTCAGTGTGATCTTCCACGTCAGAGGTGGAGAGCACCACCAGGTTATGACTTGTTGCAGTGGCCTCCACCTGACCAGGCGCCCTGGGCCTCTGAGCCAGCATGCGGTCCAGCTTCTTGAAGTAGCGGAACGACTCGATGGCCGAGAGCCGAGCCGCTGAGCTGCGATATCCAGCAGTCTTGATCTTGCGGTATTTGTGTTTGAGACTCTTCCACCGATTGCGAATCTGGTTCACGCTAAAATGGATGTCCCTCCTTGCTAGACTGTGGCGCAAGCGACGGAAGTGTGAATCATTACGCTGGCGTTTTTTGTCAAGTTCATGCACTAGGTCCAACTCCTCAATCAAGGCCAGCATGGTGAAAGTGTCAGTCTCTGTCCACCACTTGTTGGGTTTTCTCTCAATTAGGTCCATGGTGTCCTTCTGGTCTGCCAGTCGTGCCAGCAGCCCTGCTTCCACAAGGCTTAGAGTTATACAGGATCAAGACTCCCTATCGAGACTGATAATTCTGCAGTAAATACTAACTTTTGCTTAGGTTACTTTACTTCACGGTGCGTTCCAATTTCCAAAGCAGTGTTGTGCATTTCTGCAAATGTGGCTATTTTGCGTATATTTAAATGCATATTAAACTATGATATCGTCATAGTAGTAAATGTTAAAAAGAATATCTTAAGTGGACATTCATCACAAATATATCAAAAATATTACTTAAAGTAGACATAAAATTAGGGTAAGGAATATTTCTTTGATGTGAATTAAAATTACATATGAAAGGCTCTGATTAGATTCTGTAAAATATCCTACCTTTTTATCCACATCAGACCAAAGAACAACCCAGTTCTAATAACAGTCCATCCCAAAGGCATATTTCTTAAAATAAATTATAAAAATAGATAACTACTATAAACATTAATTAAGTAATACCGAATAAGAACCTGGAATTTTACAAGTAAAAATAAATGGATTTTTGCACATACATTTGTGTACATATTTGTAACTAAAATGGAAGTTTTAAGAGTGAAAATGCATTGCAGTGGCATAATCCAGTTAATATATAACTCAAATGGCAATGACTGGATGCGAATGTCCACATAAGCATAAATTGAACACTGTCTTTAAGGAAATCCTATATTTAAACAAAGTGCTAACTGCCTTGAGAAATAAAGGTTAGCTATCATGGCTATTTATTTTAATACACAGGCAGCAAAAATATACAATGTTCAGTAATGTTTTAAAAATTATAAATTTAGCGGTCTAGTTAATATAATTTAATGTCAGCACCAACAATTGTTTGACAGCTTCATAACGATCCACATTTGGCTTACTATTTTAGATAACAGAAGAGTCTGCTTTCAATGCTTTAATATTAATCCTAAAGGTCAGTCATTTAAGCAAGAAAAAAAAAACATTTTAATCACATTTTATGTTTTTATACATCACTACAGACAGACACTGCATGTAAAAGGTTTATGACCAATTGAGCTATATGCAGCTATTGCAATTTGCCGGTTAGCAGAATTAGCACTGGTCAGAACAAAAATGTACAAATGACCATATTACTTGATAGCTGGCGAGATATTTTAGCAGTTGCTGATGCACGTTAAACCATAACCAAAATCCAGCATGCCACCGGAGCCAGGCGGCGTTCTTCTGCCCTTTTTGCTTGCAGTGGTTAAAAACTTTAAAACGCTTACTATTAAAAATAACACATCACGATTCCCCCAGTTTAAGCTGCACCTCGCCTGCGTCAAGGTAGCTTCATGTTTACGTATCAATCATATGACCAGGTTTTTGGGCCATCTTAGGTCACGTGGTATAAAAGCCAAAACCTGATTGGTAACTAAAATGCATCACTGCCCATGTGAGGCTAATATTTGTTTCCTGTTCATGTGATTTAGTATTGTGTAGTGAGTTGCTTCGCCGTGTCTTTCGCTCGTGTGCATCTGGAAGGTCAACGAAGTTATCTAGGTATGCATTTGAATTTTGATTATAAAGTATGCATTTGTGATTTCTTCGCTTCTGTCTGTATGCATGCCGCCCCCGACCATATATTCTTGTTTCACAGTTGGAAATAATGGCGACCAGCAAGTATCGGATAGTGGTGGAGGGAGAGGCATCGGAGACTGATTCCGATGAGGAGGTATATATAACTTCGGTCGGTGCGGCACACTCGACTGAATCCGGTCTAAAAGTCCTTGGAGAAGCACCGGAGACTGACAGCGAAGGGGAGCAGGATAACGCACAAAAGCTTGTTATTGGAGAAAACATTGAAATAACGCCAAAACTCAGTAAGGAAATACCTCTGCTTGTCGTCAGTAGCACCAAAGACTCTGCATCGACGCTGGAGGAGTATCCCGTTTGCAAACTCGTGTCAGGCGGTCCCTGTAACACATTACTGCAACAAAAATTGCAAGAAACCAATGCACGGCTGTGCAGCGACGTGGAACATGCACTCAGACAGGTGTATCAAAATGCCACTAGAGAGATTCAGGTGGCAACAAGTCACTTCGGCAATTCTCAGAACGGAATAATCAATGCTTCTCATAGCATCCGGCTCATTGTGGAAGATCTTAAGTCTGTCAGTGAAAAGATTGACATAATTACTACTTGTAACCTACTTCCAGACATAATCATTAACTATTCTTAATTGAACTGTAAGATTTTTATGGATAGAATTTTTAAACGTTATGTTTGAGACTAAGTTGAACATTGCCTTTAAAACAAATATTACTTATGCATTTTGATCAAATTATCCTGTGTTCTGGTAGTTATACTAATGTTGTTGATGTTTAGTTTTAATGTTTTTTAAAGTTACATTAAAGTCACACCATAAATACAACAGTAACTGAAAATGAGTGCCTTGCACAAAAGTAATTTCCTGATTAATATGCAGTTTCTGGTACACAGGCCTAGTGCTAAACAGTGATGAATTTGTAATTCTTTAATATGTGTATTAGGTGCATTTCTTCACAGTAGCAAATATAGACTTTTATTTTCTGTATGTTATTTGAAGCAATCTTTTTATCTCACTCGCCGGTGTGTGCGCTGCACCAGTTATTTTCAAGCCTTGGGTCGCCACCATACATGGTTTTACGTTCGTGTATAATGAGTTTCAAAGAGAAACAAATGATCTCATGCAATCAATGTACGTTTTTTTTTTTTTCATGTAAGCAGTTATACTCAGTATAATGTGTAGTGTAATGCTTTGTTACCTAATTCCAAGACTGGCAGGGAACATAAGCAAAAAAAAGATGATTGTGTTAATTTGACATGGACAGTAATCATAAATAGACATAAATAATGTGCCGTCGGCTGTAACGTGACAGGTGGTAATGCAATGTGTCGGATGAATGAAGATGGTATTTGCATATGCGTATGTATTGTGGGAGTACGTGTTTTGTTATTAATGCATGTACCACCTGATCGACAATGGAAAAACATTGAAAGATATTGTAGCAGAGATTTCACAAAAGCAGTTCGAGAGGTGCCCCCAGTTCCCGTCAAAATAACCGCGTAGGTTCCACGTAGCTGTACACTGAACTCGCGTTTTCCATCCGTGTCTCAGCAGCCCTCCGTTTTCTGCGTGCTGCCTCCACCTCCTGGTGCAGGCCTGCTGCTGACATCTGTTGTGTGCTTTCTGCTCAGATTCCGCTACCTCCTGCTTTTCACCAGGCTCTCTACCATGCTGCCTGCTTCACCAGCTGCTCCTTTGGCGCCATTTCTTGTGCGCTCTTGTTTTTCTGCCTCGAGTCTTTCCCCTTATGGACACACTGTGCCTGCTTCGCTTCTTAGATGACTTCTGTTAATCGCACTCTATGAACCATGCCTGATGTGTCACAGGGCACAAGATGTCATGCTGAAGTTCCTGCTTTCTGAGCCATTTACTGCATTTTTTTTCTTCCTACTCTTTCTGCTGGCATCTTGGATGCCTCTCCTATCATCCATATGGCTTCCACTCCACCCCCCCCATTTTTTTTTCTTCCCTCCTTCCTTTTTATTTATCCTCCACTTGTTACAGCAATTATGTGTAACGGGAGTATAATTAAAAAGAGAGAGAATATATTCATCTCTCACTGGAGTATGGCCCGTGCTACTACTGGTAACCCAGGCTAAATATACTATTTGTTCTTTTGTGGAAAAATTTTCATAAAAGTCACAGCTTCTCCTGTTAAGATGTCTTCTGTTCCAGTGACACCTGCAGATACCCATTTTGTAACTAATACTCTTTTTAATAGGATTCTCATATGCGTTTGTCTGTTTAGCAGGTGCTGCTGTCCTACGCAACGTACAGGTGACAGGTGTGAGAGTGCATTTCTGACAATTATAGGCGCCTTCTTCAGAAACGGTGGTGAGTCTGCATACAGTTGTGAGGTTGAGCAGTTGGTCGTCTGGTGTGGTTCTTAGAGCATGCTCAAAATTGTGTAGCTGACATTGCATTTTAGTAATCGCCCCCCCCCCCCCCCAAACTGAATAGCACTGTCTGCTAAGGAAACCTATTCATATCTAGAATCTCCAATCTCCCAGGACATGAAATGAGAGACCAAAATAAACTCCTAAAGGCCCAGCAGAGGGTGTGCTTCATGCACCAGGTGAGGTAGTTCAACCTGCAACGGGAGCCGCTGATGTTTCTATACATCAATCATTGAGTCTGTTCTGTGTCAGTCACAGTCTGGTTTAGATGAAGGATCAAAAAAGACAAGAACAGAATAAACCAAATAGGTCAACAGAAGTGTTGTTCTGTCTATCCTCCAGGACCTGTATCCATTCTGAGTCGGGGCGGGCAGGCAGAATCATCATAGTCCGCTTACACCTGGGCCGCAACCTCGCGGAGTTTCTCCCCTTTGGCAGGCACTACAGATCATTGTGCGCCAAAACAAATAAGTACAAGAACAGATTCTTCCCACAAGCCATCACTCTTATGAATAGCTGACCCAGTTGCTTTACCTTAGTTGCACTGTTACCTACCTCCATTATCAAACAAAACCTCATTGTAAATGACTCACTGTACTCATTGTACTCACTGTACTGATTGTACTATACAGTATGTACGTATTTCTATGTTCCTTGCTATGTACTTGTCAATCATGTGTCTTGTCTAACCTGTGTATGTGTCTACTGTATGCATGCAAGTCATTGACGTGTCAAATTTCCCGTTTGTGTGAACATTCTCTGCTAATAAACCTGGTTGTGGTTCTGATACAGCTGTCAAGAGATTGAGCTTGGCATAAATGCTGCTAGGCTGAGATGAAATGGTTATTTACAAATGTAAGTAGTATTGGAGCAAGAGCTGTACATCACATTTTAAACAAAACAAGAATCCTAAAATGATATTTAAATCAAAAGACTGATGACGCTTTTCCACTGACATACAGGGTATCAGGCTGGACCTGACCTGTACTCCAAAGAGAAAATGGTTCCAGCTCGCTTTGTTTTTCCACTGCAGAAGGGTCGGCTTGGAAAAGGCGATGCCGGGTTTGGAGAGATGTAAAGCCGAAGAGACGCTCATGTACTAAATGCAGATTTCCGCTAGCAGGTGTAAGAATCGGCTTTTAATGTTAGCATCTAACGCTAGCGGAAATAGCATTTGCTGGTGTAGATTTGCATCGCTAAGCCGTTCTGTTGTACTATTTTTAAGTTGGACGTTTATTTACTGTACTACTAATAATGAATAAAATATAGAATGTGGAATTTTTTTTACATCCACACAGATCTCCATGCATTTTGACCTGTCAGATGATGATGATGATGCAACCAAATCATTTGACTCGTGCTTTTGGCCCTGCTACTATTTAGGGCCACGTCAGTGGGTACAGTTCGGCTTGCATAATTTACGATGGAAAACTGTACCTACTGTAGCAGAAAGTGGGCGGTATGGTTTGGTTATGGCTCAGGTCTTGGTGGTGGTGTAAAAATGCCAAAAGTGCTATTCTGTTAATAGCACATGAACTCTTCCCGTCTTCCCGCCACAGGCACAAGACGACATGCTGCATTTCTAAAGTGAACATAAGTGACCTGCAATTGAGTGTAGAGTGGTACTACATAGGCTGGTATGGGGGTTTCAAGGGACAGATGGGTCTTGAGGTGTGTCTTGAAGGTTGAGAGGGAATCTGATGCTATTTGGCAACTCATTCCACAATGGGACACATTTCACCATCTTGAAATGTGAGAAACATGCTGAGTGACACCTGGTGTAGGGATGTACAAGTGACATTGGTTTGCTGACTGGAAAGGGAGAGATGGAATGCAGGTCTTGATAGAGATGGGTATTGATGCATTTAAGACTGTGAAAGGCAGCACTGAGGACTTGAACTTGATGTGAGCTCCTAAAGGGGGCAGATGAAGCAGGACAAGGAGAGGAGTAACATGAAAGCATTTTGGCTGTCAGACATACTGCTGCATTTTTAATAATCTGCAATGGTTTGATAGCCCAAGCTGGTAAAACTGTCGGTGATGAGCTGCAGTATTCCGTTCGAGGTATGACAAGTGCCTTGTAGTATCTTTGATTCCTGCCTTTGGCCCTGTGTGAGTTTGTATGTTCTCATGTTTGTGTGAAGGTACTCAAGTATTCCCCATACTACAGACATGTGACTTACATGATTTGTTTTCTCTCAGTTGTTTATAGTGATTGTATGCCTTGTGGTATCTCATCCAGGGTATACCTAGTGCTTAATTCTTTTTTTTGTTCTCTCTGTCCAAGGCTTTGTCCTGAAGTGTGTGGTAGCCACTAAAACAGCAGAACAATGAAAGCTTGCACAAAATTCAACATGTAAAACTAGAACAGATGACAGTCAAAAATAAAAGCTATATGAAACATTTATTTGCCTAAAAAGACACCTCCAACATAAATACTTAACATATAGACATTTCTTACATTCATTTTCTCTTCTAAAATATTAACAACTTTTTAAAAAAATGTCACTCATTGGTTTAAGCAGCACAACAAGTATGTTGCAATCAACACCTCCATCATTATACAGATTGCAGGAGATATGCTTTCTTTAAGGAATAAACAAAATATATCCTAATTGTCAAGCAACTATATTCATATATGAATTCAGTACATCATAGTCAACAACATATATTGCATAACAGCACAGTTTTTTTCTGCATGTAGGAATTTCTGACAAAATCACACCCAATGGAAAGCAGGTAATTAAGCTGTATGAGTAAAAAGACTGTATTCTGAACTGATTAATTGCTAATTTTCTTTAGCTTTCTAACCCACAGACAAGTACTACCAGGTTGGTCTAATATTTGCTTTTATAGTCAAATGTGGACTAGGATGGCTATTTCCACACATCAAACAACAAAAAAACCATCTAATGGCAAACCAATAGCAACACAAGGGTGGCAATATTATGCAAAAATGGGCAGCTGGAAATTTTCAAGGTAAGTGCTGTCATTCTGAATTATTTTCTGTAGGATATTGTTTAATTATCGTTAAGGTATTCAAAATTTAATCACCGTAATGTATTCAAGAACTCAGTGCCTTTTCACTGGGCATTGTCTGTTTTCTATCTGTCAAAATACTGATGCATACAAGAATTTCACATTATCTTGTAATATATTGGCTTGATGATTATGCAGTATGTAGGTCAATAAATATGCAAGTCATTGTTTAATGTATTGTTCACAATGAAAAAGCAGTAACATAACATACAAAAACCCTGCAAGATATTCAGCCTATATTCTTTCACTTATACTGTTGTTCTTTCCAAAATGTATTATTATTATTATTATTATTATATTATTATTATTTAAATGCATTTCCCAAGTCATGTTAAAGTATTTGATCAGAATTTCAGAAATTTCAAAACATTCTAGCTAATTCTAATTACTAATTCTGATAAAACAACCACAAATATCACTCGCTAAACTATACATTTGAAAGCAATGTGTTACGGCTCAATGATGTACTCTTTTAAAGTGTTTTTGTTGGATTTTAGTTTCTTTTACTTTGTCATTTAAAGTTCCAGGTTTTACAAAATATTTGTACAAAAATGCAGTGCCTTGCAAAAGCATTGAACCCTCTTTGTCTAAGATTTGCTGACAAATAATTGATTTTGACTCAAAAGTTTTATGTGAGTTTGCAAAAAATAAATGAGTTTGTATAAAATTCCTGTCAGGAGGAATATGTGTGTATCATTAGTAATTCAGGCAAGTTTGATCATTTTAAGGTGGATTCAATACTTGTACAAGGCAGTGTGATAGTATCTGTGCAGTAATGTGGAAAAATCTCCCCCAAAGTTTTGACTTTTTTTCTGTATACTAAACTTTCATCTTCATTGCAACAATATTGATAGATGAAGGTGATGTAACAAATATCATACACCATTTACATTTTTTATTTAATTATATAATTTATATAAACATAAATGCAAATTGTGTGGAAAAGTAAGTGCATTTATCAATACCACAAATATATAAAATTAGAATCAAATGCACCACATCAGGTATGAACAATCAGAAGATTGTTAGAGAAGATCTTAACGTAACCTGACTTATTTTAACATTTCGTTTAATTTCTCCTTTGCTTTTGAAGTGTGTGGTATCACTGTACAATGATCAATTGAGCTCACTGATACCTTCAGAAAGAACGTTACAGATGCCAGATGTCAGTCTGGGAAGGGATTTTAAAAATCTCCAAACAACTGGTAATCAGCCATTCACTGTCTGGAAGATCATATAGAATCATCAACATTCATCATCAAGTTGAGGAGATCTTTAAAAACTACAGTACCAACTTCTGCTAGTTCAGCTTTAAAGAAGAAAGCAAGATGGTGAAATGTGTCCCATAAATGTCATTTGGACCTACAGGTAGTTCTTGCTGCAACTGATGTCAAAGTGCATGAGTCACCATTCAAAAGAGGCTGCACAAATGAGATGTGTGCTGCAGTAGGTGGGAACATCTGGACAAGACTAATGTTTGCTCATGCACATCCAGGCACATCTTCTGGTGCAGTGTGCTCCGGACAGGCAAAGCTAGATAGTTTTTTGACTACAGTAATAGTAGACGTTTTTGGCAAAAACCAAACACAGAATTTGACTAAAACAACCTGATATGATCTGCGAAGCATGGTGGTGGAAATGTTATAGTTTGGGGTTGCTTCCTGGGCAGCTCACCATCATAGAATCCACTATGAATTCTTCATTGTACTACAGGGTGCTTGAAGGTAATTTGAGATCATTTGTCACAAGACTGATAACAATGATTCTAAAAGGAAAAAATGCAGGGTTCTAGAATGGTCAAATCAAAGCCTGCATCTAAATCCTCTGAAATGCTGCGTGGGAATTTGAAATGGGCCTTGCACGTTTAAAAAAAAATAAATAAATAAAAAATAGGAATATCTTTCTCCCAGTTGATGTGAAAAACTGGTAGACCTATTTGAGGTTGCTTCTGCCACATACCAGCTATTAGAGCTAAAAGTGTACATACTTTTTAAATAGAAGGAAATGACATCTGTTAATTTTTTTTCAATTCAGTTACATCACCAGTATCAATAGATACTGTTTAAATGAAGGTCACATATTAATATATCCACATATGTTTAAGAAGAAAAACCTTTACATAGGATGTGCTTACTTTTTCACATGGCTGTATCTGTACTACTGAAATTCCAGTTGATAAACATATGGGGGAACGTATATGTTACTGTTTCAATTAACTAAAATAGTATTTAATCAAATCATACTCATTATACACTCTGTACAAACATAAAGTGGAAAAAGAACAGAATGTGTTGTGTTTCTAATAATAAAAAGTATGAATCTTATGCTAAATGTTCAAGCGATTCTAGTCTTTATGTCCAGGTATGTTGAAAGCATTGGATGTTGTTGGGATAACGTGCTTGACAAGCCTCTTCAATGTTGCATGGAAAATGGGTGAGATGGGCTAGCAATCGGGGACAGTGATTCCTATTTGTTGTAGGCACATGTTCTGCCTGTAGGAGGAATTCCACTTTGTGGCCTCAGTGGGAAAGCCTTTGCCACTATACTGGAGAGGAGGCCCAACCTAATGGTCAAACACAGGATCTCTGGCCATAGAACATTGGACCAACTCTCCTCCTTCGCACTGCTTTGTGAGGGTTTATGGGAATAGGCAGTGGGAGGTGCTGTAGAAAGAAAGGGTACCAAGGCTACTAGTGTGTGCTATTCGGTCCCTATCTGCATACTTAGCACGTGATCAGACCCATTCAGAGTTGGTGTTGGTCTGCACCTATAGTGCGTCTTGTCATATATTTGTGATTTTCATGACCAGGATATCAAGGCACAGATGTGGTTGGAAGGGCATCCAGCATGAGAGGATGGTGACTTCCCTGCTCTTTACTGGAAATGTTGGACCTTTAGACTGTTTCTACCAGAACCTCTAGCACACACTTGAGCATTTCAGTACTCAGTGGGAAGATGCAGGGTTGAGATCCAGCATCTCCAATTCCAAGGCCATGGTATTCTCTTGGAAAGAGTGGAATTCTTCTTTCTGGTGAGCTGTGGTTGGAAGAGCGTCCAGTTGAGAGGCTGGTGACATCTCTGCTACTTGCAGATAATAATGTGCTTTTAGCTCTGACCAGAACCTCTGACACACACTTGAGCATTTCAGTGGTGAGTGTGAAGAGGCAAGGTTGAGATACAGTGCTCCAAGTCTAAGGCCATGGCATTTTGATGGGAGGGGGTAGGGGGAGCTGCCCTTAGGTGATTTTGCTTTCATTGGGATCTTTCTTACAAGTTTGACAGTTGGATCAGTGGCTTTAAGTGAGAGTTAAGTTCTCAGGCAAGGTTTGTGGTTGACAGGCTACATCCCTGTCTTCATGAAAATTTAGGTAATGAACAAGAACAAGTTGATACAAAAGGCTGCAACATGGCTTCTATGCAGGATTGCTGGGCTCATTCTGCATGACAGAGAGGGGGATTTCCCAGCAAGGGAAGCCTGCCAGAGAGAGGGATTTAGGTACCTCAAAGTACTGGAATTAAATTACTTCCAAGGGAATTATTCCAGGAATGTTGAATTGATTGGAGACCCAAGTAAAGATGCTGGAGAGATTATATCATATCACTTGGAAACATCTGTGAATCCCCCCAGAACCAGCTGGAGTCTATAGCTATGGAAAAGGACTATTGCTCTGACCAATCTGGCACTCCACCACCAAGGCCCTCATCAGGAAAAATTGACTGAGGATGAATAAATGGATCACTTAATAATTACATGAATATCATCTTAAGGCAAGACGACTCAGGGAGACAAAGGTTCAGACAAAAGCTGCTCAAAAGGCAAGGTTTGTTTCACGAATGAGGGACCATAATACATGAGGGTCTGTCATGTGATGACAGTCATCCGCCAGTATCCACAGAAAGCGTGGATGTACAGCTGGATCCCCTTTTCTCCACCTTGGTTTCTCCTCAGCATTGGTCTTAAGCCCAGCAGGCTAATACTGTCCCACCATCACATGTTTCCAGTCATGTCCCATTGATACTTCTTGAGGCCAAAAGTAAGAAACCATGATTCCTGTTGGCCTCCATGGTGCTGATTGGCCCCTTCCAGTGCAGGGCACCATTCTAACAGGGCTGTCAACCTCCTGCCCAAACACCTTGTTGAAGTTAGCAGCTTCAACCTGGCTGGCCTTGCTGACCGACACAACTGCTGATTTCTTATTGGCATTCAGAGTGGCAGTTGGGACAGAGAGGATGTCAGCTTCATCCTAACTAGTGTTCAGTGTAGTGACTGGCAAAGAGCGGTAAGTAGCTTCATCCTTTCAGTGTCAAAACTGGCACAGAGGATCTGGCAGTGATCCCTTAGTACACGTATGGTGACCTCTGCTGAAATTGCTGCAGCATATCAACAAGCCAAACACTTTCCACTACGTGAAGTCCTGCTGGTCAGCTGCAGTGACTCTGCTCACCCACATCCTCCACTAGTGTTGTGGGGCAAGGAGACTCAGGAGACAAAGGTGCCAACAAAGGACCCTCAAAGGGCAAAGTTTATTACAGTAATGAGGGGCCGCTACAAAAAAGAGGGTCTATGGAAAGGTCTATGAAAAGGTGACAGTCTGTTTGGGGTAGTCATCCTAGGGTATTCCCCTTGCAGGTAGAAGGAAGCAGTTCTTTCAAGGTGGTCCTCCTTCCATCCACCTGCAGTAAGCACACACGTGCAGCTCGCTGCCGTCTTTCTCCTCCTTGGCATCTTCCCAGCATGGGCTTTAAGCCCAGCAAGGGAAGCCTGCCAGCAGTATGGAGACCATAGCTTCTAATGGCCTGACTGGTGTTGATCACCCCCTTCCAGTGCATGGTGGCTTCCCAACAGGGTCACTAAATGATGTATAAATATAGATAATGGTCTCAAAGCAGCTTGAATTGTTCATAGCACAGACTCAAGAAGGTGCCAGGATACCCCTTAGAGATTCAGGTCCATGCTGACATGATTGCATTACGCAATGGCTGCAGATTTGTCAGCTGCACATTGATGCTGCAAATCTCCCGTCCCACAACATCCCAAAGGTGCTCTATTGGATTCATATCCGGTGACTGCCTAGGCCATTGAAGTACAATGAACTCATTGAGATGTTCATGGAACCAATCTGAGATGCTTTGTGATATGGTGTATTACCCTGCAGTAAGTGGACTTTTGGTAAATCGTGGCCATAAAGGGATGCCCATGGCCAACAGCAATACTCAGATTGTGGCATTTAAATAATGAGATTGGTATTAAAGGGCTCGATGACGTACCAAGACAACATCCCCCACATCGTTACACCACCACCACAATCCTGAACTGTTGACACAAGGCAGGTTGTGTCCATGGATGCTGTTTATGCCACTTCTTGACTCTGCCATCTGCTTGACGGTGCAGAAATCAAGATTCATCGAACGAGGCAATGCTTTCTTAATCTACAGCTGTTCAATTTTGGTGAGCCTGTGTCCATTGTATCTTTCTTTCTTAGCTGACAGGAGTGAAACCAGATGTGGCCTTCTACTGTTGTAACCTATCCTCCTCAAGGTTATGCATTCAGTAATGCTTTTTGCTTGCCACTCTTGTAAAGTGTGGTTATTTGACGACCTTCATGTCAGCTTGAAACATTTTGACTATTCTCCTCTGATATCTCTCATCAGCAGGGCATTTCTGCCCACAGACCTGCCACTTGCTGGATGTTCTTGCTCCTGAGGATCATCAGACATTACATTAAATGATTAAATGATGGTCTTGAAATTGATCCCTATGTACTATTGCATTGCAGTGTCCACTAGTATCAGTTATTCAAGATCTTTAACGGTTTTACATTTCCCCATGTTGAAAATACAAAATGTGCTGGCAGCTATCAAGATCGGTTCATATACACAATGAACTTACATTTTCATGAACTACATATATGTATTAACAGAACACATTTGCAAAAATATATGTGTATCCTGCATGTACTTGTATGCAAATTTGCTGGTTAATTAGGCAGTATTTGTCACTGAATTGACAGTTTGCTGGTTGATTTTTTGAGTTCTCTCTTTTTGTTGGAGCAGTGCATATTTCTGTATTGTTTCTAACTGTTCCAAAATTTAATGTTGTCTTTTATGGATCATATTTGGTCTGTATCTAAGGGATTTTAGACAAGTAGATAAAAGGCAACCTGTGGAAAACAGTTCATTTTTGTTTGCGAAAGGTTTGTACTTCATGGTGTGGCAGTCCTTCTGAGATATGCATTTGCATGTGCTCATGAAAATCCTCGGTTTGACTGAATCTGGCTAAGCAGATAGAGCATGTGAAGGCTGTTTCATCTTGGCAACCCCCCTCAGCTGCCTCAGCCATCTCCATGCAAGGTTCTGCTCCATCTTCAGCTCCTGCTCCTCCAGTCAAAGGTATGGCAGGAGCCACCAAGTCAGCACCAGGTTCAGGAACAGTAACGGGACCTGGATCAGAGGCTGGTCCTTTGCCTACTCGAGTAACCAAACTGGCCCCTGAGCCGTGCAAACACATGTGTCTCCCCAGCAGAGTCTCATGGGAGAATTTCTTCCTACAGACAAAACACTCATAAGACTTTTCTTTGTGGTGCAGGCGCATGTGGACGTTAAGGGAGCTCTTCTGAGTAAAACGCTTGTTGCAGGTACTACATTGGTAAGCTCGGACTCCTGTATGTGTCACCATATGCTTTATTAAATAATCCTTCAGGGAAAATGAGCGCCAGCAAACGTTGCATTGGTGAGGCTTCTCTCCTAAACAAGAAATTCATCTAGTTAATAAGGGGCGGTATGGTGATGGAAGAAATTCTGAGAATTTTGTTTTTAGACCAAAATAATGTGCGGCTACTGTAACTGTCTATAAGTAAGAAAGGGATGTATTTGTTCCTCTGTGTGAAAGCTATTAGTCATAATCATGTAGTCTTTCTGCACACTGCCAAACAGTTGTGCTAATCCTCAACTTCTTTGTAAGTAGTTAGACACCTTCAAAACAAACAAAAATGCATAAACACACTAATATATACATATATAGTTTTGGTTCACTTTTTGTCATGTATGTGGCTCTAATATAAAACTTCAGATAAAATAAGTATGCAGTTGTTCCGCTCCATGTTGGAGCGGAACATCAGTATAGTAGAAAACAGGAGATACATCAGTGAAGCACAACAAAGAAAAGAAAAATAAATTAAACCTGTTAATAATGATGCTGCTGGACCACCATCAATACCGGAATCAGCTAGTATTAGTGTAGGAAGAGGACGAAATTATATTCCCAATTTGAAACCCGTTGGTCTTTCATCCTTGTCAGTGTTAGCTAACGTTAGCAAAGGGTGAAATTATATTCTCAATTTGAAACACGTATGTTTCAAATGGCTGCTTTCCTGTTGGATTTTCAAGCATTGCGGAGACATCGTGCCTATGCATGTGTGCTGTCTGGGTATATATTAATAAGAGAATTTAAGTAACGGAAAAGTTACTTTGTCTAGTAACTAATTACTTTTATATGCAGTAATTGGTACAGTAATTGAATTACTTTTGAATGAACTAGTAACTGTAATTAATTACAAATTTTCAGTAAAATACACAACACTGCCCATAAGTAGGCTATATATTTTATAGCTTAACACTATATAGTACCCTTCGTAGTGTATCAATTCAGCCAATGCCCATAGCAGTAATCTTAAATAATGCTATTATTTCTCTGGTCCTCATAAAATTGCCTTGATTTTATTTTTCAGGTAATAACACCAATTTATGCTGTACTGTAGGTACAGTAGGGTCCTATCAATGACTATTCATTGGCTCAGTATATGATTATATATATTTGTGTGTATATGATTATATATGATTATGCATGTGTGCCTCAGTTGGCTCAGCCCCCGTGCCTGTAATTGGTCACCGGTTTGAGCAGAATAGTCACATGACCACAGGCTCTCCAGCAGGACCCTTAACCCCCAGCTCCATGGGTGCAGTAGGCGGCTGCCCTTCACTGTGACCCCCTAAGCTTGCTCTCATCTGCGTGTGTCTCATGGAGAACAGGATGGGGTAGGTGAAAAGGGAATTTCCCCACAGGGATCAATAAAAGTGTAGTTGTGTTCTATATATCCAGAGAATTCTGTCCATAATTACTTTAGACACCTCGACCAGCAGGTTTTATATAATGGAATCTTCTGGTATGTCATATGCATCTAATTTCTGTGCTTCTAATAACAAAGAAGGGTCTTGTTGCAGTTTTATCAGATGATACTGTAGCAGGTGCACAGGAAACCTTGTGAAATATAGCAGTGAGGACAGAAAAATAGAAGAGTGTAAGCTGTTTCTGTGTCTTGGCCATATTTGATGATATATGTTTTTTTTTCATAGACAAGTATTATTAATCTCACAACGAGCTAATGTCATTAATTCCATTGTAAATTCAGTGTTGATGTTTATAGCCTTAAACTTATGACGATGTTGTGATTTCTCAATGAATACCTTCTACTTATATCAGAATTTGAACACTCTTGGCCTGCAACAGTCCTGGAAACTTCATAATGGATTTTACTATACAAATAAAAGCTTAGTTTTATTTGTAAATTTGGGGATTGGTGCGTGTGGAAGCAGAAATTTGATTTTTTTTTTTTAAATTGCTTAAGTTACTTGTGTAGTGTGTCTAGTTACTCACCAGTATGCACAAACATGTGCTTCACATGATTCTGTTTGGCAGTAAAAGTCTTGTTGCAGAGAAGACATGCATAGGGTCTTTTTTCCCCTTTTCCGGTGCCTTCTCCAGAATGTCCCATTTTAGGCTGTGTTGAGGACTGCTGTCCCAAAAACTGAGCAGAAAATTGGGGTATGTTTGAATGTGGCACAGCCACAAAATGAGGCTTCTGACCCATTAGAGGTTGTGACAGTTTAAAAAAGAAGGGTTTGTCACTGCTGGTTGACTTTGTGCAAAACACAGTGGGTTGGTAGCTTTTGTCCGCTGTGCAAATAACCTCTGAGTTACCGGTAAGGTTTGTCGACATCTTCACATTTTTCTGCGCAAAATGCTGTTGTGCAGCATCAGGTATTGACTGTAATACAGTACTATTACAAGGGAGTTGTGAATCTATTTCATCCAGCTGAATAATGCCACCTTCACCCTGAGTCTTAGTTGTGTCCTCACTGTCATTCATTTGCTTTGGTGATGTTGTCCTGACTTCAGGATGCACTGGATACTCCCAGAGAACATTTGATGCCAAACCTTCTGTCTTTCCTACCTGGTGAAATCCATTTGTAGAGCAATACTCAATGGGCATATTTTCAGTGTAGATGGATGAACTGAAATCTAAGTCAAAGCTATCTCCTTTGGGCTTACTGCCTGTTTTATCTAAATTCTCAGTACAGTCCTCACACTCTTTGGAATGATGTCGGTTATATTCCTGGGTGTCCTGCAAACTGTGAATACCTGCCAAATGTATGCGAACTGGTCGCGGTTGTTTTCGGCAATGGATAGTCTCCGAATTGGAAAGAAACTTTTCATATTTTTGCACCCCCACATCGATGTGATTGTTGTTATCATGTTCTTTGGAACTAATGGAGACATCATTGCCTCCACAGTCTTCCTTGAGACTGTTCTGCAACAAGAGGTTGGAGCAAGAAAAATTGTGTTCTAGAGTGTCATGTATGTGAAGCTGCACAGAGATGGAATCTGTGTCGCTGTTGGGGCTGAATGTTTCGGACTCTAACGTGCCTTTGTAGATGTTCAGATCTGAGTCCTTGGAATTCACCGGGATGCTCTTCATCTCCCCAGAGCTCACGTTTTGTGAGACAATGCGAGTGCACTCATCGATAGCCGACTTAATCTGCAATATGCTGGCAGCAGTTAAGATCTGAAGCGCCTCAGACTGGGAGACATGAAGCAGTCCACTGTACATGAAGTCAATCAATCTCTGAATGGACTGAACCGACACCACAGATGGTATCTCAATGTCACTGTAGCCCAAGAGCAGCTTGTCCTGGAAAAAGGGGCTGCCTGCAGCCAGCACACAGCGGTGGGCTCGAAGCATGCTCCCATGGATCCGAATGGTCACGTCGCAGAACTGACCACGGTTGCGCTGTTCGTTGAGGGTCTGGAGAATAGACTTACTGAAATTATGAATGCTGATATTGTGCTCAGTCATCCCCTTGCAACTGATGTAACCTGTGACACACAACAGAGCACAAAGAAACAACAACCCGGCGAAATCTATTAGTTTTTTTTCTTCTATTCATCAACCCAACCATTTTCAAAAGAGACTTTTATCCAGTTTAAATTTCCAGGCGACATTTATGGACGGAGACCAGACACAACCAGAATTCAGGAACCATACCTCCATATTCTTTATTTTAAAATGATAACACCATGTAAATCTGCATATAAATGACATATCCTACTCTCATTTGTTAATAGGCCACATTAACATTTATATGGTAATGGAAACATCATATATGACCAAAGGCATCAAATACAACTCATAGTTAAGTAGTGATTGATCAAAAAAATTGGATCACAGCCAACAGCACACACGATCCTGCATATATACTGTAAGCAGCGCACTATGAGCTGACATCATTTGAAATCAATTAAGACACTGTATGGTTAATAACTGAGTCCAACATTCAATGTGCAGAGAGTCTGAATGGGCAGACTCAGCAACAGTTACATTTTTATTAGTAATAAAAACTTTTTGCTCACTTTTATTTTACATATATATTAGTAACAACCAAATTATCTCAAAACTTTTTTCTAATATTTTCATGGCTCTGTTTTGACTGTATTAATGGCACTGCAGACTGACATAGATGTTAAAAAATGTTTAGTTATTCTAGCATTTGCATACTGGAAGAAAGCATAATACCCCTTAAATTGGGTGCAAAACAGATTTGTGTTAATGTGCTGAATGAAGTTCTGGTCACGGTCTATGACACAGAAAGAAGAGACCAGATATCAGACACATGGATCACCAAGTCTCTATCTATGTAAATCACCCCCTACCCACAAATGCATATTAGTTATCCAAAGAAATATATGGGGAAAGATTCTTTAGTCCATATTTTGTTCAGCGTGGGGGCAGCATGTGGCCCGGGGGGGGCAAAGCCTCTGCAGAAAGGTCACATGTCTGTGAGCCCTAGAATAAGGCTCTTAACCCCCCAGCTCCATGAACTCAGCATGCTGGCTGACCCTGTGCTGTCCCCCCCCCCCCCAGCTTGCTCACACCTGTCTGTGTGTCTCATGGAGAGACAAAGAGAGAATTCCCCAACAGGAAAGTCACCTCCACTGCTACCCATACATATATTTCTGTCACTGTCTCTATTTAATCCTGGGATTCTGGTCATATATATTTACTTATTTATTATTCACTTATCATTACATTCACTTCTCATCCTGTTGTCTATCCGTCTTGCTGTCTATGTTCACAGGAGCTAGTTCTGCAGGAGCACATGCAAGCAAGCATTTCATTGTACACGGTGCTCGTACACATGACAATAAAAGAATTGAATTGAATAATGTGATACACCTTCATATTTTTCAATCACACATTAATTTTCTTTTGCTTGTGTTTGTGAATATATATAAAGCGACACCCTACTCTGTTCTTTGCAGTATTTGAAGTGGAAATGGAAAGTCGTGCGTACCTTTGGCCTTACTTACTGCGCGTAATTTTTGGCTTTGGCCGTCAGCCCAGTGCTGTGTTACTTACTGCATTACCAAAAATTCAAACTGATATGTGTATACACACTGACATAGTTAAAGAATGCTCTTTTCCTAACCAATACTTGAATATGACTCTATTAGCCAACTTAAAGGAGTGCCACCTGAAATTTGTAAATATGTCACATGTAGAGGAATAGAACTTATCTTACTTTATCACACCTAAAATACTTTTTTTTCAAGTTTTATTGAAAAAAAATAACAACAGTTACGTTCTGTATTCTTGCCTTATATAAACTGTACAGTAAACAGACACAGTCTCTATGTTCTGAAATTCTGCGTAAGAAGCCATAATTCCATTATTTAACTCTCATTTTGTTTTAAGTTATATTTTTCGTGACTTTTTTAATAAACGCAGCTGCAGGTTTTATTTGCCAAATTTTCATTTTATTTATTCAATAATTGCAAAACATTTAACTGCACTCACATAAAGGAAAGCTTCTGGAGTGTGTCATGTCTCACACAAGCAGCAGGTGGCGCTAATGAGATCCTGGGATATCCTCTTAGGGTTACTGAATGAAGAGAAGGGAAATGGCTGTTTAAACAAGCTAGTATCAGTTGTCTTTTGTTTGGGGTGGGTTTGACTTTGGAAAAATCTGCAATTTCAACGCAATAAGTTTTCCTCTAAGAAACTTTTTCTTTAGAAAAATTGTCATTAATTGAATTTGACATTAAAAACAATTTATAACAGCACATGCCATTTTCTTCCCTTCATTACTCAGAACATAATATAACAATAATGTATTTACACATTTAATGCTTAGACTATACGCAGGCAGTGCTGTTGGTCTTGGAATATTTTTTGTTGAGAGAGAATTTTTTTTCCTCATACTGTTATCAGAATCTAACTATATATGGCTCCCTGTTCTTAGCCCCAGCATCTGATAATCTTAGAAGATGCTCCATTTACTCAGTGTGAGGTTGCACCAAAGCTTTGTCCAGCTGTTCCAAGAATATACACCTTAATTTTCCCACTACTTCTGTCCATGTCTATTTCAGTATGTAAAACAAAGGCATTATCAAGAATCACATCAATAAGATTGTAGAAGAGGTGAATCAGTGTCTTGTTCTGACGGTCGTGATCTTATTCAGGTTGTCCTGATTTTTTTCAATGCTCCTCCAGCAGGTTTCCCAATGTAGACCTGCATGCTCCATGTGTCACTCAAGCAAACGTCACTAGACACCCATAATTTTATTCTACACCTTGTTGGATTATTTGGGTACCTTTTCTGAAAGGGAAGAACCTGTTAAATGGACCCAGCCTCTTATCTACAGTAGTACTGGACCTAGGATTGTAAAGGATAGGTAAGTCATGGCACCACTTTTCAATGACATCTTGCATAGCAGCCAATTTGTTAGGTTCACATTATCCAGTTCTTCATTCTTTTTCATCGAAATGTATCACTCTGCAGAAAAGATGGACTGACTCCAGTAACATTGTTTCTAGAAATATCTCCTTGTCAATGTCGACCACTCCACAGGGTAGCTGTTGCTTCCCCACTTGATTTATAGACCCCAGGCAAAATTAACAACCCAAGGTAAGCATTGAATGGATCACATCAGTCTTCTCTATAAACATGCCTACCGTCAACATTTAGTCATGATGGATGATCCTTCAGGGTGAACAAGTCAAATGAAGATCTGATATCTTGGATATGGGTAAAATGATATTTTGTAGGTCCCTGTTAATTTTTTTGTTATTGTTAATTTGCTGCGCAGAATCATCAGTGACTTGACTTTGGGGAGAAAGATCATGATTTAAATCAATGAATAAATAAATAAATAAATAAATAATAATCATATTCATCTGAGAAACGCAGTAATGAAACCTATAGTATGTGGTGTAGAGCTGGGTGGGGGTCGGTGCCATTGGCCTTAATTGAACTGACCTGTCAGTCTGTCACTCTAGCTTCACCCCCCCTTGTGGAATTGGAGTGCTGACGTTCAGGGACCCCCCATGCCTGTGTTTCCACCTGCCTCCCCCTCCTACTTATGCTGCCATAGTCTTATCTGCCGAGGCTTACATACTGCACTCACCTAACTCTTGGTGTTGCTTCTAGTCTTCCCTGATTGGGCTAATTGCACATTTTATTTCCCCCACCCCTCCTGGGCTGTGCTGCCTGGAGACCCCAAAATATCAAGATATCCTGCCTACCCTGCTGCCTGCGGCATCTCCACTACCTGTGACGTCTTTCCGGCCTGCTTGCCCTTCTGCATCTTCCCCATATGCTGCTGTACCGCTGTTTGTTCTGCCATCTGAAGCAGCACCAGAACCTGCCTGCCATCACCTGCCTGTCCCCCACTTTGAGACTGAAATGTTAAAATTTGGACAGTGTAAATTGGGATATCGCCATCTTGCTTATTTGATTTTGACTTCCTCTGCTGCCCCCTGGAGGATGGGCTCCCCCTCTGAGTCTGGTTAGGGTTAGGGCTTCCTCTGCTGCCCCCTGGAGGACGGGCTCCCCCTTTGGGTCTGGTTAGGGTTAGGGCTTCCTCTGCTGCCCCCTGGAGGACGGGCTCCCCCTTTGGGTCTGGTTAGGATTAGGGCTTCCTCTGATGCCCCCTGGAGGACGGCTCCCCCTTTGGGTCTGGTTAGGGTTAGGGCTTCCTCTGCTGCCCCCTGGAGGACGGGCTTCCCCTTTGGGTCTGGTTAGGGTTAGGGCTCCCTCTGCTGCCCCCTGGAGGACGGGCTCCCCCTTTGGGTCTGGTGCCTCCCAAGGTTTCTTCTTTCTACAAAGTTTTTTCTTGCCACTGTCACCTCTGGCTTGCTCACTGCGGGGCTTTGGGCAGGGATAATGTAAAGCGCTTTGAGACAATGCAATGTTGTCAAAATGCACTATACAAATAAAATTGAATTAAATTGAATTGAAATTAAATGAATTTAAATGAAAGATCAGGATCTGCCTCCACATCGCTGTCACAGAGCAGTGACAGCACCATGCAGGCAGTGTAATATTAACTCCACCATTTGAATTTGGTAGAATAACAGCATTCAACTAAAAATGGCTGGGACTGTGCACATGAACCACTTAATCTGTATGCTCTTCCTTTTGATGTCTGAAAATGTGAAATGATATGGGTTTGTATCACCAGGATCCATCGACAGAAAAAATAAATAAATAAAGGGAAAAAGTGTGAAAACAATATATGAACTACATCACAGTGTTTGTTTTATGTGCTGACATTTAACATAATCATAATGGGAGAAGACATCAATGTATCAATGTGTGCACATGGTAAAAAAACCCGAGAAATTCCTTGGCACCATTATTGACACCCTTTAGAACAACTTAAGCCAGTTTCTCAAAAGAAACTAGATTAATCATTTGCAGTGCAATTTGAGTCTCATTTGATAGATTTCTGGTTCTCATATGATATGAATTAGCTGAATATAAATGTTAATGTTGAACACTAAATAGTCTGATTTAATGTTTGCTGACAAAAGACCCGCCTGAAACCATGAGAAAAACTGTAATTACCAAACATAAATATGAAAAGGCAACATCACGTGAAACATCCAAAAAGCTTAACATTAAATTGGAACAGTGTGCAGTGATATTTTGTGCCGTACCATACCCGGCACACTAAATTGAGAAGGGATTTATGGGCAAAGGCCAAGGAGGGACACACAGAACGATAAACACAGAAAGGCACGTCAGATCTTTATCCAAACCAAAAATATTGTTTTTTTTGTTATTTTTTTAGAAGGAGAAGAGAAATTCTGCTCAACCTACAGTTAAATATAATGAAAGTTCCTAAATGTTTTGGGGTCGCTTCTTTGTTGCCTCTGGATGCCTTGGACTCATTACGGGTATTTCAGAGTGAAATGTGCTACCCAGTTAGATATGAATCAAAGATCATGATTCCTTCAGCAGGACAATGACCCAAAACATACAACTGAAAGCACAGAAGGATGGTTAAACAAGAAAAGCTGGTCTGCCTTAAACTGTCCAGCAAAGACTCCCTGCTCTCAATTTAATCTAAAACAGGGAATCCATTCTAACTGAAAAATAGGATAAACATCCGGCTGAAAGGTGGGAAACGTTTACAACCGCGTGAAAGATTTGGTGGCTTATAAAAGGTTGCGTGCCCAAATACTAGAGAAAGGAAGCAGCTGAAAATGTTCCAACAGATCTCAATGAAAATAAAGCAGAACAATATGAATAATTAAATTGCAAAAATAACCAAATAACTGGCAGATAATCCATGCCGATCCGATGTAAGGCAAGCACTCACACACACCCTGTGGATATTTTTCCAAGCACTAAATTACATATTTTTGGAAACCAGAGTATCCAAGAAAAAAAACAGGTAACATGTGAACATGTAAAATCTGTGACATGTATTAGTTATAAATCTATTCACTTGCAAGCTTTTCGTCCGCACAGGGTGGTGTGAGGGCCTGGAGCCAGGGCACACACCCTGCATGAAACGCTCGTCCATCACAGGGAATAAACACACATACACACATTCATACACCAGGACGTTTTCAGATGCCAGTAGCCTAACTGCAAGTATTTCTATTGCCGGAGGAAGGTGAGGGACCCAGAGGAACCGCGCGATGCGGAGAAGCTCAACACACACACAGCCGAGGTGGGCTTCACAGTCCCAGCCCTGGAAGTGTGAGGCAACAGTACTCAGGTTTAGTTACACTGTAGTAAAGAAATGTTTAATTATATAATTCTTATTTTTTTTTTACTTTATATTTAACACAGGCTTCAACCTACATAGTGGCTGATAGCTTTTTAAAGTGGAATGTAAATAATAAAACATGCTGTCATATAGGCACTGAATTTGGGTTTAGCGTATTTAGGATTAATTTTAACTAGCTGAAGTGTGTTAGTATTAAGTATGTTATTACTGTGCCATGACATAAAATTATCACAATGGAATTTATCGCAATTTACTTACGTTTATGGGCAAGCCACTAGCTACAACTTGGGCACAAATATACCTGCAAATAAACACTATAAGCAGCCACTGCTCAGAACGAATCAGATAATGTAAAGAAGAGTCAACCAGGGTCATTTTTATGAGGGAATTTTCACTATCAGTTCTATTATATATTGTCATCTCTCTATAAATATTAAAATGATCAAGCAGCGAAATCTTCCAGTAAAACTGGAATAATGCATCAATGTGGGAAAACAAGCCCAGTATCTCAACAACATACATCCTCACAACTACAGAATATACTTGAAGATTTTCTGTCTTGGCTAAATGCCAAAAGTGGGCAGACAGTCAGTTCTGAGGAACAAAAGCATGTTTTTAATAAGATCCTTTTCTGTCATTTAAAAAAAAAAATAGTAGTAAAACCATTTCTATCTGAAATATTTCCATATGCTTAAGGGGTGAACTGAGGTAAAGCGAAGGGAGCAGAGATCCATCACAGACAGCCAGTCCCTCGCTGCTACACACAGACAGCCCATAGCTAACAACTATAATTCCATTTTAACTGCGACACAGTGGCTGAATGGCAGCCGGCTCCTACCTGCTGTGAATGCTAATCAGTCGAGGAGTCTCCCACTCTCTCCTCGCTCGTGCTCTGTAGCCTTTCACCAAGAGTTCTTTCCTTTATATCTATAGATCCTTTCAACAGCAACCTTTCCTTCTCTACCCAGAAAATTGCTGCTTCGGTCCCCTTTGTTTTCTATGAAAAATAATAATGTGTAACTATAATGTACTTATTGTTTTTTTTTCCAAAAAGAGGCAAAAAATGACTTGGAGGGCGTCTCAGCTTCCTCTTATTGATTCTGTATTCTCTCACTTTTATTACTCTTCCCCCCCTCTCTCTCCCTCCCTCCCTCCCTCCCTCTCTCGCTCTCTCTCTCCCTCTCTCCCTCTGCTATATGGCACTTTGGAGTGTGCCGTCAATGTCCCCAGAGGTAGTGGGTCAGTCTGCCTGCTTGAAACCAGACACAATGCTCCATATTCTGTGTTCCTCGCCCTGACACTGGAATACAGCCAATAATAATAATAATAATAATAATAATAATAATAATAATAATAATAATAATAAGGTTTTTACTTTGTCTATCAGTCTGTGCTACTAAACTGCTTAAGCAAATCAGCTTTAATCAGGCAATCAAAACAGAACAAATAGTTGATTGTAATGGATGAATTGGTTAATTTTGCATGTCAGGAAAGATTCGGGGGGGTTGGGGGTGTTATTTAGAAAATAATGGATGGAGTGGGAGTGGTAGGTAACTTATACTATTACGGTATGATGCAAATATTACAGATCGTACGATGTGTCCCTTCAGATCCACCACTGCCTCACACACACGCATGAACACAATGTTCTGTATGAATCGTCACTGGCCATAAATTACATCTGAAATTGTTCACAGGTACACATTTTTAAAATACAGTTTACTTTTCCATTTCACTTGTGTTAAAAATATAATAATATTGTTGCCTTTCCTCATCCTATAATTACATGTTTTTCTGGACTTTATGAGGGAAATAAAGAGACCAGGGAAAATCTGCACAACATGGGACGACCTCCACAGGCCATGGCTGGTATGCGGCCACCGCCAAACTGTAATTATATAAAATGTTAATGCCACATCAGAAATTCCGCTGTGCATTATATATGGTTGTGGGTGTTTTTTTATTTGGCAACAGTCACTGCTAGTTACGAACTCCTTTTACAACCAAATATTTGAATTCTATAGTATATTTTGCATTAATAATATTTTATACTAATAGTTTTAAGCAATTTGAAGATTATTACAGTCATCCATAATATTGCTTGCTGAGGTAATGTTCAGTAGCCACCACAAGGTGTCCTCAGAGTTTTTTTAGTTCCTTTCAGTTGTAAATATATCTTACACAACAAGTATGTTAATCCTCCACACTTGCCAAAAATATGATTTAAATAGAACAAATTTCCCTACAATAAAACTTTCATACATCATATTTATGAAAATATTGATTTGTGGACATGCAGTCATATCCAGTCCAATTCACTAGGCTTCTGCCGTAAGCAATGTCCTACGGCCACACCCACATCTAGTTGACTGTATTGTATAATCACCCACACTTGCAATCAGCACATTTTAGCTCATTCTGATCAATGTTTCCTTGCTCTCTTTTGGTGGGTGGGGCTCCTGATGGGGCTTTTTTCTGACCTGTCTTGGGGCTTCTCGGATTTCGTTTGGGTTCGGTGATTTGGATTCATTTTAATGATTTTGATTTTGGTTCATTTCCTGATTTCTGGCTTTGCTCAGTGTCTTGGATACTATTTGCTAATCACCCAACCTGCTTTAGTTCTATGCCCTGATCTTTGTTGATATCCGCTGTAACTCGAAGCTTGAGTTCCTCTAAGCTGCCTCAGCTACGTAATTCACAGTCAGTGGCCCAAATCCTGCCAGCCCCGATTGCTTGGGGACTTGGCAGGCAAAGAGGTCTTGCGGGCAGGAAACCTGGCCATGTGAATCTGCAGAATCCAGGATCTGCCTTTTTACCTGAGACCGTTTACTGGGTTGGGAGACATGTTAAATAATTTCTATTGTTTAACTCCATCCTGTTGTTGTGATAGAAGAGGATAGAAGGAAATATACTCAGACAGGTTTAGACTTGTATTTAGTACGTCTAAGCTGGATCTGGTGCTTATTTCCCAGAATGACCTATCACACTAGATCTCTGAATTGTGGCAACTTAGTGAAAAGTACTGCTGCTTGTTAACCCCTCTGGAATTTTGCCTCTGGTATACATTTATCATTTCCTTACTAACAGGATGAACTTTGGCCCGGAAAACTGCCCCTTGGAATGACATAGACTGGAGATGAATGATAACCATGGTTTTTCTCATCTTGTGAGCTTGAGGTTGGATTATCCTGTGTCAGGAAACCTTTTGGGTTATGCTTGTTCTACAGAACTCTGTATTGCTGGTTCCAACAGTGGCTGGAATGAGCTGAAGCTGATTGCTGCCTATCTATTATCAAAGGCTATCAGATGAACCCAAAAAAAAGCATTAGCCTGCTGAAATTTAGAACTTAATCTGATGATTTAATTGAGCTGTTGGTCAGGTAGATAACCCACTACAGAAAAGTAGACAGAAAATCAGGATTCGTGTTCAGCCAGTGTTTCCTCTGTTCCTTCTAATTCAGCCCCCCCCCCCCCCAGTTGAAGCAATTTGTTTGAATTTCTGATTTAGAGCAAGAACATCACATCACTCAATACACTCTTTTTTTTCCTCTGGAAATGAGGAAAATACCAAATGCAGCATAAATGTTCTCTGAAGTATGATTCTCCTTATCTGTGGCTATCAACCACTGCAGAAGAGCAGCATTAACAGGATCGACGTTCTGTGTTCGTTTCCTCTTCCTCAATTGTCCTGTGGGTGAGCTCATTCTCAATTGCCTGTCAGACTCCTCAGACAGGCTGATATACTGTCCTCGGAGGTGGAAGGAGAAGCTGGCAACAATTTGCTGGGTGTCAGTGGTCTAGGAACCTCCAGTGTCTGTAACCACAAGAATATAATTCAGATCAATCCAATATCTGAAAAGCAAAATGAAGGCTGATGACTAAAAGGAAAAAAACTGGCCACAATACATATGTATCTGTATATTGAAGGGCTAGTCAAACTAGGCACATTAAAACAATCATAATTAAGCTAAATGAAACCTAAGCCTTCAAAAATCAACTTAGTTGATTAGCTTGTGCAATGCTTTCAGAATCATGGAGACAATTCCCATTATGTATCGGGGAGGGATGGTATGGTGATGTTTTCCACAAACACAGCATTGCTGATGTCATGTCCCATGACAAAAGTTGACCATACTGCATCTAAGATTTTTGGTGGTACATCTCGTGCACATGTAGTGTTAATTCCTCACATAGGTGCACCAATGGTGTGTGGAATCAGTGCAGAAAACGCATTGCACGTTGTGAGCGTTGAATATAATCAGCCCTTGGGAGCCCCTAGGCTCCGATCTATGAAGATGAGGCTGGTTTAAATACCCTCATGACCTGGGTAGGTTAAGGGGAATACTCCTGGAATTTTGAAAGACACATCCTCCACTCAGACTTCATACAAGTCCATTAGAACCACATTTACTGTTCTGCATCTGCCTTATCACATTTGTAAGCCTAGCTGACTCCCATAAATGAACCCATTTCAACAGACCCAGTTCTAAACTCCAATTCCAAGGTCTGGCAGACCAGTTGCAGGATTCACACTGAAAGCCTTATCGGCCACTGCAAAAATGATGTCCATAACTCCCTAGAAGGTGGCAGGTGCTCCGCGGAACCCGAAGGGGAGGATGTGGTACTGCCAATGACTGCATGATTTCCCGGCATGCCTTTTGTGAGGTCTAGGATGGGTATGAAACAGGTCTTACCTAGACACTCCACCATTTCATCCACAAGCTATAAGGTAGCTATCAAAATAGACAAATTCACTATCTAGCTTGGGGACTATCATGATGGGACCATGGGATTTAGGACTCCTCAATTACCCCTAGCTGCCATATCTTCTCAACCTCCTGAACTGTCTATTGGAATGCCTTGGGGATTCTGTAGGGTCTTCGCCAGATAATGATGCCAGGAGTGTTTTGATGTAGGGTTGGATAAGGTGGGTGTTACGTGGGAGGCTGGAGAGCACATTCTAGTAGCCATCAACAGTCTCTCTCAATTTCTACGTCTGGGTTGGGTTGAGATCCTCTCTGTTGTGACCAGAGTGAGAACAGGCAGGCCACCACTATTTCAGAAGGACAGCAGTATACATGGGTTGTCGGACCTGATAGTCTAGTTAGCCCCACTCTTTCTAACCATGTTGTAATGTCCTTGCCACACACTTGCAGGAATCTTTCGGAGGAAGACAAGAACTTCCTCCAAGGATGAAGAACGGGATATAGGCCTACCGTTGGACCTTTTCAGCTCTCCTCATGTGGTCCCTGATGATCAGCATAATCGTTTCAGTGCTTCACCTCCTCTGAGACCAATATTGACCTGAACTGTAGATGCAATGTCTCTCTCTTCCCATCACTCATTTTATTTCCATACATTTATTCATTTACTAATTCATGATCGTAGAAATATACTTATGTACTTTCATCTGGTATTTGCATGTGAAGGAAATGTACGGTGTCAATGATGTTAAAAAATCTGGCAATGATTTTCAAATTTATGTAGAGGAGATTGAGCTAGACAATGATGGTGAAAGAAATAGCAAAAAAAACATGAGACTGATATAAGGTTTTCCACAGAGTAGCGCCAGGGGCATCAGAACTGGACCTTGTAGTCATGTCCCTGCCAGAAAGGAAACACTAAAGCTGTTATCTTAATAAATCTGCCAGAATATTTGCTAAATAGTAAATTTCAACAATTGTCAGTTCATCTCAGGCCTTAAATTAAATGGCGAGGAATCATCAGTGATTGCCAATGCACAACAATGGACTGTTTGGGTTCCTGATTGTGACGCATACGAAATCCCTTGGGACTCTCACCATATTCTGAAGTGCATCTTGTCTCTCTTCCTTAAATCACTGTCTGGGCTTTTGGATTCTCTGCTTTATGACCCTTAGCTTGATTATGCATTTTTCAGTTCTGGATTTTCCCCATTTCTCTGCACTCAACTAATCTTCTAGAATCAAAATCTGCAGCTAGGTCCTAACTTGCAAGACATTTGTTTCTGTGACAACAGATGTTTTTAAAACAAGCACCACCTTTCACGTTTCATGGTGTGCGAATCAGCATCCAGTCTCAGCTCACTTTAAGGTAGCATTTTGCCAAAAAGATTTGTCGCATTGTTTTTATAATTGCCATAAATCGGCCAGCTGAATAGAGGTGGGAGTAGTGAAATAATACAGATGTAATTGTCACGATAAAATGAAATTAAACTTATTTGCGCAAATATAGTAGTGTGTAACATCATTACAATTATTCTGTAGTTCCAGATCTCCCTCCATCCATCTTCCACGATTGCTCATCCAGTAATGACTGCAGGCTGTTGCAGGCACCAGCTACATATAATGCCTTTGGAAGAATGTGGAACCCAAATTTTGCAGGATCATCCTCCTGATATGTTTTTGTTGGACAGAATGGCATATGTCTTCGTTTGTGGATACTGTCATTTCTGTCCCGTTTGTTGAAAATGTACAACTGATAATATATGCTTTCAATTTGAATTTCATTTACCAGACCACCAGCTGTTGTTCTAGTCATAGGCATAAATTAAGGGGGGATGGTGGGTTGTAACCCACTCCCATCCCCCAATAATCAAAACCAGCCAATACAATCCCCTGGACCCCCTTAAATTGATGGAGACCTCAAGCCCCCCCTCCCCCTCCCCCCTGTGCCCAATCCAAAGTTATGCCCTTGATTCTAGTAATGCTTTTTCTCTAACACTATCATATTTTTGTGGGAGCCAGTAATTAGGTAAATTTGTTTAGGTACAATTTTCATATCAAATTTTATAATTAAGCATCATAAATCCAATATAATGAAGACGTTTAGTTCTCAGTTGCTATCTAATCCCTTTTAGAAACATGACTGTTTTTCCCTTTAAATGCCACCATGTGGAAAAATACAAGAATTTCTTCCGTGAATTAAAATGACTGTCAGTTTTTCACCAAACCCCATTTCACAGACTGAATCACCATTACGCTTCTAGTATCCTTCTAGACAATTCTACTGACAATTCTAGACAATTATATTATGGTAAAGAATGTGTTTTTTATTACAGAAACATTAAGATAAGAAACCATTCTGCATAGGCAAAACCTATTAAGCAGTGGCTGTTCCTCACATAAAAATTCTCACCCACTTTCCACAGGTCCTGACAGTTTCTATGGTTACGGCATTTCTCACAGTGCACAAAACGGTTGCCATGGTACCTGCCAACCAACAGCATCAAGTAAGCTGATCACAGTAACAGTGAAGGTACAGCCATCAGCGTTGTATTTTGCATAAAGCCTGATTATTATTGCTTGCTCTTCATAAATAAATTTTAGTAGTTAAATGTTCTTTTTAAATTACTGTTCCAAACATCTTGACATGTAATCATTGAGATCTTGGTAATCAACTCATTGCAGGTAAGAACTTCTAGGCTCTGTATGATAATAAAATCATAACATGCCTCAGTAGAAATCCTTCTGGATATTGTATGGTATATCTGAGTGATCTTGGTTATGAAAATCTAATAATGAATATTTATTTATATGAATGTATTTAATAGTAAATAGGAAGAAGAATTATTGGTTTTTCATGTAGGTCTGACATTTTATTTGGTGGTGTCTGTAACAGAATCGTGTTATAGGAATGGAGAATTATTGTCCACCAACAACTACTGTTACAGCTTTGCTTGTGTTATGTATTACTCTGAGTATATATATCACTGCAGCTGGTAGCTGAGAACCGAGTGTCGAGTGGGAGGGGTTTATCATGAGGGGTAGGAGGGGTGTATAACCAGGGTTAGGGTTGGGGTATTAGATGATAACATGCTCCTCCTTATAAACACCTCCCACATCGCCCCTCTTATTCGACATCACCCCTCCTACTCGACATTGCCTCTACTATTCGACATCGCCCCTCCTACTCGACATCGCCCCTACTACTCGACATTGCCCCTACTATTCGACATCACCCCTCCTACTCGATATTGCCTCTACTATTCGTCATCGCCCCTCCTACTCGACATCGCCCCTACTACTCGACATCGCCCCTCCTACTCGACATCGCCCCTACTATTCGACATCGCCCCTCCTACTCGACATCGCCCCTAGTATTCGACATCGCCCCTCCTACTCGACATCACCCCTACTACTCGACATTGCCCCTCCTACTCGACATCACCCCTAGTATTCGACATCGCCCCTCCTACTCGACATTGCCCCCCTTATTTGACATCACCCGTCCTACTCGACATTGCCCCTCCTACTCAACATTGCCCCTCCTACTCGACATCGCCCCCACACGTAACGCTTCTGGCTGCAGCAATCTGCTTCTCCATTACTCACCTTCTAGTAAGTTTTCAGTGGTTCCTATGGATTTTGTCATGTTCAGCGTCTTTACCTCACTGTTATTGACAGACGTAAATCAATTTAGTCTTTCAAAATAAAAACAAATATTAAATTTTAATGGTGGTTTGCTATGGAAGCCCGTTTCCGCCACCGGGGAAAAAAATAATACAAAATTTAAGTCGAAATTTCGACTTAGTTATCTCGT
>JAABNX020000042.1:6806190-6822735 GCA_015163995.2 Mormyrus lacerda | reverse complement strand
AAGTGTGATTTAGGCAGTGCACCGTGGGACAGAGCAAATGTAGGCTATATCAGCTGAATTGTCTGTGTACTGGACAATACGATTCTGTCATTAAAAACACCCCACCTTACTTCCGTGAAAAGTTATTAAAGCTAGAAAGAGATAATTCGAGATAACTATCTCGAAATTTCGACTTAATATCTCGAATTAACGAGATAACTAAGTCGAAATTTCAAGATAGTTATCTCGTTATTTCGAGATAATTATCTCATTATTTCGAGATATTAAGTCGAAATTTCGAGATAGTTATCTCGTTATTTCGAGATATTTATCTCGTTATTTCGAGATATTAAGTAGAAATTTCGAGATACTACCTCGAAATAACGAGATAACTAAGTCGAAATTTCGACTTAAATTTTGTATTATTTTTTTCCCCGGTGGCGGAAACGGGCTTCCATAGTTTGCTTAGGCAAAGGTAAAAAAAAAAAAACTACCAGCATCCCTTACCTGATCAACATACATCATGTGAGCCTTGGCTATATTTGCACATATTTATATGTATTACAGTAAAAGAGTGGGTAATTAAACAAACCTTTATGCCTGGGTGGCATCTGTAAATCTTCTGGCAATTCAAGTTTATGTAAATTAAAAGATTGTGGAAACTATAGATTGAAACTTACGAGAATGTGATCTGTATGAGGTTTATCCCAAAGATAACTACAGAAGTGGCACAGAATACTTTAAATTGCAATAGAAAATCAACAAAAATTAATATAAATGCCACTCTAAATGGCCAACAGAGAGCATCATGCACAGTCAACAACTAAGCAAGTCATAGTAATAAGCAATAAGGGTAATCAGGTGTTTGACAAAACTGCTTTTACACACCAGATTGGAACATGTTTGTATTCCACAAACCAGGTCCTTTGTATATATGCATGTATACCTTTTGAATAACAACCAGCATTTTGTGAATAGAGTTGCTACACCTGTGCTGGGATCTGATTCCGCTAAGCTCAAAGTAGATGGTTCCAAATCAGATTTAGACTGAGTAGTTAGCATTTCTGGGGCTCAGTCTCGTCTTTGCCTTCACCTTCTCTATTTGGGCTCACTTCTGTTAGGATTCTTGTTTCAGGGGTTTATGGGCCTGGATTTAATCCAGTTTTAATTTCACCTCAGTTCGGTTTTTTGTCTGGTTGCCAGCTTCTTGTTTTCAGTTCTGCTTGATGTTTCTGGTTTCATGGTTTTGGTTGGCCGATATCGGGCCTGTGGTCACATGGTTTTTGTTATCTAGCGCATTGTTTCCTAGTTTGAGGGCTTGGAAGGCTGTAGTTCAGCTCAGGGTATCCTGTCTTATGATCCGATGACTGACGTCAATAAAATGTATTTCAACTGAGAATTTCAAGACCCATGTCATGAAAAGAGCCAACATAAATAGAAAAGAATACAAAAGAAATATATCTCAAAGATACATTGATGTTTGTAGGTTTCAAGAATGAGAGGAGGTGTTGTATACAGTATTATCTACAAATCCCGAGTAGCAAGCTACTAACAGGAAGGGCCGCCGTAAAGGGGGTGGGGGGGGGTAGGATGATTCCAAAATCTCTAGCAGCACCCCTGCATCTAAGAATAATATGTCCATGTATTTCGTTTTTAGTAATAACTTCCAAGCTTCCCTTATTCACCTTGTGTATCAGGCTAGTGGCCCCCACAGCAAATGCAAAACTCATCTGTGCTGATCGCATTCCTGTACACAGTTCTGTTACAATAAATGTTATGCTCGTTGAATATACCTTTTATGACCACCGCATTGTTGGTAAAGGAAACCTCAAACGTGACAATCCATTTCCATCTGTTATATGCCTTACATTTTTCTATTGCTTCTGTGGTTGCAAAATCAATGAATGCGTAAGACAAATCTTATCTATGAAATAAACGAATGGTCAGATGACCTTAAGCGTGACAGGGATGGAGTAACAGATCTGTGAGCGCCCTATTTGGAGATGCCATCATTACAGCGCACAGGGAGGAGAGGACATTGGCCTGTTGTTGTTGCTAGGAAACATATTAAGGAGAAGGGTGATGTTGGAGCTGTAGTTGCTGAAGAGCAAGGAGATACCAAGGAATGGATTCATACATCTGAGGTTATTTGATGATAAAAACCAGAAGAGTTTCAGTGATACTTCATATCTGAACCTCTGTATGTCATCCAACATAAAGACTGCAAATCCAGGACTGTAACACTGCCCAGTCTTTATCACACACTGAATTTCCGCCGTCTCATTTTCCGCTTTTGGCTCTATGGCACAGTTACCATAAGCATCTCAAAAATTCTGTATATGAACATGATTTGGGAATACTATTTTATTTGTACCTCTCAGCAACATGTACCTCATATGATCCATCCATCCATCCATCCATCCATTTTCCATAACCATTTGTCCTAGTCTGGGTTGTGGGGGGTCCAGAGCCTGTCCTGCAGGCTGGGAACAACCCATAATGAATCACCAACTCATCACAGGGCACACTCAGCAGTCAACCCTACAAGCATGGATGGATGGAAGGATGGATGGATGGATGGAGGACAGGTGGAGAACATGCAAACTTCACATACAGCGCCATGTCGCTATATTCATTCGAATCCAATTAAAGTCATGCATAGAATTGGTTACCATTGGTCAATATTTAAATTAAGTTAATACAATAAATATAATGTAATGTTTTCAAAAGCAAAGTTAGGCATATTATCTTCAACTCACATTTGTTTATTTAATTATTTTATATGATGTAAAGCAGCGTTCTGCCAGGAATCGGCCTTAGACCAGCAGGCGGAGATCAGCACCATACAAATGAAAGGTAATCATGGTTTTCTCATGGTCAGCTGCACGGAGAGCATGGATAAAGCGTGGCTGCTGGCCACTTATTGCCCCAACCAGGCAGGACTCTCTTCCCTGGTGCAGATTAAAACCTGTGCTGGGGAGAAGGTCAAGGCAGAAGAAGTCGCTTATATCCTCCCTGCCCTCAAACCTTGACAACTGGGAGGATAACGGCCTCAAGGGTTCTGCTGCCTGAGCAGCTCATATGTGCTGGTACTCAATTCGCTTAAATTTTTTATTAAACTGTCGCCTGGGGTAATACCTAGTATTGGAAATCTCTGGTTCTGTGTCCAGATGGAGAAAATGAATTAAGTGGTTTTGAGCAAAGCTAATGTCACATCTCACCCTCCATGTCGACCTGATCCTCCTGTTTATACCTGGTGTGGCCCCAACAAGCAAAAAAACATACTTAAATTACTGTGAATGATAAAGTTATCTGACAGAAGCTACTGTGCAGGTTGTATGCCAGCCTTGCATACTTCTTGATTCCAAAATTGGAAAATTGGAACCTGAAAACAGCTTGGGAGTGTTTCAGGAGAAGTCTGAACATGGTGCTGTGGCTAAGAGTAGTGATGCCCAAATGAAGCTTCATGAACCATTTTCTGTATTTTTAACCCCACTAGATGGCATTCTTGGTTTGCTTTGGGGGCATGAATTAAGCCCTTTTTTGAATAGAGAGCACCATCTAGTGGTGTCAGAAAATACAGTGATTGGTTCATGAAGCTTCATTTGGTCATCCCCAGCTAAGAGTGTCCGTCTTGGACAAGGGTCACCTGCACCGTCATCAAACAGCCCTCTATATTTGCCCACATACTCTAAAACCCCTGTATATGGTGGTTGTACCAAGCTCAGCTCAGCCACCAGCCTTTCAATCTTTTCAGACTTTCAGATACTTTTCAGAGTGTCCATTTGGTAGAAAAGCATTTTGTCACTTGCCATTAAGGAGTATCCTTTTTCTCCAAAACTCTCCCCTTCTCTAGTTTCTTGTTGTCTCCTAATCCTGACATTTGATTGATCATTCCTCTCCCAGTTTATAACATTGATCTCCTCAAGCCTGTGGCAGGCAGGAAGATTGTGCTATAGAATACAGCAATTGTCAATGAAGACGTAAGCCAAATATCCCCAAATTGCAAATCTTGTTCTGGTCATCTCTGGAGCCAAGCTTTTTCTGCGACTACTACCGGCACTGGGTTACATCCAACAGGTCACTTGTGTGATATCTGACATTTCACACAGAGATAAAAACGCTGTTGTTGTATCCTGATCACAACCCATCTTAGGCAAGTTCAGTTTTGAGATTAGGTGATTATCTGGACATCCATTTACTTCTGAAGCCAATTGTCTTTGTGAGTTTGTCTAGAAAGGGGCGTCCAAATGCAATCCAAAATCATTCAATTAAGGCAACAATATGTGGGATCCACTGCATATATCATTTGCTATAGTTTTTCTTACCAACAGATGCAACAATCCGTTAAGGGGTTGGGGATGTTTCCACGCAATTATTTAAATGGAGAAGAATTTCTGACATTTTGCATTAGTAGAAAGGCAAAGACACCGTACTGTAAAACGGGGGGTCAGTACTGTAAAATGGGGGGGGGGGGCTACAGTACTGTAAAATGGGGGAGGTACAGTACTGTAAAACAGGGGGGTACAGTACTGTAAAACTGGTTTACTTCTGGGGGGGACTTCACCATGTAACTTTATTAAAAGTACATTTCCATCACAATAGTGATATTTCAACAAAAATAAGTGTAAAAATGGGTTTGGAATAAGCTTGTTAGAAATTTACTATTTGTCTCATAAACAGCACAAAAGAGTCTGATAAATGAATCAAGTGATAAATAAATGAAGATGTAGTGCAATGGAGTCTGTTCCTTACATTTATTCCAACTATTTGAAATTTTAAGAAATATTATATATAAATATTACTATAAAATAGAAATGTGTATCTTTATTTGATTGTGACATGCTATTCTTATACAATATTTTATGTACATATTAATAGCTATTTCTGACTTCTGCAATAAAACCATATATTGGCTATGTAAATGACCATTATCAATCACAAATTTGATTCACTATGCTAAAACAATAATTTTAAGGAAAAATTATTCCAGGCCAAAATATATTCCAGTACAGTGAGTAAAAAATGGCTTAGATGGTGCAATCCCTGTTATATGGGCATGCTTTTTTTCTCACTGAGGGGGGTGGGGTGGGGGCTTCTGTTGTGCCTGACTATCATGGTACAGGCAGTAAAAATCCAGAGGGAGAACAGCAGAGAGAGATGACTTCCTGGCCACACCCTGTTTTGCTTCTAAGAATCTGTATGTATCTCCATATGAAAGTGCAAGGATGCTGATTTAATATGTGCACTATATTGAGCCAATTTACATTTGTTCTAGACAATGAAGTACTTCACCCTCATCCTTCGGGTATTTGCTCTATTTACTGATTTATTAATGTCTTGAAGGTCTGCCATTAAAGTAATAAAAAGTGACACCATTATTTATAAGTCTGTGCGTTTGTGTGTCTGTGTGCAGTTTTGATTCTTTTTTTCACTGTAAGCAGTTGCCGATGCATGTGAATTATAAGGAAATAATCAAGGAAATGTTTTTCCTTTAAGAATTCGTTCAGCTGGGCCAACACCCAGCAAGGAAGAAAAGGGAAGCCTACAAAATTGGTATTCTCTGTGGCCAGATTGGAGGTATTCAATCATTCATAAGGGGAACAAGGCAGGGTGGGGTTATGGCTGCCGCTTGTGGAAGCTACTGTGAGGACTGAGGAGATGGAGGAGGGGGAGGTGGGTGGGTTTATTTCAGCCAGAAGGGGGGGCAGCGGGTGTGGGGAGGGGGAGGAGGTTTGAGGGTGGACTTGCAGTCATTGTAAGCCGGTAAGTCACGGTGAGGTGCGGCCAGGCGGATTTTGTGAGCGTGTGTGCAAATTGTGATGAGTAAAAGCATTAGGCATCTCAGCTGCTGATACAGCCAGTGTGTGTGTGTGTGTGTGTGAGCGTGCGATTGAGGAAGGGAAAGAGAGAGCGGGAGAGGAAGAATTAAAAAGAAAAAGAGGAACGAAGAAAAGGGGAAAAAAGAAAGAGGATACTATAGTCATGCTGTGCTGCATTAGAAGAACAAAACCGGTAATTGTCTCATTCTATTATATATTCTATTATATATTTCTTTTCATTTTTCCCATCATTGTAATACGTCCATCATTGTATTATGCATTTCATTGTGTGTGAAAAGGCTTGAATGAGATTAGACACGGTTGTTCACTGTTTTATTTTACTGTAATTTCCATTGGGTGTAGTGTTCAATAGCTGACACACCTTAGCTCATTTAATTATGATAATGAATACGTTTTGACAAGCAGCATACAGCTAGCCCTGTTTTGTGATTTTCACCGTTTTAACGATGCCTGCAATCTTTTGTTGAGTGTCCATGCTTTTTCATACATATGCCATCGATCCTTATGAAGGAGCTCTTCTGAAATCAAGTCCAATACATGCGTAAAATTGAAAAGTATTGGGTGGCCAGTATTAAGGGTGTAGCCAGCTTAGGCACGCTTGCTGATATACCCATACTCTGGTAATACTGTAGACAGTCACTGAAATATTGTGCTCAAAAGTTTGATTATTATTAGTATTGTCATTATTATTCTTTTTATTATTATTAAAATTAATGACGACAATTATAACATAATTCAGTGAAAAAAAAAACAAGATTACTGGTCACATTAAGTAGATCTTGTAGAAAAAGGGAGGTATCAGATCAAACTATGGTTTCTCTGGCAACAAGCTGGGCAGTCTCAGGAGGGAAAAATTAAAAAAAAAAAAAATGAATTACTGTTTAAGGTTTTGAAATGGGTCTCATCGCCTGGGATAACTTTATTGTGCCTACAGATGTTACGGAGTACACACTTTTCAGTTGATCATCATTCAAATCTAACGGATGCTCAGGCACTTTAAAAGAAGCATTTTTTTTTCTAAGCATCAGGGCGTGTCTTAGAAGATTGTGTCAGTGAGTGTTATAAGAGTTATGTAGCGTTTGCTGTGTGCTTTACTTAGATTAATTATTGGGTTTCTCCTGATTAGAAAACTAGTATTAGTGATTGTCTTGGTTCTATTTTATATCTACTGCCTCAAATTATTGTAAATATCATGAAACAATGGCCAAAGCCATCAGGAATACCTGCCTTCACGCTTAGATGTAACCTAGTATGAGTCATTTCTAGATTTTTATGAGGATGGGTGAGGCATCGTTTTCTGTCTTAGCACTGCATCACTGTGCAGCCAATACATATCTCATCAGAACATGACCAGACGGCACTGCATTACGACCAGACGGCACTGCATTTTATTAATGATACTTTTCTTGTTCTCATATTCAATATATGTTGTTGTGTTTCAAAAATGTTTATTGGATGTCTTTTTTAATAATCTCTTTTGGTGAAGAGCTCATAAAATGTGTGGAAAAGGTATCATATTTATTCATTTTGTTACTCGTGTGCAGGCTTCCAGTTCTGATCTAGAAAATATTGCTTTGCTTGCTTTTATTTTTTGAATAAAATGCATAGTTGCACATTATTGTAGTCTAGAAGGGTGCTTGGTACAAATGTGCTGCCTTTGTTGAAGTAACATTAGACATTTAGTAAGGAATGGCATGGATAATATTCCTGAAACAGACATAATTTATTATAAGTGTTAAAAATATAAGAATAACATGGTGCAATATTTAGAAGTACCTTAGAAAAGACATTTATATAAGAACATTTAAAACGCTGCTTCCGGAAGTGTAATATCCATCTGAATTTCTTCTTCTGCAGAAGCAAGCTCAGAGAAAGGGTGTGGTAGAGACAGTGCAGACTCATTCGGCAAGAGCCCAGTCAAGCTGAGAACGTATGGGCATTTACTGCAAACTGCATTTACTGCAAACTGCATCCCTTCTCCCTACTGGGAGTATTCCGTCTCATTTTTGCCACATTATAACTCCAGAGTGATAACATGAATTTAATGCACACAATGCATAAATTGAGGCCCTAATCAATAAACTAATACTGTGTGTTGTTCAATATGACAGAAAATCTCTCAATTTTTTTGTGAGGAAAAACAAATATTTGAAAAAAATTATAAAGCAGGCTTTTACTTCTTTTACTTTCGATTAGGCTTAACTAGTACAGTAAATACTTTCCTTGATAAAATTACAACTCCTCTGGACCAGTTTATATGTTTCTTAATGACAATAATTAAAAATAAAAATGTGTTCTTTTTTTTCTTTGAATTATTTCCCAAAGATTTTATCTGCCAATGAGCAATATATGTTTGAATCTGTAATAATGAATTTATACGTTTTAGGCTGCATGTAAGAATAAATTTACAAGTGGCCACAGAGCAGCATGGGTGTGGTCAACTCCAGCACTCTCACCTATCACCTGCTGACATTACAAAGGAGAACGAGTATGATGAGGGCAGAGACATGGGCATGTGGAATGCATATATGTTCAGATGTATATTTTTGTCAGTTTTACCGAGCTGCTTAAAATATTTTATCCTGCACCTGCAAACAAAAAAATGTCTTGCAGAATGCATAACAATTTAAAATTTAGGTGCAAAATGCAGCCAGCAAGCAGCATATTGATAAAACATGAACAAAATGTTATGATGATAAAAAGTGAAATAAAAGAGATAGTTTATTGTTTTCACCCTTGTCACATGTTATGCTTGGACCCAGAAGGACCACCTCCTGAAAAAGAAATTACCTCATTGTATTACATTGTCTTTAGAGATTTAAGTAGGTTGCAGCCTGTCACATGGGTGCCTGGCTAATTTCAACACCCACAATGCATCTCTCTTGCTTTATGTAGTGTCAGAAATGTTTTCACTTTTGTTCTTGAGGGAAAAGGCTATATTTCAAAATTTTATTTTATTAGATTACCCTTCAGGAATTATTATAAGTATGTAATATTACTATGTATGCACAAAATGCAGAAACTACTTTAATATATGAATGTGTAGATTTCATTTTTGAATTAAATGATTTGGCCTCCAAAGGGAACGATTTCCTTTAGATGAGAACAAACACATCAAGAAAGAAAGAGTGTGTTGTGTCATGCAACTGCGATGCAAATGTAACTTCAATATATAACGTGAGTATATGGAATGTTGTATTTGAAATTGTTTAATTTGTTGTCTGTTGGACATTAATAATAGGGTATTTGGTGGAGTATATTTTGGTGGAGTATATTTTGTAAATTTAGCTTGATTTTCCACAAACAAAAGAAAATGCATAGCTAGAATACGGATATTGATGTGCACATATGAATGATCAAATACCACAGTGTAAATTACATTTATTAAACTCAGATTATATTTGATTAATTAACATTTCATTTTCATTAGGTTATACATAAAGCATTTTTTTTTTTATATGCGATCATTTTAAAACTAGATCAGTGCTTATGGCACCCCCTGTTGGCTAATTTGCACAAACTTTCTGGTAAGAGACGTTTAGTATCATCCCCCACCAGAATACAAAATCCTGCCAAGTGATAGCAGCCATAGGATATACAACAATTTTGTTTTTAGTATAGCAACCTTGTACATGACTATAGATGTACCTGCTTGTTACTGTTCATATATATTTAATTAGTACCACTTGGAGGTTCTGCAATATAAAATGGATTTTAGCGCCCCCTAGAGACAATATTTTTAGTATAGCATGATTATAACATAAGCTAATACAAAACTTTATTTACCCTTAGAGTTTTTGTTTTCTAGCCCAATAATCCAATAAAGAGCCAGACAAATGAATGACAAATGAAATGCTAAATGAACTAAATTTAAACAAATAACATTATAAAAGATTTTCCATCTCTACCAATTTTCACAAATTATGCACTGTACAATTGTTTAATTATCATTATAAAATTAAAACCTAGAAGTAAAATCCTGACCACCCTAATGTTGTGCCAAGTCTGATAAATACATTTTTTTTCTTTTCCTTCTTTTCCTGTTTTTTTTTTTCCTGTAGATGGTGTGTGACACTATGGGTTATAGGCTGGGTCATTGGTTCAAATCCTGTGGCTGGCAGAGTGATATCACTGTTACCTGTAACCACATTGGTATAGAGAGATTGATGTAAATAGTGTATGTTTACTGAAGATTATGCACTCTGAACAATTCACAAAGCATGTATGCGGCACAATAGTTGATTGCTTATGGTAGTGATTCTAGACATGAAACATATGGAAACATACACAGCACAGATCAACGTTATTATTACTTTGTTTAGCATATGATGTACAATATCACAAGATTTTTTAAAATAACAACACTATTGGAAATGTGTGGAAATGGTAAAAAAATCGAAAAGCAGACATGACACAATTATTAGCACCCTTTGAAATAAATCAGTTTGATTAGATGAGCTATAATCTCATTTGCAGTACAATTAGACTCACCTGTAATTGCTGATAAACACAAGAATTAACCAGTGATAGATTCTGAAAACAGTTCATTCTGATTTCCTGTTCCTTTTTGAAGATGGTGCATAGTTAAGAAAAAGTATATTCATAATCACCAAACTTATACATTTAAAAAAGTATAAAGCTAACCCCAGAAACCTTGCCATCCCTGAACGCAGTTATTAATCAATATTATTAAGAAGTTTGATTCTCATATTAATACTCATCAGCTGTGGTGGGAAAAATTGAACAGGTAAAGTCTTCAAAAGTAGGTGTGAACTGTTGAAAAACAGCACAGAACTTACAAGAGAGCTTAAGGTTGGCTTGGAACTACCTGTAGTGCCCTAGAGTTCTGTGCCAAATGCCAAACATTAAAATAAGGAGGGGCATTAAGGGGGAAGGCCAAGGAGACCCCCACTGTTCACAGACAAACACAGAAAGGCATGTCGGATCTTTGCCCTAACCCACCTAGATAAACTAAAATCCTTCTGGGAACATGTTCTGTGGACCAATACAACAAAGATATTTGCTTTGACAGTGTAGATCATCATATCTAGGCCAATGAAATGAATGAAAACAACATCCTACCTGTAGTTAAATGTGGTGGAGGATCCATAATGTTGGTGTCTCCTTTGGTGTCTCTTGTAATGGAGCCCTTGAACATATTGAGGGAATCCTGAAAAAGGGGAGAAACCAGTGTGCTTTAGTGAAATGAGCAACCCAGAGTAAGAAAAGTAGACATGAATCAAAGATCACAGGGGTCCCCGAGCAAGACAAAGAGCAAAAGTACAGAAGAAATCAGAAATTCTGCACTGTGTTGCTGAGTCAAAAATCTCAATCTGATTGAAAATATAAGGAAATTTGCTATTGGTAAAGTTAATCCTGCAGACAACCAAAATTGAACCAAAAAAGTCTAACAACTGAAAGATGCAAGAAGCTTATTGATGACTACAAGAAGGCTGTCAGTATTTACCAAGAGTTGTGAAACCAAGTATTAAAGTGGGGTACCTTTAATATTGTTCAAGTAATATTCAATTTTTCTTCAGTGAAAAGATTAAATGTAAGATGAAACAGACATCGTATTGTTGTATACTGTAACTCCATGTATGCACATTCAATTAAAATATTCTGATGATAAATATTGTGACTTTCAAATTATTTCTGAAGATACTATACACGCTGAAATACAAGGCCAATAATATTGTCTAGAATTGCATTTTCACTGAAAATATGGCAATGCATTTTAATTTAAACTACTTAGAAAAACTTTGTGTTTATAGGTTTAGGAAGGAAGCCCTGAACCGTATTGCTTAATAAACTTATTCCTGATATATAGCAACTTCCTTGTGAAAGTATGGCATGTAAAGGGAAGCCTAAGAGAATTTCTTATTTTTAAAAATTTCATTCAATAATGTATTTCTGTAGCAGAAAAGGAATCACAGTTACATGTAGCTACCATATCAACCTGCAAACTTGTCTTTGGCTAGAACACGTTTGACTCTGACAAGCCAAAACAGGGCACACGAAAACCAGATTGACCATCTACAGTGCCATGTTTTCCTGATAGCCCCTGATATTTCTGGACAGTGCTCTGCAGAAACGGGTAAGCAATAGGACTTGAGAGTGCGGACTGAATGGGGCACTCCAGGATGAGATGTACAAGATGCAAATTCAGGTGTTTGGCCCTGGAGAAAACAGTAACTAGGACACAGGAAGCAGAAAATGGGGTTAAAATACAAGAAAGAAGTTTGCGGTTTGCACAAACTGTACAATTCTGGGTAACCAAGACCACAGACACCAAAACAGGATGCCAGCCAACGAAAAATATAAAACCCAACAGAAGAAGCTGGCAAATTAAAACCAGGAACCCAGAAACAGAAGCGGGTCCACCGAGCCGCAAAGCTGATGACAAGATGATGGAGACTCGCAAAAAAACCCAGAAATAAATACTGTGCAATTAAATCCTGCCCCAAAAAAACTCCAGGAAAAGCTCCAATCAGAACAGCTCTGAGCAATGCTCACTGCTTAGTCTCAGAAATCGCTCCCTTTTCCCTAAAAGGTGCGCTATATAGTGTGCCTGTCATTTTGTTGCGTTGTTGAAACGGTGAATCTGACTCACTGGATGTATTCAAAATATATCACTGATTCACTATTCCCTATATAGAGAAATCTACAGTGCATTCACGTTTTTTTTTCCCCAGATTTTGTTACATAACAGCTGTACTCTAATATGGATCAAATTTATTTTTAAATCACAAATATGCACACAGTATACAACAATCAAAGCAAAAACAGCTTTGATTATAAATGCATTAACAGTAAGTACTTTTAGTACTTTGTTTAAGCACCCTGGGCAGTGATCATAGCGTGAAGTTGCCTTGTATGTGATGCTGCAAGCCTGGGAATCTTCTTGCCTTCTTCTCCGCAGTATTTAGTAAGTTCTATCAGGTTGGATGGGGAGTGTCGATGTACTGCTATCTTAGTCCTGTCCAGAGATTTTCAGTTGGGTCCAGGCTCTGTTGTGCCACTCGAGGACATTAATGCATTTGTTTTTAATCCAGCGCTAAATTGCTTTGGCTGTGTGCTTCGGGTCATTGTTGTGTGGGAACATGAATCTTCGCCGCAACCTGTCGCTGAAACACAGCCTCACAGCATAATGCTGCCACCATCAAACTTCACTGTAGGGATAGTGCCCAGGTAATGAGCAGTACCTCCATTTCTCCAGATGGTATGTTGCCATTAAACCCAAAGTGCTCAATTTTGGCTTCCTCAGAACGTGGAATATTTTTTTTCTTATGAGTATAGAGTCCTTTGGGTGCATTTTGTGCATTTTACTGAGGAAATGCTTCCATCTGCCCACTCTAACAAAAAAGCCCGACTGGTGGGCAATGGCACTGCAGTAGCAGAGAGAGACAATGGCCCCAGGGAGACTGCCAAGGTGGGAGTGCACAGTGGAGGACTGGGGTTGGACCCCTGGGAGATGTATGAGGCTTCGCTGCAGCTGGCAGTATGGCGGCTGGTTTGACGAAGATTAAACCAAGAGAAGAGACCACTACACATCCTCCTAGACTGGAAGACCACCAGAATTTTTCTGTGCTGAAGCAAGCCCTTCAGTGGCACTTTGACACACACCTGATATTGATGTAACTCGCACTTCTCCATGCCAGCCAATGACAAGAAAAGGCAGAAATGGATCTGGCTATCCACACGTGCCCCCACTACTCAGATAAGTTCGCGCAAGAAATACGGCCACAGCAAGTCTACATTGCCATTCTAAGTATTCTGGAGGAGACAGGAGTAGAAGCAGAGCTTCTTGTGCCGACAAGGGGCACCTGAAGGGCATTGGTGTGGCCATGCATCAAAATCAGTTGGGAGAGAAGAAGAAGCAATGAGCCGGTACGAGGCACTTTAGCAACTGGGACTCCTGGTGTGCTGGTTCTGAAGGAACTGCAGCACTGCCTACAGCTTCACCCAGAGTTAGTAGAAAAGTTGAAAAGCCCCATGTATGACTTGCCATTGAATGAGTTGAGTTTTGGTTGTAAGATATCCAGGACTCATGTATTATGAGGAAAGACCTGTCCATTGTGTGTGCCAGACGTGCCCAGACTAACAACACCAGAAGGAAGAAGATGGGAGCTAGCTGAGCAGCAGACTCCAGCCCTGCCCACTACCAGGGTATCATTGAATCGACAGAAGCAGTTGCTACTGCCTGTAGCAAGAACAAAAACCAGGTTGAACTGCAGGCAGCTATAGGGCCAGACAAAAAGTCAGGGGTAAGAAAAGTGAGGAGGGTGCGTCACCAGGGTTCGCGCTCTGGGGCTGTGCTGGGAGGCAGTAACAGTTGTCTAGCAGAGGAGCTGCTATTGATTGACTATAGGTGAGAAAGCTAGTCTGAAGACACTGCTGCTCGCCCAGTTTGACATCTTCACTGACTGTGATTGAGACTGCATGAAGGCTGCTCCAACGTCTGATGAACACATACAGCACTGCTTCAATCCAACCACATCCCTGCCAGATGCCACTCTCCAAAAAGGAAATGCAAATAGGAAAAGATTACTAGCTAATATTCAAGGGGGTTCACGTTGCCAGAATATAACACCACTGACGTGCATAGATAATTCACTTTGTTCCTAGTTGGTTTGAGTTTCAGTTCTCCTGACCTAAGCAGCAGCTTCTGGTAGTTGACACTCACTGACTGGGATCAAGAGAAGGTAGCATTTTCTGTGGGACAAAAACTGTGGCACTGTAGTGCTTTGCATTTTGGGATCTGCAATGCCCCTGCCAACTTTATGAGGTTGATACTCAGTTGGGTACTATCTCATGAGTGCATTGTGTACTTGCATGACCACTAGATACATGCCTCAGACGCTGACCGTGCTCTTACCAACCTCTATGAGGTCTTTGCCTGTGCTTGGAGGGCTGGTGTCAAGCTTTACTAGCTTCTCCAGAGGTATGTGCAATTCTTCGGCAACGTAATGGATGTGTTTCCACAAAAGCAGTGAAGGTAGCAACCATGTGAGACTGGCCAACACTGTAGACTACACTGGAGTTTAATGACTTGGTGTCTACCGGTAGGTTTTGCGGGGCTGCAGCAATCTCACTGCACCTTCACCGCTTCTTGGCAGAAAAGAAGGCCAAATTTCACTGGACAAGAGTGTGACGCTGCATTTCAAGCACTCAAGAGGATGTTGACAGCTCTTCTAGTGCTAGTGTTCCCTAAACTGGCAGGACATGGAGGCGTAATACAGCTCTCAGCTGAGCTGAGCAATACACTATTATGGTACATTGAGGGATCCTCTGGTGGACGTGGCAAACATATATAAAACTGGTGTGTATATGCATATATACTGTATATATGTACTTTTTTGAAACGTTCCACTTTTTCTTCATTTCCCTTCCAAAAACTTACACTGATTAACAGGAAAAAATGTGCATTAAACCAGCAGAACACCTGTGGAGCCTCTTGTACGTTGCCGAATGCATCAATGCTGTATGAAATGGTTGGATGTCTCAGGGTGATGTTAAGTGAGATGATGAATTGATTCATTTACTTTCACTGCAGGCTAACTCGATTATTTTCCTTTGTGCTGATGCTGACTTGGCTGCATGTACAGTATGTATATGTGTGTGTGTGTGTCTGTGTGTATTCATTTCATAGCTTGTCCGTTTAATTTTGTTCATCTCAATGTCCCGAAGTCCTTTCACCAAATTCCTCTCCTTTCTTCCCATCCCAAAGTCATGCAGTACCTATAAAAAATGAATGATGCATATAGAAAAAATTTATTTTGTCATTTTTCATCGTATTATCACATATAACAACTGATATGTTGCAGATTACACTAGAGTACAAGTACGGCAACTTGCACACTAAGTACAGATCCTGAGCTAATCCTACAACAAACATTAATCCTCTGCATTTGCCTTGAAGCGATTTCTTGATTTTATAAATTAATGCTTTATAATTTAATTAAGTCATAATGACCAATGTCATACGCTGTTGTCCTGCAGATTGAGAAAAATGAAGAACCTGATCAAAAATTGGAACAAGATGCTCACAAACCAGAAGACAAAGCTCACAAGGCCGCCACCAAAATCCAGGCTAGCTTTCGTGGACACATAATTCGAAAAAAACTCAAGAATGAAAAGAAGGACGAAAGTGCTGCCGTCCCGGAGGCAGCGGTGGAGGGAGAGGAAAAGAAAGAGAAAAGCTCCCCAGTGGTGGATCAGGCCACAGAATGCACTACTGAAGAAAGGGAAACACCAAACCAACCAAATAGTTCAGAACCTGACAAGGCAAGTAACACCCCTGCAACTGAACCAGCGACAGAAGAGGCAAAGTCAGAAGCACCCACGGAGACAAAGGAAACTGCCAAAGAGGAGGAGGAATCTGCAGCTGGTGAAGAAGTATCTTCTCCAACAGAGAAGCCCACTGTTAATGAGAGTGAATCTTCTCAGGTAGCTGCAGCCAAGGAGACACAGCAAGACGCTAACAAGGAAATGGAAGAACTCAAACAAGCCAATGTGCCTGCTGTCAATGAAGAGGAGCCATTAGCAGACAAGTCCCAAAATGAGGAGAATGAGTCTGCTCAACTTCCAGAGAAAAAAGGTGAGGTTGGCTCCCCCCCCCCTCTTTTCTATTACGGTCACCATGTTTCTATTAAGTTTTTCTTTGTAATAGAATTTAGATTATCTATCTATCTATCTATCTATCTATCTATCTATCTATCTA
>JAABNX020000042.1:6771146-6789870 GCA_015163995.2 Mormyrus lacerda | reverse complement strand
ATATGTACATACAGTAATGGAGCACTAGCCTCTGAAAAGCAAATGTCTCTCATAAACTGCTTCATCTCCATATCTAGGCTGACTTCCCAAAAAATATTTCAATACCTCCAACCTTCTCTTCTTCTAACATTTATTTCCAGACTAAATTATGCAAATTACATTCTTTCTTTACTTCTTTATTATGCGTGTTTGCATCATGAATTGTCCATTAAAACCCCCACAGGAGTTATAGTGTGAATCGCTGTGTATTGCTGTTGATCAAAACTTGACCCAGAACAACGACCCAGGAAATCTCTGAGAAGTCCAGGCCTAAATGAAATAGTTTCCAGACCATCAAAACATAATGCTTGAAAAATGTGGCATAAATAAATTTCACTTTACAGTACATACATGGTAGAGCAGTGTTCCTCAAACTGGTCCCCAGGGACCCCAACCAGTCCATGTTTTTGGTCTCTCCCATCTCCCAGTTAAGGCGCAAAAATGTGGACAGTCTGGCTGGGAGCTGGGTTGGGAAACACTTTGAAAGGGGAGTGATGAAGGCTCTTGTCGAGTTATGATGAATAACGCTGAGTATCCTTAATATCCCACTAAAAGGGTTGGAAATAAAGCAAAGTGACACCAGGTGCATACTGCTGCTTTCATTTTATTTTTTTCAGAGTAGCACTTTCAGTTATGTTTGCTGCTTTAAAGATTTTCTGTTTTCATATAACTCCTAAGATAATGAAAAAGCAAATTAATCTCATTCTGTGCCTACCATTAAAACTATGGTCCCCAACTTAGAACATTATCTACATGTTTCTGAAGATACTCTTCTCCATTGCAATTCCTTAACATTCTTGCTTTCCTCTTCAGATCTCTCTTACTTAAGTGAAGTCAGGCTCTGTCTGCTTTCATAGTTGCTTTTAAGTTTCAAGGCTTTTAAAATCATTGATGAGTTCTAGGAAAATGTTATGGCCCAAAAAAAATTGTGTACGATATCTATCAAGGCTTGTAATATTCATTACATTTTTGATATTGAAATTACTCCACAATTCATTAAAGCTTAGCCACTTCTCACCATCAGTAATGTCCCTCTGCGTGTGGCTACAGGAAGATGTTTGGACCGCTGACATTTACAGGTGTCACATCAACAGAGTCTTTGTATATTGTCAGTTTTTTTTATTGTCAAAAATGGTCCCAAAATGCCGCTTTGCCATTGAGTCCACACACTGTGAAGCCTGTCATCAACATCTATCATTTTTTGGTCTTTAATCATGCATTTTTGTTCTTGCCCTTATTTGTTCCAAAAATTAAACTCACTTTTGTTTTAATAGCACAATGTATAATAGTACCCTTTAAGTCCAGCAGTATGAACATGATCATATCGCCCCATTCAAATTTGATAGCATCTAACTAAATAGAAATTGTTTTTTTCCATATCTCATCACCACCAAAGCTATTGTAGTACACGTACACATTCATATCACATGTATTACCCATTGATAAGATAAAGAAGAAACACAATTAAAATAAGATGGCAAAAGGCAATAAATCAAAAAAACATTGCAGCACAGACACAAATGGTACAAAGGCCGTCGATTTGACAGGCAGCCACTGAAATTAAGCAGTTGCTAGCAGCACATAAAAAACCTTTTTTTCCTACGTGGGCAGTTCTAATTCATGATGATTCTAATGATGATGTATTATAACTAATAGTCAATGTATCTAAATGGCCCGTAAGCTATTTACAGTATATTATTATAATCTTATATTACAAATTAGCTATTTTCTGAAGGCAAAGAAAAGAGCACTGTGGAAGATTTGTATACAATAATTACCGTTTTCATTTTTTAAAAAAATCACGTTAAATCTGGTGAAGAATTGGTGAATTGTGGGTCACAGTCTACCAAATCTCCTGTCCTCCATTTGTTATAAAATTAGGAAACCTGCAAGTTATGGTGACTTAATCAATATGGCTGCTTTTGAATCATATAATATTTAGGTCATACTATTTTTGAGACAAATTGATCGTTTTTATTATAGACGTAACAAGAATCTTATTGTAAGAATTAATAATCGTCCATCCATCCATCCATCCATCCATCCATTTTTTTAACTGTTTATTCTGGTGAAGGACAAATTCACTAAGCGTTTATGATATCTTAAGTAGCTTAACTACATAAAATATTCTCACATTCAATAAGAATAAAATGGTTTTAAGACTGAGGAAGGGCAACAAGCATCATTCAGTAAGATCTGGGTATGTGGTCCGGGCTGAAAGACAAAATGGGGAATGCTGTTTTAAAATGACTGGTAATTAAACTCTGTGACAGAACTGACTTTGTGCTGCCCTGGGGTGAGCACACCTACAGTGGTTCATAGGGTTTATAATCCTCCATTTGCCTTTTTCATTAAAACAAGATATATAAAAGACATGTTCTTTAAATGTCATCATTGTTGGGAAGGTGATTTAGCAAAAATACTGAAAATATTACAGCACTGTACATTCTGGTGTGTGCATGATTTTCTATAAAGAACATTGTCCAGAATGACGTCTCCAGCACAAAGTCATGGCACAGGGGAGAGTACAACATCTACTGCCTGCAAGCTCATCACAAACTAGGGGCAATTTAGAGGATACAAGTGACCAAACCACATGCTTTTGGGCTGGGAGAGGAATTCTAAGGAAACATGACGAGAAGAGAGCCAGAGGAAGGTTTTAAACCCCAAGCCAAAGATAATGATGCTATCCTCTAAGGAACTGGGCCAACTGAAGGATATGTCAGTTAATGACATATTAAGGGGCTTTTACAGAGGATGCCAGATCGCCCCTTGCTCCTCACACAAGCTATAATATATTAACATAATTTTAGTTTCCCTGACTGTACTGCACTCCAAAGTTTGTGTGAATGAAAAGCATTATTATAAGACTAAAAAACGTGATTATAAGATTTCCCATCTTGCACAGAGTATTTGTTGATTAGCTGGTATCATATGCAGCAGCATATTTCTTCAGAGACTTCAGTGTGTACAGTATGTATATGTACGCAAATTTTGTTAATTATAATTATGCTTAATCTAGATGTCAACAAAAACCTTATTAAACAACAGATCCAACAGTTCATCACCTTGCATCTCCTTTTATCATTTCCTCTTATTTCTTTTCCTCTGAAATTTATGAAAATATTACATATTTTAACATAATTCGTGAGAGGCTCACATGCATTTACTCTCACCTTGTTATCTTAGCAAAAGTTAAAATAATAGAAATCTATTTTACACAGTGGTCCCGGTGACAAATATTTATACTAGATCGGCATGCACACGTCACGTTTAAGTCATGTATTATTTGTTTCAAATGTTCAAATTTTTTAGTGAACGCTCAATATTATTATTATTATTTTTTTTTAGAAAAGACAGATAATGGAAATGTTTACTTATTTTGGCATTCAAGTTATGGCAATTCAAACAGTAGTCAATGGTATTCTATAGGAAATCAAACATTTTAATTGGCAAGTTCCTAAAACTTCAAGAGAAAAATAAAATGAAATATGAAGGGTACAATAAGCACAAAAAACATTTGAATCATATTTTTTTAAGATGCTCATTAATTACATGGTGCAAAATTGTGCTACCATGAGCCACTACAATTTTTTCATCAACAAACTACTAACCTAATTTGAAACATGGACATATATTTTTTTCTATATATGGACATTGGATTCAGGTATATACACTAGTAACTGAGTTTACAGAACAAATAATTGTATGAAATGGATACAGTGATTTCCATATCATAAATTAAAATGTAACTGAAGAAATCAAATTTTATTTTTCATTCATCAGTATCATGCTCCCAGATATACAACCTTGTAGTATTTCATTACAAAAAAAACAATCTCAACATGTTGGTGACACAAAAGGCAGGTGATTTCTGAAGCTAAATACAGCTTGCCAAAGAGAAACTGCTCAGTGTACATTTAAGATTTTTGTTCAAAAAATCCTCTATTCATGATTATTTTTTGTTATAACTTGAGATAACAGATTTGTTTTCATTAAAGAAAAATAGAAAAAATTGCTTATATACAAGTTGTTACTTGTACAAGTTTTAAGACCTTATATTAAGTAATATTCTGTTAATAAAGCAACAAATTATGTAAAGATCAGTACTGAATTCCTCATTACTGAAATCCTCATTACTGAATTCCTCATTACTGAAATCCTCATGCTCATCTGTATCCTCTCATTAACAACATTTTTTTATTTTTTATTTTTTTTTGCAAGAAAGCTCCAAGTCTGGCAAAATGGGAATTCAGAACAGACTGGCAGCATTCAGTGTCTTTCTGAAATATATTTGACAATATATACAGCTCTACAATTATGCAAGACTACCAGGATTTTTTCTATTTTTATCAAAGCTAACATTGAAACTACATTTACAGAACTGTTGCTTATTTTTTATTTGAGTCTTACTTAAAATTGCAGCATTTCTATATTGTGATTGTTTATTTACCGTTTCAATCTGTAAATGTTATTTTCCGATTGTTTGTATAAATGTATATAATGCAGTACTTACACAAACTTAACAAAAACTGAAATTAAAATTATGCCAAATAATCTGCAGATATGCAGGAGTTCTGTACTTGTCTTGAAATTCCCATAATACCTAAGCTGTCTCAGTGGCTCTTTTTATTAGTTTATATTTAGTTCTTCCAAAATCAATCACCTCTCAAACAAAATAAATGAACAAAATCAGCAATAAGCAAGATTTGAATTTAAAGAAATTTAAAGGTTGCAATAAATTACCTTTAGAAACAGCAGTGTTGGTTTCTGAAGTAATGTCTTCTCATAGACTAAACTATTTCGACAGCTTATTGTTTTTTCTATATAATTTTGTTTGGCGCAGCAATGCATCAGGTTGTCATATTATGATACAAACAGTCTCAATACAATGGCGACTGACTGTTGTTGTGTTATTAACATTTGAAGAGAAGGCAGATGATGGAGGCCAGTAGGAGCCAAAGTGACTGGGTGAGGCATGCAGAACAATTAATGTCTCTTCCTGTGCCTGGTCCTGGGGAAGAAAAGAGAAAAAGACTGTTATGTTAAAGTCTGCTGCTTTCATTTACTGGGGTATTCAGAATGGGAAGAAAACAAACAGAGACCCTTAATGTGGATACAAAGTAACATGAATATAAATGAATAAACAAACAAGCAAATACATAGTATATGAAACATAAAAAGAATACCTTTAGGGATTTGAAAAATGTTTGTGGTGTTGTTACTTTCTGTTATTTGTTTATTTACGTTTTAACTGAGTATGTTTTGGTTTTTATTTTTTTGGCACTATGGTCTACAGTTAGTGTGCAAATAAATATTTAATCATACTGTGTACCCATGAAAACCTTAATACTTGATTACTTGAGGGCAGGTCAATGTATCCAAGATCCCGCTACTCACATTCTGGTGTCTGCATACTTGTTTCCATTCAGGCATAAATTCATATGAAATGGCAAATTTGTGTATATCTGAACATCATCAGCATTACCCAATGCTAAACTCAATGGCGGTCAGGTAGAATCAGGTAGAACGCTCAGTTCAAATATATTTTACAATGCAATGTCCAGTAGGGTGAATTGAAGCATTTGTGTGAATATCTGAAATAACTGGATGTATTTTGAATGCAAACAAATAATTCTTCAAATAATTGTTCAAGGTCACAATTTATGCACAGCACAAAATGCCATTACTAACAGTCCCATTGTAAAATCAAATGGAGTAAAATTTGCTGAATAAAATATGTATTTTCCTAATTCCTTTTTGACCAAAACAATAGATGCCTAATATTTCTTTTTCCAGTTAACACCTCCTTCTGCAATTTACTGATATTCTAAAAGCAAATATTACTCTGGTCCTGGACGATTGCATCCATTCAGATAAAGTCAAATTCATTTTTTTTCATCTGAATTATAATCAATATTAAGTAACGCTTTACATTAACTACATAATGCCTCTATAATGCATTTGTAGAACATTCAATGCACCTTCATAATGCATTCATAAGCAGCATGTAAGCTTACCTTAATATCCTACAGTAACATACCATATCAGCTTTAATATACATTAATAACAAACATCATAGAATTATGTTGGCCTAAACCGATTCCAGTTCTTCCCAGGGATCAGCTGGCTAGTTGTGAACCTCCAGTCAGAGTAGCTAGTTACATCTTTTCTCAAAATTTCATTGTACCATGATTTTCAATTGGACTGCAATCTGGTCCCTGAGCAGGCCACCATATTACACTGAATTTATTACTAGGTTCAGGAAACCATCCCTGGACTGCATTAGACTCGTGACATGGAATTATCTTGCTGAAAATAATCCATACAGTTATATTTAAAAATAGTTTTGCAGGTATGCTGACCTTGATTGACTTTGATCTGATAAATACAAAACAGAAATGTATGTTTTAGTTAATTGGTTGCCCTTTGATAGATGTGCCACTATTTCACGGCTGGACAGTGCTCAGTAATGGCAGCCGATGATTTACAATATAACAAATAACAGGAGGCCAGTCCACTGCAGAGGACACAACCAAGAGGGAGTTCAGAGATGGTGGTGCAGTACCATGGAGAGCTGTAAGAGGAAATTGCAACAATATGGGGAAAAAGATGCATAAGCAAGAACCCCCCCCCCCCCCCAATAAATAAATATACTGTATATATAAAAATTAGGATGTAATTATTGCAAATATTTATGCAGATTTGTGAATAAAGAACTGAAAACAATAATCAGTGATGTCCAGCTACGGATGAGCCTCTAAGGGCCCTTTAAGATGACATCATTATCATGCCATGGTGTTTACATCCGAAACACTGGCCATAATATTCGGCAAAGAAGAAACAAGCAATCTGTCCACTTAAGTTCCTCTTAAAGCTTTTTTTTTTTTGCTCCGCTGTCATTCGTTGTCTCCAATTTCCAGGTGAACCTGGCACAGAGCCCATCTCTCATTCGCAAAGTCCACAAACGACACCAAGCTCGACTTCATCTGGGAACGTTATTCAACAAACACTGCTGCTTTGCAGACTTAGGTAATTGCAATTCCATTCTCCAATAAAGAAATGGTTTAATCTAGAAACGCATTAATCATGCGATAATGCAGTAATACATGAACTAGTAAAGAGATATCGCTATGGGTTCATTAGAGAATATCTTTTATTTAAGATTCATCCAACGTCAGTGCAAATCAGAACACACTCTCCTACATTTCTGTCTAGGAAGACCTAGATTCATACTTGATTTTTTTTCCCCCTCATCAAATGTAGTCTTGCCTAAGCGAGGCAGTGATGCAATGATTTGTAAGGACGGTGTTTGTCTAGCTGGGGTGCTATCGTACGCCACATATGGAAAACTAAAAAAAAAAGTTTAAATCAAAGTTTTGTATTTGCATGGGTTCAATAATACCCGCTTGAAAGTAAACGGCGCATGTGCTGCAGGCTGCGGCAGACATCACCACCCACAGTTTCCTTCACATACTTCATTTTCCACCCACAGCTCAAACACTCGGTGATTGTATGCGTGCCGTGCGAAAGAGCTCAGCGATTTGGGCTACATCCCTGCTTACTGCCGCATGCTGCCTAGGATGGACTCCTGCGGGTTGCATTGCTGCTTGCATGTAGGTTTAGGCGCCTGAATTCGTCCTTTCACCTCTTATTGCAGGTTTTCATTTCAAGTTTTCCCATTTCCTGCTGTAGCCCAAGGACAGGATTTTTGGGCACCTGGCATCACAGTTGGCTGTAGCGTGTGAGTGTGTCCATGTGCCCCGTGATGTAATGGAGGTGTACCCCTGCTCAGGGCCCTATGATGCATGGGTAGGCGCCAGGCCCCTCCACGGCCCTGCTCAGGATAAACGGGTGAACTATGGATGGATGGAAAACCTTTGTGAATGCCATAATGTAAGCCACAGGAACTAACCGTGTATGTATTCACTGGATTGTCCATCTCGCTCGGGAGTAAAACAAAATAAAACATGAATATACAACACAAACTGAAACAAACTAACAAATAAATACAAGTACAAAAGAATAAGGGAAAAACCTTCAAGTTAGTAGACAAGGCTGCCAACTACTGTATGCTTCTGTTTTGTGTGATACAGAAAGAAAAATAGGCTGAAACTACGAGTGGTTAAAGAACTACACCGAGTTTATATTAAGAAAAGCCAGAACACATTTACAGGCAAAGAAACCATCCAGATCCTCCCACTGAAAAGCTACTAAGAAAAATAATCCCAGTTGATTACGAAGCACACACATCCTCACAGGCTATAGTCAATTCAGAAAGAGCAGGTGACCTATCTGCAGGGTTTGGACTGCAGTAGGAGCCCAAATGAAAGCATTCAACATGGGAAAAGCAGGTAGTGGTGGGAGTTCATCTGGACATTAAAGCCTGAAAAAGAACAGCCCACTGAAATTGCTGTTTAAGGGGACATAATCCCAAAAGTATAGTTGCTAACAAAATTAGCAACTCAGTTAATGGCAGCTTTTGTGAAACATCATAAATTATTATTATTATTATTTTGGTTCTGTTTTCACAATAGCTTTTAGCTTTCTTTGCCACTTTTATGCTTGCTTTCTAACTCAGCCTACCACATCGGATGGCGAATGTGTAAATAAGCAGCAGTTCACTGTATCCTGCATGTCGCTCCAAAAGTAATAATTTTGCAATAATTCACAAACAAAATAATTTGCTGGTTAGAAATAATATATACCAATCACAATTCGAACCAAAACACGACAGTCATCCTATATGACCACTTAGCTACCCGATTACATTGCCCAGGCTCTCACGTTTTATCGAAAGTTTGGAGCAAGATCACATTAGAGGCAAAACGAGTGTCTCACGGTCAATGCGTAGCCTTGAGAGCCCGGCATTACACATATACAAAACCAAACACAAAGTCAAAGCAATGCAATGGAAGATATACACAGTAGATGTGAAGGATCTGGCCACAGATGTTAATTATGCAATATCACGTGGAAGCTCTGGCTATAGGGTGTCTCCCAACTAAAGGTTACATAAGGTCAGTGTACTAATCACACCTGCAAAGTGGGAGCTCTGACTACGGAGTATCTCCTTCTGATCTACAGATGGTAAGTATGCTAATCACACACACACACACACAGTGGGTATAGACTGTTCCCTAGTTCAAGTTACCGACAATAACTGCATAGCATCAGGCAGGAGTTTTGATACCTCAACAATAAAGACACATGGTGAGGGTGTTAATCAGAAACACCACATGGGCTAAAGAGTGTCTCACTGGTTCTCTTGTAGACTCCTTAAATCCCAGATCAAGTAATAGACATTTCTTTTGAATATGGTAATGAACGAAACATCAACCAGATGCTGCAAACGTTTTTTTTTTTCTTTCTTGTGGATGCTGCAAATGTTGTTTTTCCTAGGGATGTTGTAACGTGTGACCTGGGACAGGGGACAGAGTAGTCGGAAAAGAGAAAGAGAGACGGATGATTGTTCAAGCAGAGAATCTGTGGAAACCTGCCAGTGGACCACATCTTGCTCAGAGGGTTGATGTGAGGCCACCAGTGGTACCATGATTGTCTGAGTGTAATATTGTCGGAGCCAACTTGACAGCTCACTTGTGAAGCGAAGAACAGCACAGGCCCAAAAGTAAAAGGTACAGAAATGCTGGACCAGGAGCAGGATGTGTGCCCAGATGTTCCTGGTTGGACTCACGTTGCCTACCACAACACATGCACCTTGTCTGGAACCATTGCATAATAGCAGGCCATTAACAAAGATGCTGAACAAATATTGCAACTGGGAGGGACTGAGGAGAACCTTAGCCGATGGTCAAGTCTACTTGTGATGTTTCCCAAACCAGGTAGCACCATTTTGTTCTGTAACAGCTTCCATAAGTTGAATGAGGTGTTGAACAAGCATTGATGTCCACCTTTCTAATGAGCTGATATAGAGGCCGGTGTGGCCCCAGTTCATCCCCAGCTTAGACCTCACCAACAGCTACTGGCAGGTGCCACTAATATGCCAAAAGTGTGACCAGTGAGTCCGGGAGTGAGGAGTTAAGGCTGCACAGGACCTGAGACACCTTCTAACACCTTTGGAGCCTGGCGCAGGGCCTCCCAACTTTAATCAGTCATTCACTACCCATATGGATGTATCTCACACAGGTATGATGGTAATGCGGAAATATAACAGGAAAGGATCCATTGTCATACCTGAGCCACAAGTTAACATCTGTGGAGAAAAGATACAGCACTGCATAGTAGGAAGCCTTTGACACTGGAAGGACAGTGACCAAAGATACAGCACCGCATAGAAGGAAGCCTTTGACACAGGAAGGACAGTGACCAAAGATACAGCACCGCATAGAAGGAAGCCTTTGACACTGGAAGGGAAGTGACCAAAGATACAGCACTGCATAGAAGGAAGCCTTTGACACAGGAAGGACAGTGACCAAAGATACAGCACTGCATAGTAGGAAGCCTTTGACACTGGAAGGACAGTGACCAAAGATACAGCATCGCATATAAGGAAGCCTTTGACACTGGAAGGGCAGTGACCAAAGATACAGCACTGCATAGAAGGAAGCCTTTGACACTGGAAGGGCAGTAACCAAAGATACAGCACTGCATAGAAGGAAGCCTTTGACACTGGAAGGGCAGTGACCAAAGATACAGCACTGCATAGAAGGAAGCCTTTGACACTGGAAGGGCAGTGACCAAGCCCCGCTATTAGCTCTTGGACAACAGTCCATTCTGGTCATAGGCAGAACCCCCCCACAATGGATGGACAGGATGAAGGACACTAACACGCATGTGGTTCTTCTCTTCTACTACAGTATAACCCCTTTCATGTACATCTCTGCCCGAACTGGGGTCATTTCAATGCTGATGGCCTCTCCTGTCTCCAAGACTTATGATCTAACCTCCACTGACAGAGGGTACACTGTCATGACAGCACCTCCAGGGCCCACCCACACTTGATATTTTGACCCAGAGGCTGTATTCTCTATGCAACAACATAAACAATGGCCACCTGTGAAAACCGCATATATATACTATAAACAGGCAACCCCTTAAAATTCAATTTTCATCCCAATTTTTGATTTCTTTTACATACCCGCACTTTCAATTTCAGGCAATCCTGGCACAGAGAGAGGATGTCAGCTGTCCTGTTTTGTCAGTCTTATTTGTGTATCTCAGTACATTACAGTATATTTACAAAAATAAATAACAGCCATAACGGCCTTTTAGCACATAAATAATGCTTTTTGTTAAAATTTGATGCTTGGTGCTTATTCTCTATTCATGAAAATCACCTTATTTATTTGAGCCTTCAGAAAATGGTTTTGCACAAAACCAAACTCCAAGCAGCTTTTTTCTTCACGAGTGATTTTCATTACTGCTACAGCAATATGTTCTGACATCAAAGCACTGGTCAAATAATGATACCAAGAATATTTCTTATTGTAGATCACAATGAAATAAAAATGTCACTGTAACACTTGCTCGGCTGTGGCAGCTACCTGACATGGGAATGGAATGAAGGGCATCAGAGTTTGTAATGGTGCTTCTGTCAATTACGAAACACATTTATGACGGCGCTTCCGTAAGATTGTTATGGAGCGGAAAAATTCCTATTGCCTAGTGGTGTTGTAGCACAATGCACTACTCACATGTTGGTGTAAACACACCTACTAAATTGCCAATCATATAAAACTATAGCAGAATAATAAACAACTATCTTGTGTTTTATCGATTCACCTTATTGCAATTTTTATCATCATTTTAGAGTTTGCACTTTCTACTAAAAATTTAATGTAGCCTAGGTGTGTAGTAGGTTATACCTTCTATTTTTGTGTAGTAAACTATGACACTCACACAATCACGAAACAGACTAACCATGCATTTCTCAGAACTTATCTCCATCGTTAAGAGATGCATGAAGGCACAGTAATTTTGGAAAATGGATCGGGTGAATTGATTGAGTATTTTTGTCATCTTACTGTGTGCCTTGTTTATTATTCTTTAATTTCCATTAGATTTTATTATTTTATAGGGCTGTGAATCAATTAAAAAATTAACTAATTACACAGTTTTCTATGATTAATCATGACTAATCAGACCTAACATTAAAATTTATAACTAAATCATAAATATTTATATATTGAATCACCAACAGGACGAGAATTAACACAAAGGGGAGTATATGGGTCATTCTTACAAACTCATTAACGTATCCTAGCAATTTTCTCTAATTTTTTAAATTGTTTTCAAGACAGACCCAAATTATTTATTATTATATACTTCATTGTCTAAAATGTTGATTGTGCCTCTGGGGTAATTAATTCATTTTGTTGTGTTAGCATTCATTTCTCTTTTAATAAATAAATAACAAAAAATAATCAAATCCAGGGAAAGAGTTATGGAGATGAGCAAAAACTGCAAAATTAACCAAGAATTGGCTAAAAATCATACAGATTCAGTGTTTATTGTGGTTAAATGCAATAAAGGTGACAGATTTGTATAAAGTTTATCTAGCTTTATGCTATTAAATTGATTATTTGGGGAAAGGGGTTAAAAAACCATCAAATTTATGCAATTGTAATATGGTTAAAAAGTAAATTAATTAAATTCATACCACTTGCTCCACACAAAAACAATTTCACTGTAACATTTCTTTTTATTCTCAAATTTCTGAAAATGAGCCATTCTTTAATATTTGTTTCACGGTTTAAGCTAAAGTCGCGCTTATTAATTAACAAGCTGAATTTCAATGCTTTCAAAAATGCTAGATGAACAGATGGCAGTGAGAACAGAGAGGGCATTGTATTACCAGTAAGGATGTCAAACATTTTTTTTTTTTAATCGCACAACTTGGTGATTAATGGCAAATACAACATGTACATATAACTGCATATACTCAACAGGTGGATCGAAACGCTATTTAATCCCGACTATGTTAGCAGTCTAAAACCTAAAACATGTTTGGCAGATGGCTGTAAAAACAGATGCCTGACATGCATTGAAAGAACAGTTAATGACATGAAACTTCTTAATATTTAAAGGTATAAGCCTTCCTTAAAATAAAACGAATACTGCAAATTTAGAATAGAAAGAATCCATTCCACTTGATCGATATGGGAATACACATACATCATCTAATTCATTAAATATTTTTTGGGGAGGGTCCCCAGACCCCCCCGCCGGTGTGTCCCCCCACATTCAAAATGCTTCTGACGCCCCGGTATTTGATTATTAATGTAGCACATACTGTACAGTACTGTACGTATGCATGCCCTCTGACATACTGTGGTCGCCATCTTGCATATTCTATGACCCGGATGTTTAGTTAAAAACTGTTGAAAAACTATCAATGAAAAAAAATAAAAAATAACTGTGTATGGTTTTCTACTCATATTTGAAGAGAGACTGCTGTTCCTCTGCCATCTTGACGCTTTGTTCCGAGCGAACGCCGTTAAATTTGCACCCTCAGTGGCCTTGTGGGATGAGCATCCATCACACTTAAATATCGTATGTCATCCAGGTACCATTCGCCTACTGTCTCATCCATACTGAAGATTTGGACGTACCGCTAACTTTGCATAATATATTTCACATATATTGCTAGCAAATATGATATTTCAGAATTACCTAATATTTTCATTTTAGCTGTAAATTCTGGGATTCTGTGCAACGTCGTGTCATAAATTCTTGTAAGCCTCTATTAAAATATAGGGCATGCTGTTCTCCCATTCAAACATCAAAATACTGCATGCTTCAATGTGATCAAAGAAATGCAATATGACTTATAAATCATGCAAAAAATACACATTAATCACATTTCCCTGCCCAGTTATTTACATTATTTTAAAAAAACAAAAATAAATGAACCACTTGTATAACTTCTAATTGCTTTGTTTAAACTTCAACATTGATAATAAAAATTAATAACGAAATAACGAAAATAATAATGGGGTCTATTTCCCCAAAAAAAAGACTGCTTAAAAAAGTTAAGTACACTTTTGGGTTACACATGTTCACACCAGTGCACATGAATTAAGATGATGGAAACAAAGACGTTTACAGATGAATAAGCAAGGAATAGTGATTGGATCAAGGCATCAGTGAAGATGAGTGCATGTGCTGGAAAAATGTGCACAAAGTAATAAAGTTTGAGCAAACTGAATATTTCAGAAGTAAAATTTAAGAGCTAAACTTTGCTACCTTTAAGCTTCATTAGCTTAGAGTGGCAATTGCTTCAAGGTCTCCTCTGTAAATCATAGATGATAACCAAATCCAAGTGAGTAAGTCAATGGTACCTTTGGGTATTTCAGCTCCAAAAAATAGCTAACCAAAGTCATATTTCCTTTTGACTGAGTATTCAGACTGTAGTATATTTCTTAAATGCAATTTCGCATGAACCGCTGCTGTAATTTTGAAAAGAGTCCATGTGTCTAACTAGTTTTTAACTCACATCAACTTACATAATTTGTTCAAAATAATAATAATTTTAAATATTTAAACAAATAATAATTTCAATGTACATTCATTTTGAAAAATCCTTTAAATAAAAGATATTTGTATACTTACTATATAGGAACAGACTGGCATTGTGAATTCCAAGTTTGTTTGTAGCCACACATGTGTAATTTCCATAATCATCCTCAGTAACGTTGGAAACCACCAAGAGAGTGCGAGTCCCAAAGATCTGGATGTTAATTCCATGGGTGTTGGTTAGTCTAGAAGAAGAGAATGCATTTAGTTTGTTTTTAATATTTTTTTTTTTCCAATGCTTTATGCTTGCGTACATAATAGAAATACTCAGAAAATTCTCATTACACAAGCTGTGCCATAATAATAATGATAAAGCAGGCCAGTACGGGAAGAAAAAAAAGGTATTTTTACCTTTTGTCATCTCTGTACCACTCAAACTCAGGTTTAGGTACAGCTGATGCATCACACTGCAGGATTCCGAGACGTCCCACTTGGGTTTCAGAGCTCTTGGCCTCTTTGATGAAGGGAGGATCTACAAAGAATGACAAAATTCATTGTTGAAAAAACTCAACACTTTATGGTAGTGGGAACTTCTGGAGAAAATGCAGAATTCAAATTCAAATGCAGTGTTAAAATTCAAATAAATTGCGCATATTACCTGTCTCTGTATATCACTTTGGAAATGTGTTGGCTAAATAAATAAATGTAAATTTAATTTCAACCCCCCCCCCTCCCCATCCATCCATTTGTAATCATAAAAAATAAAAAGTAAAAAAAATAACACTTCATTGACACTCATGGGGAAATTCTGGTTACACCACCCTCTCTGTAGACTGAAGGGCAGTCACCCATAACAGCCGTGTTTAAGGACCAGCAGACGTGCTGAAGCCAGGCCTGAACTGGCAACCTTCCGATCGCAAGCACAGAGGGTTAAGCCACTGCCTCCCCTGTGCAGGATATACTGCATTACATTGTGGGGACTTTGCATGCTATTCTCATGTTATGAGGATCTTCTCTATTTACTTTCGTGGTCCAAAGACTGCGGTGTAGGAGTCTGTATGAGTATATGCACCACACAACAGACTGGAATCCTACCCGAGCTTCATACCCAGAGCTACGATGGGAATGTGGAATACAGATGGATGGGTTAAAGTTCAGGTTGATTATAAGATGTGCGGCAGCCACAGGTACTAATTCTATGCCCAACATATGGTATTTTTTAAGAATAATAAACATATTTGGAGACAAACTTATAGTTTGACTTTTTCCATCTCATAACTTACCATGATAGTGTGGAACAGACAGAATCTAAAAGAAATGTTCACGTTAATTATACGATCATGTCAAAGAAAGATGCACTGATCACTTCAAATGTTGCATGTGACTTTGATAAATTTGCAATACTCTGTACATATCTCACCATATCTATCATTGAAGCTTAAGTAAGGTTCGAGTGCCTTTTCTGTGTTGGTCTGTATATGTATGGAGTCAAAACGCACAACATGGAGGTTGCTTTAATAACAATGCCTTTATTTCGTTGACAAGACTCAAATTTCTTTCTTTCTTAGGGTGACTTAGGGTGACTTTCTTAGGGTGCACTTTCGAAATCGTTATATCCATTCCAGCTGATCCTGTATTTCATAGACCATCTAGTCAGTGATCCTTGCTCCTGGTTTTCTGCTTAACTTCACTCCCGTCATCCACTGCAAAGATTGTTGCATGTCTTCAGTATTATGAAAAAGTGCTCTGGGAGAGGATTCCAGCGGCTTTGTTGCCTGGTTGTTGATACTATTTGCTGTTGAAGTGCTATTGTGTGAATTTGGCCTGCTATGTTTTGACTTGCTTGCCTGCTGTCTAGAAAATGGACTATTCACTGTGTAGTGCACTATATAGTGGACAAGCAGGCACTCTGAACACAGCCTGAGTCATATGACTCAAGTCGACCACCTCTGGCAAACAGTCTTTTCTCTTTTGGTTTAGTTTTTGTTTAATTGTAAATACTGTAGAAGTAATACACTGTGGTTTTTTCCTCCCTTTCCTCACATCCTTCCGTGATTTCTCCTCCTCTCCATTTATTAACTTTGCTCTTCCTCTACTTTGTAATTTCTGTTATGGCCTTTCGCCCCTAGACAGGCTGGAATAGCCCCCGTGGGGATTGCCCTAGGATAGGGTTTTAAATTTGATATACGGCTTGACGTGTTCACCGGATATTGTGGTTGGGTAGTTAGGATGTTTCAGCAGGGTTTTTAAGTCGACCCGTTGTAACAACATTTGTCATTTTTTGGGTTGTAATTTTTCCAGCTTTTTTTTGTTAATTTTTTTTTTAAATCTTGTCCGTGCAATTTCAGAAATGAGATGGTAATGACTCATTTATTTGTCCTACTTCAATGCAGTTGAATTGCTTGCACAAAAACAAGGCAAACTACTCCAGATTTCAAAGATTATCATTTCGGTTTTTTACAATTATTCAAAAAATAAGTTTTATTTACGTCAATAATCAATTATCAAACAATTAGTATCCTAGAAAGACTAAGGTAACAACAAAAAAACGGAAACGCCATATAACGCCCAAAATTTAAATTTGCCTTTTTATGACCATAAAATCTACACTTGCATGGAGGATTCCTGATTACACATTGCTTTCTTTTCTTTTATGGTGCTTTTCATAAAAAAAGATTGTCTCACACAGGCGTCAGAAACATTATAAACAATTAGCACAGCATGTCACAATTGGATTTCTCATCAAAAGGCTTCTTTGTACAGAAACACAAAAAGTGTGAGGAAATTGTGGAAGTTTCGCGCTGAAGCCCAAATGAAGATGTACGGCACTGATTCATACTTCACATTATCAATGAATTCGTAATTCTTTTTGCTTTTCAAAGTAAAACATAAAAGAAACTATGATTGCATTATACGAATTTAAGTTTTACTTCTTGCTATATTATTCATCCATCTAACCATCCTAATTCTCTTTTTGAAGTGAAACTTCATCTTGTCTCATGTAACATTTTTTCTGTTTAGAAAAAGAAAAGTGTGGGCAATAAATGCTTAAATGTATCCATACATTTTTGATTGTCAAAAATGTCATCTCATTTATTCAATTATCAGTATTAGAAATGGCTTAATTCACATTTTAAACAAAACATTTGGCAATGCTTTACATTAACTGCTGTCATAATTCATTCATTATGCATTCACAGAACATTCATAGTACCTTCACAATACATTCATAGAACATTCATGTAAGTATACCATAACATTGTAACATGCGATACCAGCTTTAGCATATACTAATAATAAACGTTATATGATTATATTATTATATTATATAGTGTTTGTTAGCAGGGAAGAAATTCCACAAACTGATTTATTGCAAAGGTGGCGTCCAATGGCGATACCACACTTGAATTTACTGAGCTCTTCAAAATGACCCACTCTTCCACAAATGTTTGTAAACCCGAATGCATGGCTATGTGCTTGATTTTATACACTTCTGGAAATAGTCAGAATGGAACACCTGAATTCACTGATTAAGAGGTGTGTTCCAATACTACTGTCCATATCAGGGGTGGACAATCTTATCCGGAAAGGGCCGGTGTGTATGCAGGTTTCGGGGATAACCTTTAGGTCAGATGTTCAAACCCGGGTGTGAGGACTCTTCAGCCAATCAGTCCTCTAATTAGTAGATCCATATCTAATTAGGGAACTGCAGCAAAAACACACATATACACCGGCCCTTTCCGGATAAGATTGCCCATCCCTGGTCCATATAGTGTAAATCAGGATGTTATGGTCTATTTACATGATGTTTATGAATGTTTTATGCATAAATTATGAATGCATCATCAAGGTGCACTGAATGTTCTATGAATGCATTATTAAGGTGCACTGACTGTTCTATGAATGCATTATGGAGGTGTACTGACTGTTCTATGAATGCATTATGAAGGTGTACTGACTGTTCTATGAATGCATTATTAAGGTGCACTGAATGTTCTATGAATGCATTATGGAGGTGTACTGAATGTTCTATGAATGCATTATGAAGGTGCACTGACTGTTCTATGAATGCATTATTAAGGTGCACTGACTGTTCTATGAATGCATTATTATGGTGTACTGACTGTTCTATGAATGCATTATGAAGGTGCACTGACTGTTCTATGAATGCATTATGAAGGTGCACTGAATGTTCTATGAATGCATTATG
>JAABNX020000042.1:6744594-6757367 GCA_015163995.2 Mormyrus lacerda | reverse complement strand
CTGATGGATTGAGCAGTGCGCAGACTGTACCTGATGGATTGAGCAGTGCGCAGACTGTACCTGATGGATTGAGCAGTCTCCATGTAATGGTTGGATCCGGCCTCCCACTGGCTAGGCAGCTCAGTGTCACGTTACTGCCTTCGTTGATAATGATGTCTTCTGAAACTTTATAGATATTTGCAGGAACTGTAAAAAAAAAATAAATGCATATGCTTATTACCATGAAATAGAAAACTTGAGCCATTTGTGCGCAGTTACACAGCAGAAAGTGGGCAGTCATGGTCCTCGTTCAGCTGGCCGTTTGTGTTGATCGTTTTCTGGTTACCAGAAGAATCCTCTATCATGCAAATGAATCTCAGAAGTAATCTAGGTTGTATTACGACAATTGCCAAAAAAAAAAAACAATTTAAATGAATAAAATCATACGGTACAATACCATGCCCTGATAAAAAAATATTAGGAGAGAAGATGCAATACTTAATGGTAAATTCTTTGATACCATTGAAAACAAATGCATTGATTCATGAATTGGTAGGAACAACAGGGAAAACAAACTGACCTCAGTGTTCTCCTGTGACTTAAATCATACTCGTAAATTACACAGCTTGCTGATAGTCTGAATATATGGCAGGGAGCTGCACTGTCTTAAAAAGCTATAATATCCTTCTTAACCTCTGTCACCAAAATTATCTCATTAACATAAACCTTGGTAAAGATTCCAGTCATTAAATTTTAAGACCTGCAATGCATTAAGATAATAGCAATAAATAAAGGGTGTTTAGGTAAAGTCTATTTTTCTGGGAATCTCTCGCTCTCCATTTGGTGCAGCTACAGTTTGTGGGTTAAGGGCCATAGAGAGCGTCTTGTCGCTCTACTGACTGTGACTAAAAGACATTCGGTACGCCAGGAGGTGAAAAATGAACAGCCGAGTGAATATGATTTCCTTCTGTCTCTGAAGCGTGGTGAAACCATTCCAGTAAATTAGGGAGAATAGAAGAGGCAGGAGGTAGGAATATAGTTACCACTAACAAAGTGAAAAAGTGGGCCATGGCATCTTGATGTAACTACAGAGTGCACCACTAGTGCACTAGTGTGTCCTCAATTTCAGACAGTGAACAGGGTTCTTGTGACATTTTTTTTTTTCTTTTTTTTGGAGTTGTAAAAAAACTAGCAGAGTTGGCTAAAAAGACAAGTATGAATTGAATGCAAATATAGTATTGCTACTTTGTACTGCAAAGTGGTATTATGAATAATGTATGAATGAAAGAGCCTGTAACAGACAAATTCAATCATAATTAATAAGTAAATAGAGAAAATGAAAGATATTTGTCTGGTTTGCTTAAATGGAATTCACTTCCAATTATAGTATAAGGAGTTGAAAGTGCTACTGTAGAATATTATCAATTAAGAGATGGGTTAAACTATATATTGGTTGACTTGCTGCTGACATTATGCTCAAATAAATAAAAGAAATAAAATAAAAAAAAAATTAATTGTTTAATGTCAGGCACGTCATTGAAGACGCAACATTCCACAGAAGAGCAGAAGTAGTATATTCTTAGGGTATAAGGGCACTCAACAACTCTCCTTCTTTGGTTTAGCGTGATGTTTTGTTCAGTAGCCATTAAACCAATCATTTGATAGGCATGAGGGCACTGGCACACGACCTTCAGGACAGCTGGAATTACTGGCAGGAGTCAGTGAGGGAGACGGATTTCTGGGAGGCTGCTGGAAAGAGGTGGGATGACTGTCTAGACAAAGCAGTGGACGCAGACATGGAGGAGGTAGAACTACAGGTTTGCAGAACATTTACGCAGAACATTTACGCAGAACATTTACATTCACCAGCTAACTGTACCCGCAACTTTAATCACACATTTATAGGGTAATGTTACTCTATTATTATTTTGAATGAAATCTACAAGAACTTTTAATTGTTCTTATTAAATACAGGAAATCACTGACAGCTTCCTTGAATCACTGTTAATTAGGAAGATGATGGTCAGATTCTGCCTAGGGCATTTACCCAAGCTTAGCAACATCTCGGGGCTAACGTTAACATTGTACCATACTCACTAAATCATTAAAGTGGGTAGAGGTGCTAATATCGAATTTCAAAGCCCATTCTGCACGAACGGTGCCACTGTCAGCACTGCATGGACTCAACAAAGGAGCTACAGCATTCGCCTGTGACTCTGGCCCATGGCGGTAAGAACTTTGCTTGTGGGCACAGCATCTAACTTGAAATGATGAAATGATTATACTTTATTGATCCTGGTGGGGAGGTTCTCTTTTCAGCTACCCCATCTTGCTCTCAGTAGGTGAGGGCAAGCTTGACAGCGAAGGGCAGCCACCCGTAGCGGTGCCCAGGGAGCTGGGGGTTAAGACATGCTTAGGCCGGGCTTGAACCAGCAACCTGGTTAGCATACTGGTTAAACTGGGTCTAGTGACTCAAGTGGATCAAGCAAAGTATCAATAGACTGTATGATTTTAGCGGACAGCTGTAACTAAACCCCACAATAACACAAGGGACAACCAATTTACTAAATTGTAATTCTGTTAACTAAGTTATTCGAAACTTTTATTTAATATTTATTTCATATATTCAGACTTACGCAGTTTATGTTTTGTGAGAGCTTTTGTTCTGTCTTGTCTTATTCTGTTACACATTACTGATTGAATGGTTCAAGTAAGATTTCCTATGTACTGACGTACAAAAGGCAAATGAATCTTACTTTCTCACAGTCACCATCAGAGGCAATCATGAGAGCTCTCTTTGCAAGCCATGTTTTCTATATATCATGACTATGTACATTGGACTGTTACTCCAACTCCCTTTTAAAACAAGCCATTTTCAACCAATTTCTCATTTGTGTTGAAACAGACTAAGTGATTACAAAAAATTGCAGTGACTCGATTTAAATGGGGCAACTATAAATTGGATATATAAAAATATAATGAATAAAAAATGAACTGGAATTTTTCTTGGTTCTACTACTGTTTTTACCTACCACACCTTTTCATAACAGGCACAATAAAGTCTGACAGCAGAGTCCTTGGAAGTGATGACAGCGGAGATAATGACCGCAGTCTTGGTGTGGGCTGCAGGACTGCTGTGATGGATATCTCACAAGGGGGAAAACTGCCTGCACACACTTGTGAAGAACATTTACAGCATAATACTCTCTGTGGCCCTTTAGCATAAAATTTCATTAACCGATCCCTAAACCACCAAAAAGAAAACAAACTATTACATTCAAAAGAAAGACAAGGCTAAATTTTAGTATTGCATGTAACCTACTGATGCATTCATCAGCTTTGGAATGAGTTAAATAGTCAAATCTAAGGCCGTCCCATTAAATATTACAACTTCCATCATAAACATATTAAACCAAACTGCGCAATAAACATCACATCCTGTTTTTTCATTCTATACTCACTTAACTGAATCACTCAAAGCGTCTCAAAATCCATTTCTAGATCTCATTTCACGAAGTAATTAAAAATCCAAGTTAACATACATTCTGATGGCATTTAGGTCTAACAGTGATTCTACCAGTTTATGTACTTTCTTAACTAATTGTTGATTGACTGTTTTCTTATATTCTAACAATTATCATGGTTTCTTTCCAACTTTACTTTCAGTCCCTACCAGCCAATGAGGGAAAAGAGTAAGAAAAATATCTCACTACATAATGCAAGTAGTCAAGTCTGGGAGTCTCTGACGTCATGACGCTCTCCTCTAATAAGACGGGAAAAAGTTTATTTTGACTGATCTGACTAGGTAGGAAACCTTATTGAGCTCAATTACTTGTTATTGAAATTATTTCTTGACACTTGATGCCTTATTGTAAGAAGCATTATCCTTCTGGAAAAAAAAACAATCACAAATGGATACACTGCTACAATGAAGGAATTCAGCTGTTTGTCAACCATTTTCAGATATCCTGGTGGAAATTGCTCACCTTTTCTTTAAGGGGCTTAACCGGTTCCATGAAAACATACCCTATACCATCACACCCCACCAGTCGGCAATGTAGCTACACGACGCAATGCACCAGGTCTCCCGTCCATTTGCAACAGTGGGAAGTGAAACACTGTAACATCATACCAGGCAATGTTTTTTTTTTTCTCAAATCTTCGGTGAATAATGTTTTCAACGATTATCCCACCGCAGATGCATTTCCTTTTACTCTGAATGAAGTGGAAGTAATATCATATCGAGTAGATGATAGCTTTCACATAAATTGATCCAGTTCATCTGCCTTGCGCCTATGCAGTCCGGAAAATTCTCCAGCCTCCCCAAGCCCCTGGCCAATATAAGTCGGTGGAAGATGAACAGATGAAGTATTTAAGTTATGATTCTAAAATCCAAAAAGTAGCAGCCAGTTATCTGAGATTCATGACTTTTCTGTTACGGTCTACCTTTTATTTTTTTTAATTATTTCATTAAACTCATTTCCATTTGTCTTGTCTTAGAAGTGACAGACTAGAAGTTATAGCAAAAATGTTTCAGCATACATCTTGATACTCGTGAAAAACCTTTGAAAAGGAATGTGCTGAATGCATATACTGCAGTTTCAACAGGGCCTGACAGTTCCTGTTTTAGGTGACAGGAAGTGCCAACTCACATTTCCATCCAAATTAAATCATCTTTATAGGTTGTTATAGTCCTGCGTTTTGAGGGCATTTCATTATTATTATTATTATTATTGTAATTTCTTGTGTGTTTAGATCTACACAGAGTGTTTTTTTTATTGTGTGCACACAAGAAAATAACTTGTGCACACAAGATAACTATCTTGTGCGCTCACGATTAAAAAAATCACTCTATGGGACTTCAGTGGCTCCGTAATGTAGCAGAAATACAGACTATGATTTTGGTTCAACCAACCAGTTGAATACTCTGTGAATGTCACTCTTTAAACTCAACTGCTTGGTTGAAACAAAATCTTAGTCTGTGTTTTTACTTTCTGACCCTAAACTTTCCACTTCTGGCTTATATTAACATTTTTTTCCTTCAAAATGTCTGTGAAGCGCTTTGTATACCCTGTGGCTAAAACAGTATTATATAAATAAATATTGATTACTGGCAGATTGATCACGATCCATACAGGATATGTCCTCTATCACAGTGCTGCAGCATCTCAAACCCAATCCCCGAAATCAGCTGTGTTCCACACAAACACCAATCTCACAAGAGCAGCCAAAACACAGAGGAATCCAGCGCATTCAGGGTTTCCAGCATTAAGCTTTTCAGACCGACTGTATTGATGTTAGTTAAAATTAATCAAAACTGGGATAACATGGCATTTATTAATAAAACAATTGCTAATTTAACACTTTTGTACTTGTAGCACAAAAATGTTTTTTCTCAGCAAGACACTTTATGAGCTCTACAATAGTTCTACTGTTTCCGTGGCTTATTTGAGGATGGACTGAGTTGAGCCTGCTATGATGATTTTGGAACTCCAGTGGTGTATAAAATACCTATTTTCCATTGGTTGCAATAATGCGTTAAGTGATATGTATAGTTTCCATAGAATGAAAATAGAACATCCTTTGACATTGGTGCCACCATAGCAGCGCAATTACTGTACATAACGATGAAACAAACAAACAAATACATAAATAACCTGAAATGATCTACAAACAGAAACTCTGGTTTCATGCAACAGTACAACTATTTATCTTGGAAATGGTATACGTCAATGTAATGTAAATTACATCCACAGTAAAATGCAAATGTATTTAGTAGGTAAAGGTGTTTTTCCAAAGCACAGATGAGTAACACAGCACATACTTCCCCAATCTGGACTTGTAAACCAGTGACTAAGAGCAGGACACCAGAACTAACTTCCTTCAGCGCATAGACCTACATGTACTGCAGCTGGCTTTATTTGGCCAGGCATCAACATCATTTTGAGGCCTGTTTTCTAAGAGTAACATTTTGAAACCGAGGTGATTGTTTTTAAATCTACATAATGTACAAGATATAAGAAAAAACCATGAACATTGTTTGGGAAAAGAAATAAGAGTAGAAGAATAGACGTTGTTTCAGAAAATGTAGATGTGATTCCTTCACTATCAGAAATACAGAAATCCTCAACGTAAAACAGTGCAGATCCTTGTTAAGTTACCAGCATCAGCTTATAGTCCCATTTAAATGCATGAGGTTTCTTTCTGCCAAGCATGAAAGAAAAGATTAAAGGAGATGCCTTTTCCCTAGTTGCAGTAAGGCCTTCAAGGAGAAAACGGAATGTTAAATTGTTTCCTGCATTAAAACATAAAGCATTCTGTTTCATTATAGGGTTCAAAGACGCCAGGCACTGTGAAGCGTTTGGAAACATTATTCTTTCCACTCATAGACAATAAAATCAGACCAAGGTTAAAATAATGAGAGAAATTAAACGACTTCTGCATTCTTCAGAAGCGCCAACAGTAAATAGCTCAGCAAGTAAGGAGTTAACGAAGACCCTCATGACATCCTTCGAATAAGCCGGCATATACAACACAATATCCCTGAAAATGCTATGTCAATAAAGAGCATTTCTAACATCAGGGGACTTGTTTTCTGGAGCGGTGCTGAAAGGTTTAAATAGTCCCCTGATAATCCTATAAAGGTCAGTCTTCTACACCTCCGAAAAACGAGAATGTATTCTTCATCACCACAAGGACCGGCACTGTAAATTTTATGTTGCATTGTTTCCTAAAATTTCCCATTACTTAAGGAAAAACATTGAATCTTTTAGTTTCGAAGGGTAAACATGTTTAATATCTTGTATAATTATACTGAAAAAGTGAAATACATGTTTTATACTGGTGACTCTGAAATTGCCTTAAATCTGAATCAGATATTACATGGGACAGTGGTGTGGCTAGGAAAGCACGCTTGTGATTGAAGGGTAGCTGGTTTGAATCTCCAACCAGCAGGGCATTACTCCCTGGGTGCTTAACTACTTGCCCATCGCCATAACATGTATGGGTTAAATGCAACATTTCAATGTTATGTGTCAACAATGACAATCAATTGCTTTCACTTCAGTGGTGACTGAATGATAGTGATTGAAGAACAGGTCGCTACAATATATCAGTGAAACTACAGCAGAATTTACGCACTAGTCAGAGTACGAGAGCAGTTCAATGTCAGAAGCAAGCCAAATGCCAAATTTCAGAATCTTTCCCCACCAATCAGGTGGTTACCTTTATATCTTTGTGTTTGTCTTAATATATACATTTTAAAATGTCATTAACATTATTTATATCTTTATATGTCTACATAATACAATTCTGTTTATTTCTCCTATGCACTAGGGCCAATATTTTCTGTGACACAACAGTAAGAACTACAGTATAACAGATACATTAAAAGCTGGTTCATATTTCTCCGCACACATCGCGTTTGCATGCACAGAAATGTTCATACGTCTCCGGTCAAACTGCGCCCTTTGCACTTGTGCATGTCATAAGGGAAACATCGTGCGCATGTGCAGGTGTCGCACTTGCAACGCCATTCCAAAATGGATAGTGAGGAGGAAGAGCTCTGTTGTCAGCTTCTTCCTTGACAAAAAAGAATAGGAAAACAAAACCACTATATCAGGCTTCTAAACACGGTGCGATGGTGTGAGTTTTCCATGTTGGTGAAGGAAATGCTCCAGGTTGAGAAGGAAAGACATCATACATATTCTCAGATGTCTACAGCCGGATTTGACGACTTGGTGTATCGCACCTTTCTCATACTCATCACCAGAAATCACCTCGGTGCAACTGATGGCAAACATGCTGTCATCAGAGAACCACCAAACTCAGGCAGTGATTACCGTAACTACAAAGGAACACACTCCAGTGAATTAATGGCTGCCTGTAATGCTAACTACCATTTTACAATGGGATACATTGAAGCATATGGCCGTGAGAGCGATGGTAGGATTCCCAGAGAGAGCAGCTTTGGCTCCAGACTCTTTGCAGGAACTTTGGTTGGCCCCCACCTGAAGACATCATGAGCCAATCTCTACTGTATGTGTGGGAGATGTTGCTTCGTCCCCCTCCACCCGAAATTTGATGCATCCCTACCCAGGTAGGTGTTTGGCAGGGAATTCTACTAATTTAGCGTCATACTTTAATACTAAAAAAAGTATCACAGTGTTCTGTGATCTTCATACAAGAATTTACCCATTTCCGTATAAAACAATTTTAAGTGATACATTGCAAACAAAATACTGCATTTGGCATAATGGCATCAAGGTGGAGAATTCTTGCAAACGCCACCTGGATCACGGCAAAACTGTTTAGGTGGTGAAGGCACACGTTGCTCTCCACAACTACCTCACCGACACTGAAGGACCAGCTATGTGCCAAGAGACTTCGCAGATGTTACCACAGCATATGGGGATGTGCTGCCACAGGAGTGGAAGAGGTATGTAGAAGTTGACAACTACGTACTGCGTTCAAGGGGAGCCACATGGATTCCATTGAACATAAGACAAAATTTAATGACATTTTTCCTGACAAGTCAAGGAAAAGCGACTTAGCAAGAAGCTGTGGCAAACGGAGGACGAATTACTTCTTAAAAGTACCTTAGCATGTGATAACCTTTGAGCATTGATATGGAAACTTAAAACAGGGGTGGGAAACCTGATGCGATGAGAGCCATTGGTATAAAAAGGCACATTTCACAAACATACTAGAGATGCATGTATATATAGCTTGATTATACATTGGGTACATATAAAAGCACACTGGCCTTTGTACAGCTCTTGTTCGGCCTCTTAGAGGGCAGCATCTATTTTAGTTATTTTTTACTGTGGATTTCGGTAGTGGTGATAAATTCAGTCTTGAAAACCGGCATCTTAAGACGGCGACATATTCTTCTCGCCGCCTATCAAGTGCCTCAAGCAGCTTGAAGATGGCCTCTTCCACAATATCTTGCCTTTTCCTTTTTTTCATCTGAGTGTGTGGGGATTGTGAGGAAGGATTTGACCCTTCTGTTGAATGTGCCCATGTGAAGTGTCCTTCACGTGGCTCGGTTTGTGTTATGGTGATGCAGGCCCGGGTGTACACTGCTCAGGTTTGGCGCGTCAGTTAGAAATTATGGGTTGGCAGCATTTCACACAATGGAACATACTACGGCGCTGTAAGGGCTTCTGACCAAAGAAATGGGGTGGGGGGGGGGCATTTCCATATTTTATGGTTTGAACTATTTATGAGCTCAATATTATGCTCTCATGGATCTCTCTAATCACGAAAGACAAGTTTTATTATTATTATTATTATAGTATATTATTTCAATAATAGATAGAAGTGTCTGCTAACCAAACATAAACTTAACGAGCTTATCTACTGGCATATTAAAGGCAAATCTGGAACTCAAACTCATAAACTCGCATATAAGAATTTAAGAGCAGAAAATGTAACATGGACAGTAATATGGTGGAAGGATGGTCCTTAAAGAATAAAAGCATCACATGTTAATTACCAAACTATAAACAAAGTTACTCTGCAAGCAAAGGTGGGAGCGCTCAGCAACCACAGCAAGCGAAGTGTAACATTAGTGCCTGAACTGGCCGCAGTAACAGCCCACTGTAACAGTGCCTGAACTGGCCGCAGTAACAGCCCACTGTAACATTAGTGCCTGAACTGGCCGCAGTAACAGCCCACTGTAATGTAACATTAGTGCCTGAACTGGCCAGAGTAACAGCCCACTGTAACATTAGTGCCTGAACTGGCCGCAGTAACAGCCCACTGTAATGTAACATTAGTGCCTGAACTGGCCACAGTAACAGCCCACTGTAATGTAACATTACTGCCTGAACTGGCCACAGTAACAGCCCACTGTAACATTAGAGCCTGAACTGGCCGCAGTAACAGCCCACTGTAACATTAGTGCCTGAACTGGCTGCAGTAACAGCCCACTTTGAAGGCACTGGATCCTGAAGCTTGTTTATTCTGGCTAAGAGCAACTGAAACTGAATTGCTTGTAGCAAGCTTTGATTTGGGAACCAAACATTGTTGCATGTTGTGCATGGCTGTGTATTACTAATTTAAGTTAATTATAGCATGTAATGTATCTAACCTGGTAACTTTATTTATACTGAGTGCAGACAGGGTTGCCAATTCACACATCTGGCGTGATATTCATGCTTTCAGGTTCTCACGCAAGAAGTCTCACAGAAAATCTATATTATTCTATGATAAGCATAAAATTAGCTACATGAAAAGCTTTGTGGCAGTTTGCAAACACTACAGAATTATTAATACAGACCCTATTATTATTATTGTTATTTATTACGGTAATAAAACTTTTACATACATGTAAATGCGTGTGCAGGTGCGTCCAGACGTGTCTCGAAATGAAAATCTCACCCCAACCTCAGACCAAACTTGGCAACCCTGCGCTGATATGAACTTTAGCAAGCTGTGATGTTAAACACAGTAATGCACTCGTATCCACAGAGGATCCGAAAATACGGGTGCTAGCAAACACTATAAAATTACTCATTTTCCGTGTACTTGCATACCTATGATGAAGTTTAATTTAGAAGTTACATTATCCAAGACGTAAGCCACTACTAGCAAAGATCATTATTGAACACAACAGTACAGCTAACTACAGCAACAAATGATACATTTATACAAGAAGGAGCTTTAATAAGAATGTGGTGACGTTCCTCCTCCACTTTCACAAGCGACTACAGATGCTCCGCAGAATAATATCTGATATTCAGATGCCGCAGGCTAAAGGTGACCGATTGGGTGGTCAGAGCAAAAATTTGGGTGGCTAATAGATTCAGCCGCGAATGTGCCGTTTGGTACAAGCTATCACTGGACGTCGAGCTGGGACCAGCAATGGCACTGGTACCCTGTGCTACCCCTGGTCCCCTAAATGCCAACTCCCATTAACCCAAGAATTAAACTGCATCCATTTCTTCAGGATATCATGGTTTTTCCTGTGTCATCGTGATTAGCTAATTACAGACGTATGCTTCCCTCAAGTTCCCACAAGATTACACGATCAAATTCATTCATCCATCCTATTGGGTCACGGGGGGTCTGGAGCCTATCCCGGAAGTAATGGGCACGAGGCAGGGAACAACCCTGGACAGGGGGCCAGCCCATCGCTGGGCACACACACACAGTTGCCATTCACTCACACACCTACGAGCAATTTATGAACTCCGATTAGCCTCAGCTAAACCCCATGACGACAGAGAACATGCAAACTGCACACACGTAACCCAGGCAGAGACGCCAACCCAGGTTCCAGAGGTGTGAGGCAACATTGCTGACCACTGCACCACCATCATTACATCCTATACAGGTTCAAAATGGGACACAGCAATCACACAATATAGAGGATGGGTGTAAATTCTGATATTTTCCCCAAAACACTTAACTGTATGACTGCACTGCCATGTGCCTACTGCACAATAAAGTGACCATTTACAGTAAATAGGATTAGATTACAATAAACAGAGTCACGGGAAACCTGGAAGTTTTAGAATTCTTGGACAGAGGGAAAACTTTTTGGAAACTAGCCTTGTTTCTAAATTTTGGAACTGACTTTGTTCCACAAACACAATAACAGAAGTGTATAGTACAAGCAGATCAATATTTTACTACTTTACACAAATACTGCTCTGCTTTAGTCTCATGAATTTGCAGGTTTTGGAAAATTATGGTACTGGAAAAGTCTTGGAAATTTATTCTGCCAGAACCAGGGGAACCCTAAAACAATATTGACAAGTATTTTAAACTGTTGGCTTTTCCTCAGTAGCCCAATTCCCAGCCCACAGAAAACAAGGAATATTGAACAGTTGATTTCATTCTGAATGGTTAGTCACCATACTTAACCACTTGTTTTGTTCTACTGTTCTGTCACCACTGACAGAACCTAAGCAGTATAATACACCCCATAACAAAAAAAGGATTGTGGGGGGGAATTTACCTATAATAGGTAACCTACACACAACCCCCAATGCAAGCGATTCAGGCCATTTTGCAGCTGCGATCATTGTCATTGAGGTGAAATCAAAAGCAACAAAAGTCTGCAAGCAAGGGACACCATTGACCCATTCTATCATGACCCAATGATCTATGAAACAAGTCAAGGAATTACACAGCACATGTTTATAGTAAAAGGAGTTTATTTTAAGCCTAAATGCACAAGTCAGTGGAAGAGCTGCCTACAAATAAGGACTGAAGAGCAGAGAAGGCAGTCAAGTCATTGTTCAGTTTCCAGCTCATCAATGTTCAGCTGGAAGATTAGTTCCCTAGAATAGAACATGGATTACACGTTAGTCCCCCAAATGGAAGCACACACATGACCCAAGAGCTTTGTCTCACCTGGAATAAAATGCTGCAACCAATTGCTTCTAAAGGGCTGAGGCACTTTGACCAGATGCTGAGCCAAGACTGTACTCTTGCTTTACAGACCCACTGCTACCCAGACCTGAGGCAGCTTGGGGAGCAAATGCTTGAACAAAGCCAGGAACCTTGTTAGAAACCAAACTGACTGAGGTGCCAGAGTCTTGCAGGGACTGCCAAGACCCTACAGCTTTTTGGTGTAGGGGCCCACTACTGCAGTTGCCCTGCTGAGACCCTTGTCCCTGGCCAATAGGCAAGCCCTTCTGAGACCCTGGTTGCTGGACACCAGGTAGACCTTGCCGAGATGCCAAGCCTTGGCCAACAGGGTAGCCTGGTTGAGACCCGGGTTGCTGGACAGCAGGTAGACCTTGCCAAGATGCTAAGCCTTGGCCAACAGGGTAGCCTGGTTG
>JAABNX020000042.1:6720715-6742949 GCA_015163995.2 Mormyrus lacerda | reverse complement strand
GGGAAGCCCTTCTGTGACCCCAGCTGCTGGACAGGGGTTAGGCCTGGCTGAGACACAAGCCCCTGACCAGTGGGGAAGCCCTTCTGTGACCCCGGCTGCTGGACACCAACTAGGCTTTGCAGAGACGCCAAGCCTTGGCTAACAGAATAGCCTGGTCGTGACCCTGGTTGCTGGACATCAGGTAGGCCTTGGCCAACAGGGAAGCCTTTCTGACATGCTAGCTGAAGACCAGTTAGGCCTTGCTGAGGTCCTAGCTGCAGGACAGCAGGTAGGCCCTTGCCAGCAGGGACACCTGGTTGCAATACTGGCAGCTGATCAGTCAAGAAGCCCTTCTGAGACCCTGGCTGTTGGGCAACAGTGAAACCTTGCTGCAATGCAAGCCCCTGGCCAGCAGGGTAGGCCTTCTGAGCCCCTACTCCCTGGACACCAGTTAGGCCTTGCAAAGACCCTGGTCTTGGACCAGTGGGGTAGGAATCTTTGCCTTGATCAGAACCACAAGTGGTTGTTGCCACTTGCAACTCCCTGGGCCAAGAGCTGCTGCCAGCAGATCCAGTATGCCAGTCATGTTTTGTAGGAATATGAAAGCAAACACCTGGGGACAAGAGGCACAAGACCTGGAATGTTACCATCATGCTAATAAGTAGATTAACCCCATTAAGGCTTCTCCAGCCAGTCCCATCAGTAAACAATTCATAGCACTTACTTAGTTCTACAGCAGCATAGCAGATTGCTAACATGTAAAGCACCCTGCAGCAGAAGAGGCAAAAGGGCAGTTACCATCAGCACAGTTAAAACCTTGCAACAGTACTACACTTCATCATAGCTTTGTGTTAAACACAACTTACGTTAAAGTGCATCCAACAGCCATCGCTCAACTACAAAAACCCACTAACTGGACTAAGATGAGAATCAGCTAGAAACCAGTTGCATGGCCTTTGGTGTAACACAACCTACCCAGCCCAAGCATTCACACTCAGGATAACCAACAGTACTGCACAGCCAACCTTTAACTTTCCCACCTTGTGCAGTGTAATTAGAAGCAGCTGGTAACTATGGAAACCAACAACTGGCAAACGATCACCCTCAGGCCTAACAAGTACTGAGAAAAATATATGGTTTTAATTTGTACTGCATCCTAGCATATGTATATATAACATACATGGGTGCCTGCAGCTGCATACCCTTGTCAGACTTCTTATTTGGCTAAAATTATTATTTTTTTTGCTTCATTATACCTGCAATAGAAACATAAGATGAGTAGGTCTGCTCGATTCTGCCTAAATTATTTTTCTCTCAGAATCGAGACCGTAATTGTCTCACACGAGTCTTGAACAATATATTTCTCTATTATTTTTCATTACAAATAAAATTGGAACAAACATGTAGATATGCACGATATATCTGTTAACATGCTGATATTCGTGGACAATATATAATCTTTATCAGTATTCAAAGTTAGAAGCGCCAGAGCTAAAGACTACTGAAAAAAAGATGATTGATTGGAGGATCAGTCATTTTACAGTTGCATAGCATAGCAGAGGATGAGGGATTTCATCACTTGTTCATCACTTAGATGAGGTTTCAAAGCACTGATCATGTTTACAATTTATTATGAAATCTTAAATTGGCCTGCAGGTTAAAGAAAAAACATGATGCAACAAGCTTTCATGTCCATCTCTTCTGCTTGTCAAGTGGCGATATTAGACAAAAATCTGACAGGGAAATTGGTTTTGGTCAAAATTTTCATATTGGCACACCACGGACAATGTTTTTTGCAGATCAGAAAAGACACATCTGAACTAATTTCCAGTTGCAAATAATGTTAAACGTAAACTTTGTTATATATAAAGAACCTTGTTTGCTCTTAATTATAACACCTGTTTATCTACCCTCTCTTCCTGTCATGTAATACACTCCTGTCACAATAGGCGTGGGGGTGGGGTGTGCATATCTTGAGATAAAATCCAGCAGGAACATAATATGAGAAATATCAGACAAATTGTTTGTGCAAGGCTTGCTGGCACATCTGTGATCAAGACAGCATGTCCTTGTGGTGTATCAAGAGCCACAGTATCCAGGGTAATGTCGGCATACCACCATGAAGAATGGATCACATCCAACCGTGGACCCAAGAGGAAGCTGTCTGAAAGGGATCCCCAGGCACTAAACCCAAACTGTATCCAAAAAACACCAAACCACAGCTGCGCACCTCACTGCAGAATAAATGCGCGACTGTCCTGTTTCCATCAAAACTGTTGGTCAGTAGTTTCACAAGGACAGTATTCATGGTCGGGCTGCTATCGCCAAACATCTGCTTCAATGGTGCCAGCAGCACAAAAGTTGAGCTGTGGACCATGTGAAACATGTATTATTCTCTGATGAGTCCACCTTCACTGTCTCTAGGACAGTTCTGGTGTGGAGAAGCCTCAGGAAGGAAGAAGTTTCTCATCCATACCATGTGATTGCAATGTTTGAAAAAAAATCTGTAAAACACTTTTAGAGTTACTGTGTTTTCTTCTTTTGCTGCCACACAGTGCGATTTTATCTTTTTTCCATTAATTGGTCTGAAAATGAAATGAGGTGTTCACATTTCTCTATATAATGTTTTTCCAAAGCAGTGATAAGACCCATCAATTCACATTCACAAGATAAAATGTGGCCTGCTGTGACCCTTCTCTTTGCTGCCACTATGCAGCACTACGTCAATTTTGGGGTTTTTAAACATTTGATCCCTTCCAATTCGTCACCCATACCATGCATTTGAAAAGAATCTACAGTATGAAACAGTTTTTGCGTTATTGGGCTCTGTTTTACACCTGGTGCAAAGTGGTGCCAGGTGTGACCCAAATGTATTTGCTAGCATTAACCCAATGCATCTGTCACTTTGCTGTGTAGTACCCACGTTGATTAAATAGCAAATGTACTCGTGCCCATCTGAGCACACATGGGCATATCTTATGTCTTAAAATGAGGAGGAATCGTGTGTTTTGTTGGCACATCGCTACCTTCAGCCAGCGGAATGTGATTGTGTCACTGACCAACAAAACTGGTGTAAAGTCAATGGTGCAGTATTTCACTGGTATTTAAAGGGTGTGTTATCAAGATAGTAACATGCCCCTACATTGGCACATGCACAGTGCGTGTACGCTGCACATAAGCGTGTACACTGCACAAGAACACGTAGTATCTGCCATTCATCTTTACCGACACGGCAAACCAGAGCGCTACAGTTCCAGCGTAGTGCTCAGTTCGTGGCAAATTTAAGTTTTGCTTTTTGGAACTTTCTGGGTGATTTTTTTTTTATATTTATTTTTGGAATATTCAGTTGGTTGAATATATGAATGCAGAGCTGGCTGGCCGATTGTATTCCTAAATATGATTGACAATCTGAAACAAATAAACATTAATCAATATAAACTATATCAACAGAAAATCATTAAATAATACATAAACAATTGAAATAAGTTGTTTCATATGCAGAGTTGGGTATTTCAGGTCCAGAGAGTAAAAGTCCAGACCGAGATTTTGTTTCAATCAACCAGTTGAGTCATCTGTGACTGTGATTCTTTATGCTCAACTGGTTCATTGACACAAAATCTTGGTCTGGACTTTTACTTTTTGGACCTGGTTCACCCAACCCTGTTCATAAGCTAGATAGCCTACCTTGGACTATAAGATAGACCTGAGAGGTCTTTGGCTGCTGTTTAGTCTGGATGGAGCAGGTGTAGGGCCCTTCATCATACACGTCCACCTTCTGGATTCGTAGGCTATATTCCAGCTGACCCTTGGTGACAAGGTCCACTCGTGGATCCAGGGACCATTTGTCTTCCCCAGCAAAGATGATGTTAGAGCGGTTCAGCCAAGCCACCTTGGATACTTTGTCATCCACGTAACACCTGTTTATGAAAAGATGGAGAATCCAGCACAACTGTAAAATAAATGCCATGAAATTAACTCAAGAGTCAAAAGAATACCGTACGGCCAATTTATATATAGAGTTTATATAAAATCATATATTCGTTATTCCAGTTATAAAAAGTTGCTACTTCGCACTGTTTTTTAAAATTTAAAATATTCCAAAAAACTTGGCCACACAAACCATTTTACATTCCATCAATAGCGGGTACAGTATACTGCTTAAAGTAAAACTTCTGTACAGCACTGAAAACACTCTTAAAAGTGTTACAAGAATAGAATATACAGTAATTATTTCTTGACTGATGGTAAACTCAATCTTTAAATTTTTAAAAGTCATAACACACAAACTTAATATTGTGTTTAATATCATTTAATATCGTAATTTTTTTTAATTAGCTTTGAGTACACACCATAAAATAAGAGATCCTACACAGTATTATGTAAATAACTGCTGCAAAGTAGAGGGTTCATCCATGCTCTTGATCCCTGTACTGTAGCACCGTTTGAGCACTGTATGATAGTTGCTATTGGAAAGTACTGTAGCACCGACGGGGAGCATGTCCCAGTGTGTCCCAGCGTGTCCCAGCATGTCCTAGTGTGTCCCAGCGTGTCCCAGTATGCCCCAGCATGTCCCAGTGTGTCCCAGCATGTCCTAGTGTGTCCCAGCATGTCTCAGCGTGTCCCAGCATGTCCCAGTGTGTCCCAGCATGTCCCAGCGTGTCCCAGTATGCCCCAGCGTGTCCCAGCATGTCCCAGCATGTCCCAGCGTGTCCCAGTGTGTCCCAGCATGTCCCAGCGTGTCCCAGCATGTCTCAGCGTGTCCCAGTGTGTCCCAGCATGTCTCAGCGTGTCCCAGCATGTCCCAGCGTGTCCCAGTGTGTCCCAGCATGTCCCAGTATGCCCCAGCATGTCCCAGCGTGTCCCAGTGTGTCCCAGCATGTCTCAGCGTGTCCCAGTCTGTCCCAGTGTGTCCCAGCATGTCCCAGTATGCCCCAGCATGTCCCAGCGTGTCCCAGTGTGTCCCAGCATGTCTCAGCGTGTCCCAGTCTGTTCCAGGTTGCACCAGCGTGTCCCAGTCTGTCCCAGGTTGCACCAGCGTGTCCCAGTGTGTCCCAGCATGTCCCAATGTGTCCCAGCATGTCCCAGCGTGTCCCAGCATGCCCCAGCGTGTCTCAGCGTGTCCCAGCGTGTCCCAGTGTGTCCCAGCGTGTCTCAGCGTGTCCCAGTCTGTCCCAGGTTGCACCAGCGTGTCCCAGCGTGTCCCAGTGTGTCCCAGCATGTCCCAGCATGTCCCAATGTGTCCCAGCGTGTCCCAATGTGTCACAGCGTGTCCCACGTACAGTTGTACATAACCCTTGTATTATTATTGTTATTGTTAATGGTTATATTTCCTTATTGTCACGCATGTGTTTGCCCATGGCTTGTGTGTACCCTGTCTGATCCTCGTGTGTAATTAACTTACATAAATGTCCCACCGTGTGTGTATCTTACTGTTTCCTTGTGTCAGACAGCCTAATGTTTCTTACGTATAATTGGTTCGCTGCCTGTTGGGTGCCTGATGCAGCCAATGAAGAGCGTGTTTTCCCCGACAAGCAAGTCTCCATTTCCATCTCTGCACCCGCGACGCCTCGGTCCACCTGACGCTACAGCATTATACTGCACGGCAGTGTGAGCATCCCAACCTCATACGCCTCATCTCCCGGTCTCATTCTCACACCAACAAGCCAGTGCCGTTATCCTATTCCGACATACGTCCATTTCAATGTACAACTTCCAACCAGAACGCAAAGGCGTGAGCATGTTACACCTGCCCTCGCGGCCCTTCATCGGCTCCCAGTCCATTATAGGATTCATTTCAAAATTATTTTATTCGTTTTCAAATCTTTACATGGTTTGGCACCTTCTTACACCTCAGATCTTTTGAAAGTCCAAACACCATCCAGGGCTCTTAGGTCAGCTGACCAACTCCGCCCTAGTCATTCCTCCCTCTAGGCTAAAAAGCAGAGGTGATCGGGCCTTGGCAGTGATGGCACCTAAGCTCTGGAATGAGCTGCCACTGCACATATGCCTGGCTCCTTCCTTGGCTGTTTTTAAATCTCATCTTAAAACCCATTTTTATGCCCTGGCATTCAATTCAGTATGAATGTGTCATTGAGTTACCTGAAGTTTTTTTGTATTTTGTTTCATGTTTACTGTATGTTGTCCTTTCTGTTTGTCTATCAGGTCGTATATAACAGCACTTTGGTCAGCTGTTATTGTTGTTTTTAAAGTGCTTTATAAATAAACGTGACTTGACTTGACATGCCTTGGCTTACACTTTGAAACAAGCAATAAAGCTGAGGATGTAGCTGTAGATATGAGAATAAGCAACGTTCTGGGCTCAACATGAGGTGGTGGGGGAACTCAGGAACAACAAGGACCAATTAAAGGTCGAATTCTATATATGAAGTATTGTACACTTCTCAATACTCATTCTTCAAAGCTTCGATTTCTTGATAGGAACTGCCCCATAGTCAGTTCATCTATAACCAGATTGTATGCCTTTCTGCACTTAGAGATAGAAAAACAATCGTAGGAAAATTTACAAAGTTCTCACTAATTTTGTCTTTGATGGAAAAACTGCTACTTTATGGGTGTGACACACAAATCCTATGAAGACTGATTAAGGACAGAATCTGTGCAGTAACCAAGACCATTAAGTCACTTAAAATATTAGTCCTAATATGTTGTTTTATTAGTTGATATTTTAGCATATTTTCTATTGTAAACAGTTGGCAAATGCAAGGACACTAAAATTCAGCTTGCACACCCAGTGGTTAGAGAGTCATAGTGAGCATAGAAAAGTACCTAATGTCTGCTCATATAGTTGCTAAATGTTTGCTGCGCCCTTTCATAAAATGCTGAAGGAATCTAAAAAACTGGCAAATCTAGCAAGAAAGTTAAGTTGGAAATAGTGCCCAGACTGAGACTGAAACAACAGCAATAGAGTACCAGAAGAGCAATATCCCCAAAGGAAGGAAAATGCCACCACTAAGAATAATTTGTTGGTTCTGCAAATATAACACACATGAACTGTATACTCTTTACCTAAAACAAATGAGTTCTCAAGTGAAATTTGAAATATTGGGTATAAATCACACAAACATTTTCTGAAAAAGAAATACAATTCAGAAGAAATTATATTATATTTTGGATTGTCCACCTGCTATAAGAATGTAAGTAAAAACTAAGATACACAAAAGCCTGATAAGATTAGCTCAAATTACACAAAGATTGCTATTATTTATTTTGCTGTTTATTATTGATGCCCCCCACCACTTTCCTGCAGGTAAGACTGACATACAGTACAATGCTGATGCAAAAATATTCTAGAATCTAATTAATAACAGGGATTAATAATATGGCTTTGCTATAAATCAGAGGAATCACGTTATTTTGAATTTTCCATTTTTTTATGCATAAATATTACAAAAAATTGTCATTTATTTAGAAAAACACAACAAATACATTGGATTATACTAGGCAGGCTATTCTCTGGATTGGATGCCAGTTCACTACAGGGCTCTACATACCCACCCATCCATCTTCTGAAACTGTTCATCCTATTCAGGGTCATGGGGGGGTCTGGAGCCTGTTAGGCAGGGGGCAACCTGAGGATGGGATGCCCATCCCACACAGGGTACACACACCTAGGGGCAATTTGGCTTCAACATGTTCTTAGTTCCAGTGGGGGGGGGGGGGGAGAGACCGGAGTACCTGGAGGAAACCCCACGACGACATGGGGAGAAACACACACACACAGAAGCCAGATCCCCGATGTGTCAGGCTTCAGTGCTAACCACCATGCCACCCCTATTTTACTATTTACTATTTTTAAAATATATAAAGATACATGAACCATGAACCACAGAAGCATGTTAATAAAAATAACAGATGCACATGATCTTCTTTTCAATAACAGAAAAATAAGGTAATTAGCCCATGTGTAAGGTTAAGGTACCTCATTTGAGTCCCTCATGGTATTTGGCTGAAATACTGTTGCTACTTTTTAGCAACTAGAAAAACTTAAATGTGTGAAATCTGTCAGAAGCAATATTGGAGCACTGGTGTAATGTAGCGCTAACGAGGACGACTGAATGCTGTATGCAGCAGGAAGGAGAGATTCCAACTTAGCCAGCCAAGGGGCAAAAACACCTAATAGCTACTGAAATGCACAAGATATATTATTCAATCAAGATGAAATATTAGCAACAAAAGTATGAATCACTCTTCACCCTCTACATAACTGCTTCACAGGTCAGATAAAATGGTTAATATTTGATAATTTGTAAAACCTTTTAGTGAAGCATGACATATTATCCTATAGCCAGAAGCAAAACCACAAATATCAGCACGGACACCTTTTCCATTTGTTATTTGCTAAAATTTTACATTAAAATTCTAATAATACTGTTATATAATCTTATTCTGTCGACTTTCCCATATATATGCAATGCTGTCCTTACCAATATCCTTACATAATGGAGAAATGCAACATCACTTCAATAATGTCTGTTTGTATATAATATCTCACATCGTACCACCCATTTGTTTTGTAAGGAGATCATAATGAAGATTCAGAAAGCCGTCCTTTACACTCCTCCTCTCTCCCCACTCCTCTGTCTCAGGAATAATCATTCTACCAGCTACAGAATTGACACTTCCGATCACGGGCAAAGAGTCTTAACCCACACGCCACCCCTAAATAACTTAAGATTTACAGATTCTAAGCAGACTCAAGCAGCGCTATAGGAACAGCGAAGCGAAAGGATTAATTTGGCATCCCACCACAGTATCATTATTTAACGGGAACACTTATCACTTCATTAGATATTTAAGGAATTCTCTTCAAGAGCCAGGGAGACAGGGCTTTCAAATGGTCACAGCTCCCACATGCCGTGTCAATAGTGCACCTTATGACGTGTAACCTTTATAGTGGAGCAATATTTTATGCATATATTGCATTGTTGTCACACTCATTATGTGTCACTTTCAGAATTTCTGCACAGGACTACACAATCTGCAGCCAGATTACTCCCAAAATTAGGCTGGGGCATGACTTTAACCCTTTATATAATTTTGTACATGTATGATGTAATTGTCTTATGTAGCTTTGCGACCTCTTAGGCTAATGTCTGTTTAGGATTAACCTGCAATTGATATGTGCATTGTTGCAAATAAAATGCATTTTGATTACTTTGTGGTTGTCTGAAATTACTAACTAGTAAATTTATAGGTAGTGATGTTACAAAGTGTCGATTGTTTTTTCGCTGACGGAAAGGGGGAGGGGGGATAGTGATCAGGTTCCAGCAGAGGCCCATTACAGACCAAAAGGTCAACGTGTTGTTGAGAAATCCTGCACTAAGGCATCAGCATAAGACCATTTCCATTAACTTGGGGTAAATGGTGTCATCAAGTGGCAGTGGAAATGGTAATCAGCATTATACAGGCACTCCCCATCATCAAGGTGCCTTTCGAGCACATTGGCCTGGACCTGGTTGAGGACGACATCATGAGTCACTAGACTAAGTCTGCAGAAGCACCTCGAAGAAATTGACCTGGGAGGTGTTCGAACTGTTCAGCCACACAGGTATCCCCCAAAGAAAAGTCAGGGCACAGCATTTATCACCAAAATGGTGAAGAATGTCTGAGGCTCCTCAAGGTTCACTGCCACTATACCTCGGTTTACCACCCCCAGATGCACAGCCTCATCCAATGATTCACTCAGACACTCAAACAGCTGTGCTGATGTGTCAGCGATAAGGGCGGCCATGACTAGGACGTGATGCTGCCCTGTGTCCTCTTTGCCATCTGGGAAATCCACCAAGCTTTCAGGGGATTCCTCTTTAAGTGATCTATTTGAGTGATGTGCTTGGGGCCTACTCAATGTAGCAAAGTAAGCCTGGGAGCAACAAACCTCATTGTAACCCCAATATGGTGGAACACATCTGGGACATGAGGCAGAGGATTACAAAGATCATGCTGATCATGAGGGAACCAGCAATAGCATATTCTCATTCTACCCAACTGTGGTAGTTTCACTTTGGCAATCAAATCCTTGTCCTCATCCTACTTCTTGTAAGTTCTTTACACCATGGTGAAATATTAAGTCAGACAACTTGTGTGAGATCACTGATGACTGCCAGCATGTGTTCTCCAGTCTTCGAAAACATACCCATCTCATCCAGCACCACACTGAGATACTCCTGTGGGTCCTCATCCACCACAGGCCCTACAGAATCCTGGAGGCATTGTGAAGGGCAGTTGAAAAGGATATTGAGAAGACATGGCACCTGGGTGTGATAAAAGACCCCTAAAACCCATGTTCCAGTCCCATTATGATGGTCCCCAAGCTGGATAATACCCTGTGGTTCTGCAGTGATACAATCCATCAATTGAATGAAGCTGCCCAACTCGACTGCTATCCCATGCTTCACATGGATGAACTGGTTGAGTACAGTATCTATCTAAGGGCCACTTATCCACATATCCACCCCAGATCTCACTAAGGATTACTGGCAAATACCCTTTAGCAAGCGAGCGGGACTCACGACTAGCTGCCAAGTGTTACCTGGGGCTCTCTGAGGCCCGACTACCTAGGGTCTCCCATCAGAAGGGGTCCCGCTAAACCCAAGAGAAGAAGGTCAAAGCCATCGCTTTTGGCATTGTGCGTTCTGCTTGGAGCCTAGGGCCCCGTCATGGTCATTGGGAGGGGACAGATGCAGACATGGAAGAAAATTATAGGTTTGGAAACCCCTCTGTAGCAGCCAATAATGTAATAACTACCAATGATGTAATAATATGCCAATAATATAATAAATTTCTCAGTTCTTAATGTAATAAAAGTAGTAAAAAAGTAATAACATTACATTTTGGGCAAAAAGTTATTAGGCTATTGGTTTAGAAAATTTATTACATTATTGGCCAGTTATTACAGTACATCATCGACTTTTATCACATTAATAATAGAAAAATTATTACGTTACTAGCAGTTATTACGTTATTAGCTTCTAGACCCCACCTCCAGTTTGAATCCCCCTCAAAATTACCTTCTGCCTGGTCAGTGATCTATGGACAGGGACTCCCCCCCGGTCGATTTTTTTCTCTGGCTACGGGCCAGGGTATATGCATGTAACACGACACTGAACCAGTGATAGTCACTGCCATTGAATAGGGAACCAATCACTGACTAGATGTTAAGAGTGTTATTTCCGGAATCAGTTTGCAGTACTCTTAGGCAGCTGGAAGTTTAACAGTACTGGTTAAGTTTCTTTGTGTGTTTACGATTTTTTCATCATAATGATATAGTGTACTGTTTTTTCAGTCCAAGAACTTTGGACCAGTTGTGCTGTGACCAGCAAAATGAGATCAAAGATGAATATGTACTCCACTTGCATTCACAAAAAAACAAAAAATATATATAAGCTTTTTTGTGGACTTCTGTAACCTGGCTGAGGGGCGACGGAAAAAAGTTAAGAGAAAGAGGGAATGATGTATTTATGAGTAGAAGGGATGCTTGTTACTCGATGGGAGTTGGGATGCATCCAACAGATATGCCAGATATTCCAACTTGACATTTCCCACCTGGGGTGTAAAACAATGGAGTCCAGGGCTGCAGATTTCTGAAGCCAGCAGCGATGCGTGCTTCTGGCAGCGAAGTGCCAGGTCAACAACCTCCGTCTTAATGTCAGCTTCCAGAGATACAGCAGCTTTAATTTCCCGAAAGTCAATCACAGACAACCCAGTACAGACAAAATATGCATGTGCAGCAACGAAGAAAGCACAGCAATGTCTTCACTTTCTCAAATTTCTGAAGATCCAGATTTTGCTAGTAGCCATCGCCATCTTCTACAAATCCATTCTTATTCAGATACATTACATCGTGGCACGGCAATTGCTCAGCTCAGCAAGGGATTGCTTAGGTCATTGCCAGGACGCATCAGTCTTCCCTTCAGGAAATTTTCACCAGAAATGTAGGCAATATCATGGAAAACTCCAGCCACCATGCAGAGCCATTTTCCATCATCCCCCATTCTAGAAAATGGAAGGGAAACATCAGATTCATAAACAGATTCTATTCCTGAGCCATGAGGCTACTCAACTGTTTCTGCAAGGCCGATGTAGATGAAAATTCAGGTCATTTGCATAGACTAAAATCACCACTCATCTGTTTTTTTTTTGTAATAGAAATCTTGATCTGTGTTATTTATTGTGTGTTTCCACATTGTTAGTCTTACTTACAGAATTTACTGTACAGTTTCTGTTGTGATTATTCTCTAATATTGTTACTTTCTGATATTTTTCTTAACGTTCTGCCACTCTGCTGGAGACATTCAGCTAAGCATCTTATTGTAGCAAATATGTAGCAAAAATAAAGTTGAACCTAGAATGCTGTGACCAGTGGTTCATGAGAAGCCTATAATTATCACGCACATGTTTATGTTAAACATCACACATATATCCAGGAGTAATCTCGATGCACATTTACCACATTCAGACAAGCTGATTTAGTGCCACATAAAACCTAGAAAAACTGAATAGAAATACTAGATATAGATATACTGTATGATGCTGACATAGACATGTAACTGAGGAACTAGAACCTGTAAGAAATGAAACAGATAGGAAGATGTTCATAATGACAGGTAGGACAGCGCATGCACAGGAAAGACATGACTTATAAAAGACATTTGTAATGGGGTCAGTGGAAAATATTGTTTTTTATGCCCACTTTAGGAAACCAAAATCACTATAAATATGTGTATAGGTATGTATTTGTGTATAAGCTAACAAGGGATTTTAGTTAACAGACAATTTTCAATGTCTACCAATCACATATGAGTCATTTGCCTTTATTTTTCCTTCTTTTGTGTTTTTAAATGTCTTGAAAAATCTTTTGCAGTTAGTTTTGATGCCATACATTCAGGAGGAGTAGAAAAGTTTTGTTTTATCTGTCTAATTTGCATTAGGAAGGTTATAAGAGTCTCTAATCGACCTAAACATAATAAAATAAAGTTCACACCGGTGGCAACTGTCACTGTTTGCTTTTTGGAGGTGCATTAAAACCAAAATTCACTTTTTGTGTTACAGCTTCTGCTTGAACTAGTTTTAAGGCACCAACACTTTTGACAGTTGCTGCATTATTTATATATAACTGCGGGATAAAGCAAAACAAATGTCTAACACTCAGCAAGACTAATAATGAGCTTAGCAGCAAAAGCACCTCACTGCAAGGTATCTGAGCTAATATATCATTCATATAGATAGTAATCTTTGAAAAATCCATAATCATACATTAATCAGAAAAATATATATGACTGGGAGAGTCAATTCCTTTCATAACATTTCTAAAATGGAAAAACAAACCCATTTAAATGCTATCAATGATTGAAGGTGACCATATACAGGGATATCCACATCTGAAAAATGAATGTTAAATACAATAGTTGTGTTCTGCACACTTAATCTTGACCTAGCGTCCACCCTACAAATGCAAATTAAGATTTGCTATTCAATCAATACCTTCAATACAAAAACACTCATGTCAGTGGTATAAATCAGTTAATGGTATAGTTTCAAGAGTTTTTTATTTGCTTATTCTCGTAGAACTAGTCATACATGAGGTGTTACCAGTCACATTTGAATCTCTTTATATATGCTGCTTTATAACCATACTCAGAGCAGCCAATCACATCCTTTTATTTTGATATGCATAGTCAAGGATGTGCAGCATTACCTTAATATAATATATTTTTGAGCTGTATTTTAACACACAAACAAAACCAAGAAAATGTAAAAAAATAATAAGCAAATTATTTCCATTTACAACTGTTTCCTGGGCTAATAAAAATATGCATACCAGTAGTTTCATCAACTTGTTTACTGATTATAATTTGCCTTGTTTGAAAGTTAGCAGGCAGTAGTTTTGAGGACCCTGGTTTTCACAAAGATGAGAACATTTTAAAGTGACTACATTAGGGGGAAAAAAATCACACCGTGTTCAAAAGATCTAGCAGTGAAGCTAAGAATACAACATGCTGAAGTCTGGTAAAGGATTGAAGACTATTTCAAAGGATTTGTGAGGCCACCATTTCACTGTGAGAAATATAGAAATGGAAGAAATTCTAAATTACCAGCATTCTACCAAGACCAAATATTTCATCAAATTCATCCTAATAAATAAGAAAATACTTCAAGATGTACCTAAGATAACATCAAATGAATGTCAATGTGTGTGAATTAGCAATTAGAAAAAGAAACTTTGTCTTCATAGGGGGTCAGCAAATCCTCTGAGAAATAGCATAAAAGCTGGAGATCGCCGGGATTAAAAACATCACTTTTGGAACTATATGCTCTGTACGGATGATTAAGGCGTGGAATTATTTAGCTGTAAGGTAAACTGCCATGTTTGATGCCAACCAAAAGATGTCTTTGAACATAAGAACTTCGTACCAAGTGTAAAGTTAGGCAAATTGTTCACAAAGCCATGATAACAAAAGAGCCCTAAGAAAGTTTAGACCTTTTAAACATTAATTGCTTTTAATCTACCTAACAGAAAAGCTGAAAAGACCCTGTGGATAATTATCAGATGAAATGAACAAAAGTAATACAGAGAAATCATATGAAATCTGTGGTGGAAGTGTTGTACAGCAGACACAAAATGAGGAACTGTTTTATGTTCAGATCTGCCTCTCATGAGTGAAATGTAACAATGATTTATCAGTCTTTTGTATGAACTCGTACTTGTTGCAAAATACATACTCATAAGTCCCTTTATTAGGAACACCTGTGCACCTCCTTCCATGAAAATATTTTAGTGGTCGATCACATTGCAACTTTCCCAGTCGGCATTTCAATATATCTTTCTGCTTCACTTCACTCGCAAAAAAATTCTTTGTAGTTTTTCCAGATTGCAGGGGACCTGCACCTCCAACCCTTGCAACGTGGACGGATTGACTGCTTGTCAAACATCAGAACAATTTCACCATTGCATGGTTGCTGGTACTACATGGGGTGGTTTGAGTATTTCAATAACTGTGATCTCATGGAATTTTCACCCACACAAGTTTGTGTAGTTGGTGCAAAATATATTAAAAAAAAAAAACAATTCAGATTCCAGTTAGGAGCTGTTTTGAGCAAAAATGTTTTGTTGATAAGAAAGATCACAGGTGAATGACCAGATTCAAGCTGACAGGTAGGATACCAGAGCTCAAATAACTACTTTTTACAGTTTTAAGCAGTGTTTGGGGAGGCTCTGTGGATTAGGTTTAGGGTTAGGCTTAGTTAGGTCATCGGTTCAAGCCTAGTGGCCAGTTCTTAACCCCAATTGCTCCAGAGACATTAGCTGACCCCACTGTCTAATTCTTACTTATGCATAACTTTGGAGAAAAGCAGCTTGAATATAAATATCATGTAAATCTATAAACAGGCTACAGCAAATGAACACATCAGGTTCGCCCATGTCAGCTAAGAACAGGAAACCAAGACCACAGTGGTTACCGGCTCACCGAAACTGGACGGTTAAAGATTGGATAGACATTGTATGGTCTGATGAATTTCAATATCTGCCGTGACATCCAGATGGCATAGATTATTATTATTTTTTTTTTTTGGCAATTCAAGGTTATTAAAGTGACTTTTTAAATGAAAATAGTTGGCCAAGTACTATACTTGGGTTTGCAAATGTTAAAATATAGCAACTGCCTGTACTGTTTCCATCTGTGTTGTCCTGTTTGACTGTTGTAATAGTGCATTTTGTGATAAAAATACATAAATACCATGGACTGCACAGCACCAAGGACGATGCACTAGGGCAGCACAGACTTGACCTTTCTCCCCGTGACCCGTGCTGCCCTATCTGTGCTGTAAATACACACACCCCTCAGGCAGATTAATGGCTTCTGTGGTCGCCGTGTCCTTCCTGCACATGACACTATTAACCCCACAGCCGACAAATGTAGCAGCATTAACAAACTCACCCACACAAGAAGCTGCCATTGATGTAGAAATTTATTTTGCACAAAATCAAATTTTAAATATTTTCATTTAGGCAAAATTTTAGAAGTGCACCTGTTACTGTAATAATTAATGGTGTGATATTGAAACAATAAATTATATACTAAATTATATACTATACATATATTTTTAATTTTCAGCTTTCTGCTAGGGAAGGCATGGTGGTGCAGTCCCCCCCCCTCGCGCCCCCCACCACATGCTGAAGTTAATTGGAATTGCCAAAATGCCCGTGTGTGAGAGTGTGCCCTGTGAGGGGTAGATGCCCCATCCTGCGTTGTTCTCTGCCTTTACCCCTATAGGCTCTGGACCCCCCCATGACCCTGAATAGGATAAGCGGGTACCAAAAATGGACGGTTTTCAGTTATGACTGACCTTAAAATGAATCTTATAAGAAGAGAAGGATTTGTGCAATGCCTGCAAGGGATCTAAATATGGGAGTCACAAGTTTAATTCCAGAATGAGAGTCCACAAACATGCAGAAGGTCAAAAACCAGATAGAAGCAAACAAAGGTGAACAAATCCATAGTCCTAAAATAGGCAGAAAGTCACAAAGTTGTTAACTCCAATAACGAAATTACAAGATGGGGGGACACGGAATCATGAACTAAAACCTGATCATGAAACAAATAATCACTGATATTTTATTGATCCTCATGGGGAAATTCTCTTGTTGCCTCCCTCACCTTAGTCTCTGTAGGTGACAGCAAGCTGGCCGCAAAGGGCAGCCCCCCCATAGCAGCGCCCGGGGGGCTGGGGGTTAAGGGCCTTGCTGAAAGACCTGGAGATGTTTTGAGGTCAGGCTCTAACCGGGATACTCAATACTGAGTTAACTGAAACCAGGTGCTTTTATTCAGTGCCAGTTAACTAGGGTGAACAATGGATGTCTAGTATGCAGGGGAGGCACAGTAGGGACCAAGCGGGTGTGGCTGAAGGATACTTTGTTTGATGCAGGTATGACAGAACCACCTCTACACAAGCCGCCCCAGAACCCCTGAAATGGCTACCAAGCAAGCAAGGAGCAAAATGATTAGGATTAGCATAGTGGAAATCTATTAATGAATAATGGGTTCCGGATGTCATGAAGAGGAACCATGATTGTTCTTTGGGGCCATAGCTTTCCCAGTTCATCAAAGGGGTCCAAACGGGCACAGATGGCATGCTGCTTCCCTACAAACTCTTCTGGAGGAGGGGCAAGGTTCAGCTGAGCTTTCTGGAGGAGGGACAGAGTATAATGTTTTGGGTGGACAACCAAGCAGGTTCTCTAGCGTGAAACAAAGAATAAAGGTAATGGCAGTGATCAGCATATCACTTCTGAGTCTCAGTAGCTCTCTGTAGCTGAATGTGGACCTTTTCCTATACTTAAATCACTGTTCTATGCCGGAAGATCACTGCCACTGTCACAGAGAGCTCTCCATACCCAGGACACGGAATGTAGTCCATGGACAGTGATGCTTTCATCTGGAATCCTGAAGTATCTATAAACATGACATGCTACTTCCGTGATGTGACATTAGACAAACTTGCAAGGGGTATCAACCAGCACATTTTAAAGAAGCGACATCAACTAAAACAGTAGTGAATGCAATGTGTCCTGCTACGGAAGAGAAAAGCAGGATGATATTGGGGACCATTGGACTGCGAGTGGGTTCAAAGTAGTAGAACAGAATGTTGGCCTTGACGTTCTTCATTCCTAGGTGGCATGTGACTATCAAATTGAACCTGGTGAAGAATCACACCCAATGAGCCGGCCGAAGGTTCAACCTTTTAGCTTCTCCGGCTTCTTGTGATTCCTCAGAACCACAAAAAGATGATTCACTCCCTGTAGCTAGTGCCTCCACTCTTCAAGGCTCGTTTGACAGACAGAAACTCGCAGCTTCCTACATCATCGAGGGATCGCTTGTAGGAGCGAAATGTTAAAGGTTAAAGCCGGGAAGGCACTCCATGATGCTGAGAAAATATTGCACCTACATCCAGCTCAAACGAATGCACCTCCATGATGAAAAGGATGGTCGAACCTGGATGCCCGAGCACAGATGTAGAGCTGAAAAGTTGTTTGGGTCATTGGAAGGCGGCGTGACTCAGGAGCAGAAAGTCAAAGAAGTACCTCATCAGTCCTTGATAAACTTGAATTCAGGCCAGTGGCACACAACTGATAGCTTGCTGATATCCATACAAGCTGCTTGTGCTCCAGCAATGTCTCACAATAGAGATGGCAGTCGAGCGGTACTCACACTTTACAGCTTTGAATTTATCTACTGTATCTTGAAGGTAACCACTGTTAAGGTGCAATGTGTGAAAATGGCAGTGGTATGGACCTACTACAAAGCTGCAGGGGGGTGATAAACAGAATTTACCAGTTATTTAATTTAGAGTATGATAATCAATGAAAAGTCAAATTCCAGATCCTTATTTTCTAGAAAGAAGAATCTTGTAGCAACAGGGGGGGCAATAATGGTTGAATGGTTGAATAACCCCCACGGCTCATTAAAGTACTGGTCCATAGCCTCCGATTCTAGTACTTATAACAAGTAGACCTGACCATGTGGAGGGGAGATCCCAGGTCGTAGGTTGATGGCACAATACCATGGCAAGTGATGCAGGAGTGAAGATGCTTAGGTCTTGTTGAAGATGTCTTTGAATGGTAGGTGCTCTGTGTTTGCTTAGCATACAGACTTTCAATGGAAGTGGTTTGGTTAATTATAGCCAGGCTCTTACAACAGGACTCTGAACACCACACAAATAGTTCCCCTTGCTTCCATGATATCACCAGGTTGTGCATGCTGAGAAAGAGAGGACATTGAAGCAGAGGGTCCCTTGGAGAGCCGAGAAGCATTACTTAAATATTCTCATGGTGACGAACCGCTACCTCCAAGTGAAATGAGTCATTTTGATAACGCATTGTCCATCCAACGCAGAATCAAAGACATGAAGGGAGATGTCCTGAAAACTGATGACTAGCTTCTCGGGTAACTTTACATCCATGAAATTACCTACTATAACAGAGTCTGCAGAAGAATGCAGAAAAATTAATTGAGAGATAAAGTACTGTGTAAAAGTGTTAGGTTGTCAAAAAAAACGATAAGTTTTATGTTGCTTATGCAATCCCCCAACTATCAAAGTGTGCTTAGTAAGTGGCTGCGGGGGGGGGCAGACTAACCCTAACCCTAACCCTAAACCTAACCCACTCAGAGAACAAGAAGCAAAAATGTATCGAGCATGAGCTGCTAAAATTCTGAAAGCACTCTTCTGCACTTACCTTTGTTCCATGTAAGTGTTCAGTATTTTCTGTGGTTTGTCATAGTTAAACTATTCATTGTTTAGGCTTGAAGTCTGCCCTTTATTCTCCAAAAGATTTAAACTTTTTGCAAGTGCTGTCTTTGAAAAATCAATTTTCTGTTCAAGGAAATATACTGATTCAGTTATAATCTTGTGCATATTGTTAACACATTTAAATGAGTTTCTACTGTTCAAAGCTACCTGCTACACGAGCTCCTATGTCACAGTTTGTTTGTTTTTTTTATGTGTACTAAATTTGCGTTTTCCTCCGATTAATGTGGTGTGGAGCAGGAGGGAGTTCCTTTCCTGTTTTAGTTGTTATTTTTTTTCCGGTTATGTGTGGCAGAACCTGTGAGGTGGGACTGGCATTCACCTACATACGAGAGAGCCTGCTGGCCCTGCGTCCTTTTTCTTGCCTTCTTCGTTGATAGCCAGTGCAAGGTCACTGGCAAATGAAATGATAAAGCTCACAGTAAAGTACCCTATGTGGATAAAAATATTGGGACACCTGGCCATTACACTCATAGCAACTTCCATGACATCCCACTCTAAATCCATACGCATCAGAATGGAGTTCGTCTCTATAACAGCTGCCACTCTTCTGAGAAGGCTTTCCGCAGGATTTTGTATACCAAGATATTTTGGACAACTCTATGCTTACAACATTTGTGGGAACAGTTTGAAGAAGGCCCCTTTCCTGTTCCAGCATGACTGTGCCCCAGTGCACAAAGCAAGGTCCATAAAGACATGGTTGAGTGAGTTCGGTGTGGATGAACTTGAATTGGACTGAAATCTCGTGGCTATAATTTTTGGAGAACATCATGAATAGTTTAGTGCAACCACTCCATGGGAATGCTTTAGCTGTGGAGTTATTTTCCCACAATGTGTTAAGAAGAGCTACTGGTGACACAGGGATCACAAGCAAACTACATACATACAGAGTAAAGGGTGGGTTCCACCCCAAACCATGGAAATGTGAAGCAACAGGGCTGCCCGTGACACCGAACTGGAACTCCTGGGCCCCATGTGGTCCTTGTGTTTGCTCCCTCCCAGCTCCCTGCTATACGGCGGCTGATATGTGTTAACGCACTACAGATTCTTCCTGTCAGTTGTTGGGGATCCTTCCTCCAGTCTAGTCCGGCAGGGAGCTCGAAGGGAGCAAAAACATGGACCGACTGTGTTTTCTTTTACTATAACAGTATTTTGTTCAAGGGCTTTTCAGTGACGAGACCATTTCTTTTGTTAATTAAAATAGGACATTAGTAAATAGGACAACACAAACATTAAATATGGATCATTTTTTAAAAAATCATGATAATGAGATACTTCTAGATAATACAAGTTTGCTTCTTATCTTTATTGGGGCAGGGAATACATTTTTAATTTTAACCTTTTTATAAAGTACATTATTCCAAAGGCCGCTTTTCTGCTTTTGCAAATCATTATACTAAACTCTTTAAGCGGAAGCTTTTTACGTTTCACTTTAATAAATTGCTGCTTCCAATGGATGCTATTAAGGCATTGCCTAAACTCTCTAAATGCAAATTGTTAAACATGAGGAATACAATTAAATATTTTTTTCTAAAGACCATCACTTGGATTAGTATTTTAATTGTATCTATATATTCCATCCACTCTATTAAAAATATATTCTGTAATATGTGAGGGGTAACTGTTGTGCAATAGTTGAAGAGCTCATTTTGCCATTTAGTCATATTAATTGCACTTGGAAGTGATACCCATTCTGTTTTCTCAGCATATTCAATCCAATTCAATTTTACTTGTATAGCACATCATTGCAAATTACATTGTCTCAAAGCGCTTTACATTATATGTACCTGCCCAAAAGCCCCCAGTGAGCTCCTGTGAGGCCTTGTAAAACCCCCTTATGCAGCATATGTTGGAACAATAAAATTCAGATGCCCTGTGGATCGATCAATCGATCCATCCATCCATTATCCTGTTCAGAGTTGCAGGGGGACCAGGAGCCTTTCCTAGAAAGGACAAGGCTTAGAAAGCCAGTTTATCACAGGGCACAGAGTCATACGCTATGAGCCATTTAGAGAAGCCAGTTTGACTCATGTCTATGGAGTGCAGCTGGAAACCCCAATGACACAGGTACACAAGCAAACCCCAATGACACAGGTACACAAGCAAACCCCAATGACACAGGTACACAAGCAAACCCCAAAGACGCAGGGAACACAAGCAAACCCCAATGACACAGGTACACAAGCAAACCCCAAAGATGCAGGGAACATAAGCAAACTACATACATACAGGGTAAAGGGAGGGTTCCACCCCAAACCATGGAAATGTAAAGCAACAGGGCTGCCCGAACTGGAACTCCTGGGCCCCCATGTGGTCCATGTTTTTGCTCCCTCCCAGCTCCCTACTATACGGCGGCTGATATGTGTTAACGCACTACAAATTCAGAAAACACTTACAAATTCAGAAAACACATGACAAACAAAACATGCTACAAATCTGCTCACAACGTCATCGAGTCAAAACACAGCAAAAGTTTTCGGGGGACCATGAAATGCGAGGGACCATCCGGACTGGCTGGTAATTCAAACAATTAAGGTATATCAATATATTTTCAAACCGAGATATAGGATGATAAAATACCATATACAGTATATTGGTGTACATAAAATTATGTAAAAAAAAATGATGGCTCCATTAAAAGATTTTGCATACAGAAGCTCTTGCAAGCAATGCAAGACCTTCGGTTGTGACACTGCACAGAATTCCAGAACTGACAGCTAAAATCAAACCATTCTGTTACCGACTCACAGGGAATGTGATGGAGGAGGAAAGGTGAGGAATGATTATTATATCTTACATGTGGTTTTCTTTTAAAACTGAACATTTAGCACACTTCACCTCGTGGAAGATATTGTGTATGTCAGGGTCAGCCCCTGTGTCTCACTGTGTCCCTTCCCCGTTTGGCCAGCAGGTGTTGCTGGTCATCCCGTTCTTT
>JAABNX020000042.1:6692880-6713844 GCA_015163995.2 Mormyrus lacerda | reverse complement strand
CCTGGGTATGACATCCTGGGTATGACATCCTGGGTATGGCAACCTGGGTATGACATCCTGGGTATGGCAACCTGGGTATGACATCCTGGGTATGGCAACCTGGGTATTACATCCTGGGTATGGCAACCTGGGTATGGCAACCTGGGTATGACAACTCGACAGGCATCCTGGAGGCAGGACTTCCGGCCAAAAGACACTCGACTAATTATTTATCTTTCATGTTAATGTACATGTCATGTACAAACCATTGTTTTGTTAACTTCTTTTGTTAACTTTTCTTTTGTTAACTTCCTCCAAGGAATTCTGAAATAACATTTCTATTTTGCTATGCCAAAATTATTTAAGAATTATTTAAGACTTATTTTGCCGATGCCAGTCACAGTTCTGACAGAGTACGATAATGATTATCAAAACAAATAACTTTCTCATATGAATTTTCACTCATTACATCGACTTAAAACAATAACTGTTTTTTCACCTTTCTAAATTATTCTTTTCAATATTAAATGTTTTTTGCCTCTAATGCAATTTAGCTCTGAATCGTACTACGTGGATAAAACCGCAGAGTTGTTTGCACAATACCATCACAGGCTTGTTATTTCAGCCCCCTGCCCCTAGCCCTTTGTGTCTGCATGCTCCTCCAGAGATTGCACAAGTTTCCTAATGCTTAAATATAACCTCCAGTGACTATAGTGGCCAAAAAATTGGGGTGAAAACAACTATAAGCAATCCAGTCAAAAACATATCGCATAAATTGGAAGGAATTCTCTTAGAAGAAGAGAATGGATGCTTTTTCCTTTCGCATAAACAATGAGTGGTGCTTGGATGTAAAAAAATGTTTCTCAGCATTGTTCATCTGAGTACCAGATCCCACCCATTTTCTCTCACTTTTTCGCTTATTGCTAATTTCACAAAGTTTTACTCTAAACATTACCAGCATGTTTCCTGACCCACAAAGGACGCATACAACCTGGGCCAGTGTCACTCTGTATAGACAAAGACACCCACCACTCTACTAACCACGTCCAGTCACACAGCCTCTCACTGCCCCAACTTCCTGTTCACATAATTCATCAATGTCATTGTATTAATCAAAAATGCACAGGCAGCTGTGCTAAAATTAAAACAATCTGCTCATTTCCAAACCAACAAGCACAGATCACCACAGCGATGCACAAGAAGATTAAAGCCTTAAAGCCTGCTTCACAGCATTCCAGTCCAGAGACACGGCAGCATATACAGTAAGAATCACCAGAAGCCAATAAAGTATGTGAAAATTCAGTTACATGCCAAAGCTGAAACTCAACACAGTACCATCCAGGACCCCAGATAGGACATTTGGATTCTACAAAATTACAAATAGAATTTCAAACCAATCTAATTTGACACAAGTTAACTTCTCGATGAATCTAGGGCTGTTTATGCCTATGATTTGCTTGTGAAAACTCCCCAGGTTAGAACAGGAATGGTTAATCTTTACTCTTTCACTAATTTTGTCACAGATGTGACAGTTTCCAAACATATATTATTAATTATAACTCTTTATTGTTTAGAACATGTATTCCCCATTTTAACACACAGATTTCATCATAGCCCTTTTAGCTACTGTCTGGCCATTGTTACATCTGTGACAAAAGGTAGCACATGCAATGAAATCTTGCTATTATTGTGTTTCTTCAGTGCAAGTGCTGTTTGTGATATTTCATCATGGCATTAAAATTAGTGACTTCAAGCAATGCAAAACCCATTGCATTGTAGAAATCTGTCATATGAATGCCCCCACTTTCGTTAAAAATACTGATTAGGCTTTAAATAATAATGTAAGTCTACTTTTCCAAAAATGGACCATTAATTTTGCATGAATGGACAGCTATTTCAGGTTGAAACACGGCGTTTTTATTTTTTTATTTGTGTCACGACGTCATCTGCAGACCCTGGAAACTACAGCTGTTCCAACTGAAATTCAGAATATACAGAACACTGAGATTTTGACAGGTGGCTGCTGTCCGTGGTGCTGAGCAAGGCTGGCAGCCTCCTGTCAAAATTTCAATACCTTTGTTTTGGACCAACTGTCAAAAGTCAACCCAACCCTGATCCTGCATGCCTGGCCCTGGCTAATGACCCCAGCTGGCTCACATTTGGGAAATGCTCCCTCCAGAGCTAAAAGAACAGCTCCCTCAGAAGCTATTTGGCAAGCAGCTGGCTACTGCCTTAGGTCCTGCTGTACTGCTGCAAGTGCTGGTATAATGGTTCAGTGAGTACCAACCCTACTTCACACCTCCTGGACTGTGGGCCCGAATCTTCTTTCCACTTGGTGTGTGTGTGTCGAGTTTGCAAGTTTTCCCCATGTTGTGTGAGTCTCCTCTCTGTTTCCTGCCACGGTCCAAAGCGGAGTGATTGGGATTTCCAAATTCCCCATAGCCTGTGTGCATGTGACCTGAAAAGAGCTATCACTCATTCCAGGGTATACCTTTGACTTATGCCCAGTTCCAATTGTTTTTTTTCTTTTTTTTTTAGATAAGACCATAAGAAATGTACAAACGAGAGGAGGCCATTCGGCCCATCAAGCTCGTTTGGGGAGAACTTAACTAATAGCTCAGAGTTGTTAAAATTCTATCTAGCTCTGATTTAAAGGAACCCAAGGTTTTAGCTTCCACTACACGAGCAGGAAGACTATTCCATACTCTAACTACAGGCTGTGTAAAGAAGTGCTTCCTCAAATTTGTTTTAAAATGTTATCCTGCAAATTTCCACTTACAGTATGGACATGAGTTGGCATGTTACACATGCCTTTCAAATTTGTATGAGTTTGCTAACAGATATCATGACGGTTGACTTGTTGACTGAATCTTAATATACAAGGTAGCTCAAAATTAGTTTTACAATTATACATACATACATAATTATACAGTGTTTGTGTAACAATTATTTGTTTATGGTCTTCCCATTTCATCTTCTATTTTTCAAATCTGTCAAACACTGCTGTGGCAGAAATTCAAAAGGACTGAAATTAATATTTAAGCGACACTCGAAGTTCCATACCACCGACGGTCTCTGCAGGAAATCGAGGGAGGAATTACAAAATGAGATCACTATCTATACGTGTTACAAAGCAGCCATCCTGCAATCACAAAGAACTATCCTTCCAGAAACATGGTGTGCTACCTCATTATGCACTCAATGTGCAGAACTACCGGACCACTACTTAAGCTCGCAGCGGTGGGTAGTTTAGATCCAGAGTAAAAGTCCAGACCCAAATTCTGTTTCAACCAACCAGTGACTGTGACTCTTTATACTTTTGTTGATTGAAACAAAATCTTGCTCTGGACTTTTACTCTCTTCCAAAAATAATGACACTGTACACAAACCTTGGAGTCTCCTCCATTCATATTGCTTGATAACCAGGTTTATCATTTCTGAGATGATTAAAGAATACAGTGTTAACCTCTACTTACTGTATGATATCATATTTTAGTTATTTACAAATCAAACAGGTGTGTGTGCTTTGTAAAAAAAAGTACCAGATCAGTAGTAACTATATGAGAGAAAATAGATCATTTGTAGTCCAGTTATTTTTATTTCAAAGGATATTATACAAAGCACCTTATACAAAGGCAAAAGTAGATCATGTGATTTTTTTAACTAAAGCACAATTAGCCTAGCAACATACATTAACCTAGACTAAAGAGACTAAATAGAAAATGAACACATAAAGAATGGAAAATGAAAATTTAATCATCATATCCAGTATGAAATGTATCCAGACTAAATGTTTTTGGAAAGGAAACACAGAGGGGACATAATATACAGTGCATTTAGAAAACATTCAGAGCACTTAAAATCTTCCCGTTTATGTTATGCGACAGTCATTCTGTAATATGCATTATTTTTTTCCCCTCATACATCTGTGCAGAGTGCTCCGTAATCAAAAAGCAAAAAACAGTTCTGTGCACATTTTTGTAAGTTCAACACAATCCAGTCTCCTCTGCCAAAGGACAAAGGTGAGCTTACCTCTGTAAACTGCTCCTTGGGAATGGCATTCTCATTTATCTTAACATAATCCAGTAAATTACCAGAATGTTTTCCCCACAGAAGTTAAATGAGGGCACTGCCTGATTTAATTCTGCCTGTGGTCAGAGGTTCTACAAAATTTGTCAATAGCATTGCCCCATTTGCTATGATAATCTGACACGGTTACTTTTCTAGTTTGCTTCAGTAGTCAGACAATAAGGGCAGCTGCTTATGTGCCCAGTGACCATAGCAAATTCAATTAAAGTGCACACTGTGATTCTTTCCTCAGGTCCTCGTGGTTTATTTTGTTAATGTTAGTTTTTAGAGAGTTCCTCAGGTCTCATTCTGCTGTCAGGGAGTGAGAAAAATACCCACACCCCATAAAAAATTACTTTAATGCACAAGCAACTAAAATGTAAAGCTCACTGCAAAGGTGAGTCATATTGGTTTGAAAGCCAACTAATAGTATGTCTCAGCTATGAAAAGGTCTGGTTAACATCACTTTAATAATGAGTTTTCAAATCAACATGAGGCAACTGGCCGAGTTCCACAGACGTCAAATAGCTGGTGTCCGAAATTCAGGCGCATTGGTCACAAAACCTGGAAAATAATCTGACATGTCAAGAGAAGAAGTGTAAAACCATGGCAGCATGTTTCAAACATGGACAAGCTACGCTCACAAAGAGCAAAGTCAAAGCTCGCTGAATGGGACAGATGGACGGCGAACTGAATCAGCACCCCTGTAACCCGGTCTGAACAAAAATACTGTGAGCTCTGTAAAGCTGTAGTTTAGGGTTGGGCGGCCACTTGTGTCCAAGGCCAATGCGAGAAGATGCATAACCTGTATGGAGCACAAAACCTAGAGCCGTGAACAATGGAAAAATAATATGGCCTGATCAGCATCGTTACGCCTTTCTTCCTACATCCAGACAGGCGGAGAAAGTCAAATGTTAACAATAGTGAGAGATACGTAATGGTATGGACAGCCATCTTGTGGGAGTCATTAGGTATGATTGCTCTAGATCAGTGTTTCCCAACTCAGTCCTTGGGGACCCACAGACAGTCCGTGTTTTTGTTCTCTCTGGGAGCTGGGAGAGAGCAAATATGAGGACTGCCTGGCAGTGAGCTGGGAGGGAGCAAGAACGTGGACCGTCTATGGATGCCAGAGGACTGGATTGGGAGACGCTGCTACGGATGGTCACTTTGAGACCAGTTTATACCACCAGGTATACCCTATGGTGCAAAAACAGCTCCCTCATAATGTTCTCATATTCCAAGCTGATAAAGCCCTCATGCTTATTACTAAAAAATACAACAACTATTTCCTGATCACCAGCGTGATCTAAACATTGCTTAATGTGGAAAGTTCCAGACCTCAGACTGAAAAGATTTCCACCTTTTTATGTCCCAAAGAAGGGGAGGCAATTCCTTCCTTGTAGAGTGGATTCACGGAAAAACTAAACCAGAGGTGGAAAGTTCATATTCAGAAAGTACAAATCCAGGCCAAGATTTTTTTTTCAGCCAACCAATTACAGTAAGTGCTCTGTGGATGTGACTCTTTATCCTCAACTGGTTGGTTGAAACAAAATCTTGGTCAAGACTTGTGCTCTCTGAGCCTGAACTTTCCATCTCTGGTTGAAAGGATCAAAAGAAGCACAATGTAACATTTGGAAAGTGTCACTAATTAAAGCTTCAAGTATGAAAAAAGCAGGCAAGTGGTCAAGTGAGCTTTGAAGATATCCTTTCATTATCTAGCTGCTTTATCCTGGTCTGAGTCACAGGTGCATAACATACCAGGGTTATGTCACCAGATCATACAAAGATAAGCATTTTTAAGAAACATCTGCACAATTCCCTGTACCACCAGCAATATTTCATTTGATTTTCAGCACCATTTATCATGAAGCACTTTTTAAGTAAATGACAATTTCTGCCAAGTTCAACAATTTAACATTATAAATGTTCAAGAATTTCATTAAATATTGGAATGTCATGGTGAATATAAACATGACTAAACACATCTTTTGATATATTACAATCATTTGCCAACACATATGCAATTTGTTCAAGAGAATATTTACAGATTTTACAGGTTTCTTTCACCAAAATATATTCTCACTTTTTACCTTTTCTGTCAAAAACTCCTTTATGGGAGAAATAGTTTTTCCGAGTTGTTTCTGAGTCGTTTTAACATCATCTCTGGGCAAGAAACACTCCACCACGTTTCCTTGGCCTTTGTGTTTTCTTCAGTGTTCGGTGCCGCTTGGTTTCTTGCAGAAGCCTGTGTAGCATGTCCTCTTACATGATCTGTTTCATCCGCGGTCTCTCCCTTTGTTTTTCTCTTAAGTACAGGAGAAGTTTTTCTCCCGGCACAGGAATCCATTCCCTCCTAGGATATTCGCGATACATAATTCAGAGACACCAACCCACAGGTTTCTGGACCGTGGGAGGTAATCAGACTAGAGAAGACCCAGACAAATACAGGGTACACATACTAAGGCCATACAGAGAGAAAGAGGGCAGGAACTGAACCAGCTTTCTGAATGAATCAGGCTACGTTGTTATTTACAGAGCCACACCAGGCATTCATTTGGTCATTTATGAAATGCAGTGAAACTATGTGTGTACTAACATGGCACATAGCAAATTATCTTTATTCTGTTGTGCAACATGGTTAATTTTGAGTGCTCAGTACAAAGCAAGCATAGAGGAAACAACAACAATGTCCTCCGTGGGACTGAAAGCTTATAATCACACAACACTGACCACTATGCTGTTTCCTGCCTTGTTTGCATACCTTGGACGGAAGCATATGCCAAATTAAAAAAAATGTAAATTCTGAAGCCCCCTTATTAGATCAGTTGCTTATCAATTTGTCACATTGCAAAAAATAATAAAGCATCAATATTCAATTATCCAAGGTATCCACATATGCCATGTGATATACTGATTAAACAGCTAACACTGACACCCCAGCTAACAAGGTCAAATCCTGGGCAGTCAATACACTCCATGAACCATCCGCCTCTATGCAACTCTGTTCTGCATTATATTGTTCTCTTTAGGCTCACCGACAGAATTTCAAAGAAGTTGTGAGTATCTGCATACAGTACATTTCCCTGCCATGCACAGCAACTGGTACTGTAATATTGCATCCTTTTAATGGTTATCTCAGTCTAGTTATATGTATATGTATGAGCCATTGTTTCTCTTTAGTGCACTTTTTAGTGTACTTTGAATGTTTTGCACGAATGTTTTTGAGCAAAACTAATAATCGCTACATTGTTGTCCATCAATGCATCAACAACAGGACCTGTGAGGCCAGTTATGAATAGTAACAATGACTGCAGTCTGTGACTTCTTTGTTTTATTCCATTTTCAGTTCAGCTACCTGTTTGCTGTCCCTGTGGTTCTGGCACCTTCCAGCACATTCAGTCTGTATTGTTGCACGCAGCCTCTTATCTTTGGTCTCCACAGTATATCCCCACAGGCATCTGGTCCGGTTGGCAAGGCAATTTGTTTATTGACTGAATTGATTGACCTGAATAACAATTTGATGAAGTCACAAGTTTTTTTTTTTCCCTTTTTAAAATTCTTTAAATTGGGTACTGTAAGTAGACTGTACGCTATTTTCTCATTCAGATTCAGAGTAATTATTTGCAAGTCTGGACACTTTATCTGAATGTCCTGCCTCTACATATGGAACAATAGTTTTTTTTTTGTAGCAATTTTGTAATGCAAATTTAACATATGATCATTCTCATGCCTATATTTGACCTTTATCTGAGTTTATATTGCAGAGCCCTTGTTAATGGTTCTGGTGTACACCGTGGGTGGGACATCAGTCCATAGCTAATACAGCATGCCGTTGGACTGTGGGAGGAAACCAGAGTGGCCAAACAAAACAAAAGAAAGTTGCCTTTTCCAGTGAAATAACTTCTGTGAAATTAATGAAAATGCTCATGATTCATATCAGCGATCATGGGTCAGGCCACCAGATGTCCAACGACTCAAACTCACACTTCCAGTCCTGTGGCCCATCTATTACTGCATCACACCCTCCTTCAGCTAACTGACCATGTGTTTTACACCTAATCACCAGCCCCCAGCGTGGGCCATTTGCAGGGTTTTTTAAAAGCATAATTGCAGGAAACATTCATTCCAGAAAAAGGACCTCCGGGCAGACTAAGGCAGCACACAGATCAGTTAGTCAGTTAGACATGGCGGTCATATATGTTCAATCGTCTCTGCACCAACACAGCCTCTGTCCATAGGGCTAAAATACCACACACCCATTACACTTCTATATTTATTAAAACATCTCCATAGTTTGTACAAAGAGGTAACAGGTTGGCTGATGGTGATGTAAACATGTGTCTCCAGTCCGTCCTGCAGCACTTGGATTCCTGTGACACTTATACTGTATTAGATGTCTGTCTGACAGGACAAAGGAGCAGCCATATGCTAGGGCAGACCCTCACCTGTCAGACGTTTTCGAAACACTAGTATCCCACAGAGCTATGTGCTTTTTCACTTCTGTTCTCTTTGCACAGCCATCACCAGTGGTGGATAGTTCAGGTACCAGAAAGTAAAAATCCAAACCAAGATTTTGTTTCAACCAACCAGCTGAGTTTAAAAAGTCACATAGTAGTCTGCTGATTGGTTGAAGCAAAATCTTGGTCTGAATTTATTTTTACTGAACTATCCATTGAACTATCCACCTCTGCCAATCACTGCACCTTCTCAGACCCATCACTGAGGCTACTCAAGTTCTGATCATGTAACCCTCGCAGAAGATGAGGCCATGTACAGGAGACTAGCATAATGGAGTACCAATAGCCACCTGGAGCACAATACTAACAATACTCAAAGCTCAATACTACTGTATACTACAATTTTCTTTCCTTTTAGACTTCATGCTCTTTGCTTTCTGTGAAAGCCTCTAGGTTATCCTGTACTGGAAACATGTCTATTTATTATAAACAGAAAATCTTGTGCAAAACATTATAATCAAGTCCATCTTTATTACCACTACTATTAGATTTTAAAGGTTTAGTATTTGATTTATAGACGAGTCTGTTATTAAATAAGGTTTCATTGGGTTCTTGCTTTGCTAGAAGCTGTTCTGTAGCTCCTGCTCCAAAACTGCTTACACTTGTACCTGGGTATTGATTGGAAGCTCAGCCTCGCTGCACTTACGCCTAGTTAACCCTTTGAGAGAATGTACATTTGCAATTTGCTGTATGCCTCACTTGCACGTCACTTTGGACAAAAGCATCTGCTAAATATGTAGAATGTAAATGTAATGACTGAAAATGGAAATTTAAATTGATTTTCTGTATAGGCTGTATCCACTTCTTTCATTTCCATATACCTGTGCTGTGTGGCAATCAGGTGTTTCTGCGTGATCTTGCTCTGAGTCAGCGGTAGCTGGTAGTGAGCATTGCTAGGTGCTCAGTTATTGTCATTTCAGGTTTCGTCAGGGTTTTGTGATTCCAGAGCCCTTGTTCCCAGGTTTGTGGATCTGAGTTGGCCAACGTCTTTTCCTGAGCTTCATGGTTCCGATTAGCCAGCGCCCTCTTGCTGTCTTTGTGGTTTTGATTAGCCTGAGTTCTGTAGCTGGGGCCTGAATCACAAAGCTCTTGCTTAACCATATAACTTGTTGGATTTAAGGTACCCCAGTTTAAGTGGACTTTACCTGCATTCACTTACATCTAGCTCAGATCATATATCCAATTCGTTAACTGGCTGAGCAAGACATCCTGCTTTGTGATTCAGGGCCCTGGTGCCTTTTTATGGTTGTTCCGGTTGTCTCATTTTTCTGGTTCCCATGTCCAGGTTCCTGGTATTCATGTTTTCTGCACTTGAGTGAGCCTTCTGTGCACATCATCTCTTCTCTGCCCATCCAGTCAGCAGCTCCAAGTTCCCCAAGGGCCCACAGGCAGAAATCCTGACATTTTAGATGGCCAGCCCCATTCAGGGGGGTCTGTCCGGGACTCTGTCCTGGCTGTTATACAACCAAACGTGTAAATCCAAACATACTAGGCAGTTTTTGTTAACAGGGAAACTCACCAGATGATACGATATGATGATATGACTGAGATGATAATGACATAAGAACAACAGGCAATGTTTTACATTAAGTACACCTTCATAATGCTTTCATAGAACATTCATAAGCTGTATGTAAGTATACCTTAACATTTTGTTATCAATGCATATTAAAGCTGTTAATATGTTCAGTATACGTGCATACTGCATGGTTAACTTACATGCTGCATATAAATTTAGAGATCAGTGTTGACACACCATAGAACAACGAAATGTGTCCTCTGCATTTAACCCATATGAGACGTTGTAACATAGCAGGGGGCAGCTAATTCAGCGCCCGGGGAGCAGTGCTTGGGGGCGGAACCTGGCACAGGGTACTTCAGTGGTGCCTTGCTGGTCAGAGATTCGAACCTGCAATCGGCCAATGGCAAGTACGCGTCCCTAACCATTAAGTCACCACTGCACACAAGAAATGTTCTATCATAAATTATAAATGCTTTACGAAGGTGCTCTGAATGTTCTGTGAATGCGTTATGAAGGCATTACTGTAGGAAGGTGCAGTTAATGAAAAGTGTTACCAAACAATTTCAGGGTGGAATAGGCAAAAAAAAACAACAAAATTTCAATTTTGAATCTGAATCATTTAGAAAAAAAAAATCATTAAAAATGCAGAAAGATACAACAGACCAGGCACAACAGTGTTACTGCGTATTGCCGGCGTCCGTGTTCCCAGATTTAATTAAACTCCAATTGCTACAGCATCCATCCATGAATCCATCAACTCAAGCGTCCATCCATCTATCCATTAATCCATCTTCTAACCACTTACACTGGTCGGGGTCGGCAGGCATAGAGTAATGCATCACCTAATGCACTCCCACTAGAACAACCATTTGGAGCATCAATGAGCAAACGGAAACGTATCTCAGCTCTCAGAGACAGAAAGGAATTCAATCTTGTTAATCGTCTGTTCTTCAGTCCAGGTACCACCTTCAGAAAGTTGGGCTTATAGGAAAGTAGCCACAGTAAACCTTGTTGGCTCATTGTCTAATGCGATGTACAGAATGCAGGCTATGGAAAAGCCAGTTCACAAAAGCTGAGCGATAATTTTGTATTCATAACTAAGCACTTTCTATTAATTAAACGGTTAGAACAGTAAGAGACCAATTATGCACTAATCTAGTAGAAATGATTAATTTGCCAATAATGTGAACATATGTATATATGCATGAAGTTGGCAGTCACCGTGGGACAGTAACTCTGTGCATTCATAAAAAGCTTATTTTAAGTAAAAGTAGATTAATATTTCCTGAAATGTTGAAGAAAATACTTAATTAGACAGAGGGAAAAAAAACCTATTTTGAGCATTCTGTGTTTGAATATGAAAAAGATGTGGGCCGCCAACTTTCTGACCCAAATCCACAATGTCCTTCTCTAATTAAGTGAATAGGGATGAAATCTCCCCGTAGAAGCGGCTAACACATCTGTTGGTCAATGGATTGAGGTAAGTGATTAAAATAATCCTGACTAATAAAACCTTTGCTGATAATTTCAAAATGTGTCCCACAGAACTGAGTAGCACAATGGCAACAACACAAAGACTCTTACATCAAAAAAAAGAATCATTCATAGCATATATCTTTAAGGTTTGTGTGTCTGTATGTGTGTGTGCATGTGTGTGTGCGTATATGTGTGTGTATGTATGCATGTGTGTTTCTGTGTGTTTCTGTGTGTGTGTGTATGTATATATATATATATATACATATGGCCTACTTTCACAACTACTGCAAGTCTGGGTGTTCCTAATGGGGTGTTGCAGAAGAGGATTTTTTTTCCTCTGGTATCCTGACACAAATTGATTTGAAAATCCTGATTCTGCATGACCAGACACTGAAGGGATTATGTGTCAACTGCATTAATGCATTGTGTCCCAGGTCCCGCATGGAATGTTTGAGATGGGTCACTGCTCTCCTCCACCTCACTCTGGAGTACTCCCACCAAGGCCTCTGCTTTTATTAGAAGCCCAAACATGCTGCACTTTATAAACTATAAATCTGTTGACCTGATACATGAATATATAGCAAAAATCATTATATGTATCAATAAATACTGCAAGTAGAGGTGAAGGTGCCTGAGTGATCAGCATTAATACTACTAATAAATAATCCCATTGTGTCTTTGGAATGGTGGAGGCTCCTTCCCACAGTTAAAAAATATATATATATATATATGTGTGTGGTGGTAGCACTGCATGGTGTATGACTTTGTGTGTGAGTATAAGTGCCTGGCAACTGGCTGGCATCACATCCTGAATGGGACCCCTGGCTGGTGCCTTATGCTGCCTGTGACAGTCTCCATCACACCCAAAGAACCTAACCTGGATGAGAAGTCAGAAAATGAATGATGGATGGATATATGCAATGTTCTTTTCTTGAATATGTCTCCCACCCAGTGCAAGGACAGTGTCCTACTCACAGTAACCCCTGCTCTGGATAAGTACTGGGAAATCAATGAATGGATCTATAATGGGAGTCATAATTATGAGTTTTTAATTCATACATTTTAAATGCTACGTTGGCAAAAAAAGGATTCTTTTTATAAATGATTGCTGGTATTTGAAATCAAAACTTCCCAAAATAATTACAAGAAAATACAGGAATTCAACCACTGAAGCGAATTACACATTTAAAATATAGATGTTTCATCTACGTCATGTTACGAAATCAGCGCCTTTTTATGCATTTTCACCTGGACACAGGGGCACTAAAAAACTTGGAAAATAACTGGATCGGTCTGGATTGAGGGGCCCAATATGACAAGTTTTCGTGGGGCCAAAAATCTTTAGCAATAGCCCTGCCTAGATATACATTAAAGTATATTATCACTGGGACGACGTGTCGACATAATCGATTATAGAAATGCATCAATGAGTGTGGCGAAGGCTGACGTGAGCAAGGCAAGATCGCAGCACCAAGTGATGGATATCAAAAGTTTGGGAGTATTTTAAATGAAAATGTCTTGCCGGCGCAGAATAACGAAATGACATTACATTGAAAAAATGAAAGATTGGTCTGTGGATCAGATTTAATAATTAATTGTAAACATTTTGCAGGTCAGTACTTCAAAATCCCTTGTAAGTGGTTAATGAGCAAATGAAATCCCACGTCCTCTACTATGAAAAATGGCTATTCGTCCAGTGTAATTGTCTCCTATTTTTGGTAGTTGTTGTTGACAGTTAACAGATTTTCTTTGTGTGTTACTAAAACCAGATTCAAGCAGCACTAATTTTTTAAACCCCCATGTTTATACTGATGTCCAACTGAAGCCACACAAGTTTTTGTCATATCTCCAGTGTTGCTTAAACTGCATTATCCATCCATCCATCCATCCATCCATCTATCCATCCATCCATTTTCTGAAACCGCTTTTCCTGTTCAGGGTCGCAGGGGGTCTGGAACCTACCCCAGAGGCTCCAGGTGCAAGGCAGGGAACAGCCCAGGATAGGGCGCCAACTCGTTGCAGGGCACACTCACACACCATTCAATCACACACACGCACCTATGGGCAATTTGGTCACTCAGCATGCAAGCTAATAAATAAACAAACAAATAAATGTTTTTTGGACTGCGGGAGGAAACCCCATGACGATACCATGAGAACATTCACGCTCCACACACATGGGATCCCAGCGGAGACTAAAACAGAGGTCCCACAGGTGTGAGGCCATAGTGCTAACCACTGCACTGCCAGTCTTTTATTTGATTATTTGTTTATTAGTCTGTGTGCCACTTTAGTAGACAATAAAATGTTGAGATTCGGAGTGTTTAATTGTTATTAACTGATTTTATTTTATTAACTGTTTTTTTTATGGAGTAACTAAAACTTTTTGTTAGGTTAGGTAACAAATTAGGTAACAAATTAGTCATTAGATCAGCTGACTAATCGACAGATTGATACAAAAATAATGGTTTGGTGCAGTCAAATATATATGTATATATTTAAAAAGTCACAGACTGACATATAAAGCTGGGAACAATAAACACACAATAAATTACAATAATAACATGCTTGTAAATAACTGGTTACATTTCTGTTTCATTTCCTCTGCTTGTCCTATTTGAGGCAGTTTGGTACAAGGCAGAGAACAACCTAGGATGAGGTACCAACTCATCACAAGGCACACACACCTACAGCATTGGCAACTCCAGTTTACCTCCAGCATGTTTCTGGAGTGTGAGGAGAAACCAGAATACAAAGAGGGAACCCCACAACAACAAAGGGGGGACATGCAACCCCCCCCCCACACACACGGAACCCGGCAGAAACTTCAATGTCTGTCCCAGAGGTGTGAGGCAACAGCACTAACCGCTGCACCACTGTGCTGCCCTCGATTTGATAAATAACACTGCTAATTCCATGTACAATTAAAATCGGCGAGTAAATGAAATGAGGTCCTACTTCATTCCTCTCAATCATGTGTTGCGATAAATTAACCATGTCACAGTCAGGATACGAGCAAAATGCGTTGAGGTAAAGACTCAAATTAAAGTCTCAGTAAGATCTTTATTTTTTAAAATAATTTTACAACACGTTTTATACAATACTGCGTATATACATTTTTTTACGTTTTATACAATGCAGAGTTTATATATAGTACAGTAAATTCCCGTTATAGTGGAATAATGATGGTATCAACGTCAATAACGGACGAGGTCCGCTGGTCCCGGCCGTGCGCCTTTAAGAACATGCTGAAAAAGCAGCGGATATAGCAGACTCACATACATATCCGCATATAACGGATAAACAATTTAGTCCCCAGGGCCGCTTTTAGCTATAGTTCTGTTAGGCTACAATGGACATGCAGGCTCCGTCTACAAGGCCTGGTGATAACCAGCGCAGATACGTAGTTGGGATTATTAATAGTGACGCATCTGGTCAGGTTAAGTTGGATTACTACATGTACAATATAATAATCTATACCACAAGTGTGTCTGCTGGGGTGTGGCATGAGTAAATGGTGTCCTGTAGTTGTATTTATTTCATACAGTATTTTACTAAAGCATTTAATATTAGGGGGAAAATTATGAGCGTCTTTCTAGAAATCAGTAACTCCTGTGCAAACCACCATATTTCCTGCTGTCTCCAGTATTTACTGAGCTTTTGCTTGTTGTTTTTTTTTGTTTTGTTTTTTTTATTGCATAGGACATGCGTGTGGTGGCGTAGTAGTTACAGCCAACTCCTAGATACACAAAGTGTAAACACTGTTACATTCACGCAAGAAAAATATGCAAATATGTACAGCAGCTTTTCAATTTACATACCTTTCCATAAATAATTCTGTAAAGTTTGGTAAACTATGGGAATAACCACCGTCATTTTTGTACTGTAAAAATCACATCATGAGCATAATAAATCTCCACCTCATCACGTACACAAATAGATTTTAATGAGGTCATTTGTAATTTTGCTTGTTGACGTTAGTATTATTGTATTATTCATTTTCCCACAATTTTCCAGCATCATTTACCATCACTGAATAGACCCCTGAACATATGGTGAATTACTACCATTATTAACATTAACATTTTTGCAATGCAAGCTTGTCATTCATTCATTTTCCGATGTTTTATTCTGAAATGACCTAAACCTAAACAGAAGGTGCCTTCTGTGATCATCAGTCATACTTCTACTGCTCAATAGTGATTTTAGCTAATATTCCAAGAATGTAAACGTGCGCAGCAGCGGCGATCAGAATAGCATTAGGCTGCTTTATTCCTCATTGGGCTACAACCTAAACAGCGGATACAGTGGGACTATAATTGACTTTTTTCTTGCACTGTCACGAGTTATCAAGTTTTCACAATTTGATCACTTGATGACTCAGCAGGCTCCAAAAGTACGACAGGCAGGAGGAGCTACGCCGACGGTAAACAGGATCTTCTTTAGTTGGGGATACATGCGGAAATTCTGTTATGAGGCTGCTGCCTTGAGCTACTAACAGCAACACTCCAAAAAGCTACATGAAAGTGTCTTGTGAAATAAATCTGAAAAGCACAAATCGTGAAGGACATACGTATCCACTTATATCTCCCGCTATATTCTATTATTCCTCTGCAAAAGTTCAAATGCATTTTTACATTTTTTTAAAACTTATGTAAGTTGTCCTCTTCCTCCTTCTCTACCTCCTCACACTACTACTACTACTGCTACTACTACTGCACTACTAATAATTATAAATTAATTCAATTTAATTTAAACAAAATCAATAAACGCTCATCATTCATTCCTTTTCTGATATTTTATTTACTCTATTAAATATAAACAGAATGTGCCTCATAATCTGTCATCATCAGTCATTCTTTTACTGCTCAATAGAGATTTTGGCTCATTTTCCAACAATTCAAACATGAACAGCCGGAGCATTCACTACTACTATACTACTACTATACTAATACTACTAATGCTACTACAACCATCCCTGCTACTGCAGTAAGCAGCATATTGGGTAGCACTGTCTCGTACTTCCAGAGCTTAAACTTGTGCCGTGTTGCACCGCTTTCCTCTGGATCCTGCGGTTCCCTCCAAATGCAAAGACATGAACTGACATTTACCAACTGGCAGTACTATGCAGAGACTCCGAGGGTCAGGGGCTCGAATTGGTGGTGGGGGGTGGGGTGTGTAGGGTGGGGGGTTGAGGACACATTTTGCCGACTTGGGGAGAACTCTGTAAATTTTGCATGATTGCCGGTTGTTGAAAAGGTGCACTTAGAACCTCAGAAGGGGGCATTTTAAATGGTCCGGGCAAAAGCAGCAGGTGCCCCCCCACCATGCCTGGTACTGTGTGTATGTCTGCAAAGGACTGACATGCCACCCTGGGTGTACTCCTGACTTGTGGCCTTTGTTTCCTAGGTTAGGCTCCGGTTCCCTCAGTACTAGATAAGCAACTGGAATATGGACTGGAGTATAGTTCATTGGACTATACTGCATGGAGTATGTATTCTTTTGCAGTATAATTAAACAAAATGGCAACGCAGGGACTTGTTGACACCCAAATATCACTATTTTGGAGCTAAAAATAAAAGTCCAATCAGTCAATGAAATTGGAATTTATACATCCCCTCAAAGAGAAAAGGATAGCAGGGTTGCTGATACCTTAACAAGAATGTCAAAGTATCTTTCATCAGAAGAATCTTAAATTTACATCTAAACATGATCAATGCTAGAATAATTCAACTGCTGTTAGCGACTTGTGACTAATTCCACCTCTCTATCCTCTATGCTTCCCCAGAAAGGCTCCAGATCAGTATGACATCCATAAATGTACACATTACTGAACTTTTCGCCTCGCGATCACCTTGGTGCGGCGCATGATCATGAATAACAACCCCTGATGTTACAGAGTGAACGATACATGTTCAAGGCGTCAGTTTAATCATGTAGCTACATTTTGTTTATTTGATCAAAGCAAAATAATGATACCTATTATGGTCATATATCAATATTTGTACATCGGTCCGTAAGCTATAAATTACACTCGTAACATTATTTCGTTTGCACACCCAAGCTATTCATTATGTGTCCATAAGTCGAACGATCTTGCTGTAACACTTTTAAGCAGAGTAATTAAACAAAAATGTTCCAGTAAAATATAACAGGAAAATACATGTTGCTTGGAAATAAATCGCTGTTTAAGCAGCACATGCATTTAAAAGTGCTAATAAATATTTGTGTGTAATATAATACATTGATCTTCTGCACTTCTTTGCCTGAAGTGAAACTTGATAACGTTGCATTTCACACAGACTATACTATGGTTTACTAGACTGTGGTTGCAGCGCAGCATTATTTGCTAGGTACTCGTAAAAGGTGGACTATTGATCAATAAAATTAATTATGGTTTTTCATACAAATGAATTTGTTGGCTAAATTTGCTGAAATTGGTATACAGGTAAAATGTAAATATTTGAAGCAAAAGTCAAATAATATAAAGTGAATATCGATTTGTGTATTGATTTGTGAATTATATAAGCCCAAAAATAATTACTGTTGTATTCAGACTACATTTGTCATAGCAGTAATGACTTTAGATATTTCTAGTACTGTTGGTGTTATTTGCATCAGTTTATAGTCAATCTACAGGCTATAATGGGATTCATTAAACATCATATTAAGTACTGTACACATAGTACATTAAAAACACATCGACTTAATAGTAATAGTTACTGGTAGCTCTTAATAAGGGTCTGCATCCAAAAAATGACTCATTGAAACAGTAATGAAGAAGTGTACATTTGATTTATTTAAGGTAAAATACTCAATCTGAGTAAATGAATGAATGAAATGAAATGAATTAAAATCACTATATTCAGTGGCTTTAGTGGTGAGCAGTAGGATGTTTTCCATATACAAGATGAATCGCAAGCTGAACTAGTAACCTAGCTTACAAATTAGAAATGAATTTGTATCCTGGATGCCAAATTTTCGAATGCTCCATTTGCTTCTACACCAAAGTTTTTTTTTCCACGCACTGTCCTATATAGGTACAACATTACGCATAAACAGTTACATTTTCAAAAGCCAAGATTTATAATTACCTAATTTTATTCATCGCAGTTATATTACAACTGAGCGTCAGATTTATTTGAATGCTGGAAAACATTCATCTACAGATCCCGCTGACAAATAGAAAGATTTTCGTATGTGCGCATAAACAAACAAACAAACAAATACGAGTATATGTTGTGGAACCATTTTAAAGATTTTTTTTATAACTGGTGTACAAATGCCCTGATTCGTATGCAGCAAATAACGATCAAATGCTTCCGATATAGGACAGGATGATAACAACTCCCACATAAACTGATGAAATAGCCTGCCCGATAACCAATCATACTGCATATGAGCAGGAAAAAAAACGAATGTATGTCGACCAGCATACTAAATATAGCAATTCCGATTACAAGATCAGTATTCCAAATAATGGCAAAAATACAAACAACCTTATTACAGCGCCATATGGCATAATTCTTTAACAAAACTTAATAGTTTAGCTGAAAATGCAAGATCTAGTTGGCTTGCCGGGCGTAGATCTATTATATAATGCTAAATGTTTGCTTCGTATGCATATATGTAATATTTTCAAAATCAGATTTAAAAAAAAAAAGTCAAACTGATGTTAGATCAATGTTCTATATGTGAGCATGCTAAAAAAATTAATTGAAGCATCAGAACAGATCAACTAAAAAAAAGTTGTGTCTTGTCCTACCTGATAACCGCTGTATCACCCTGGCGAATTGTTATGTTGTCGGTTGTCCTCTGCACATCCACACTTCGGACAGGAAGCCCTGTTGGAATAAGATACAGCAGTCTGAAAAACGTTGCTTGTAACTGCCTCCGATACGATCTCCTTCCGACCATCATCGCGCCCGGCAGAGAATAGTGATTGACAAATCCGGGAAAACGTCAGAGATTTTCGAAGATGCTAAAGTTCGGAACCAAAAGTAATAGTAAATCCTGCACAATATAGCTGCTTTTAGTTTATTACATAAAAGAATAGGCACTGGAAGAACCAAAGGAAAGAATATCTTCATTTAAAAGAACGATTCTGCAAAACGTCGTCAGAGTCTCTTCTGGTTAAAGTAAAAGATGGTGTGTCTCGGAGGAGTAAAAGCACAGTTATGGCTGCGCGAGGAGGAAAACGGCGCGCTCTCGCTCTTCTTCGGTCGCGCGCTCTCTCGTTTGCACCCTCCGCTATACATCGCGCCCCCCCCCTCCCTCCTCCTCCTCCTCCACCCGCCCCCAACCCAAAATGCTGATGATACTCCCTTATTGGTTGTCAGGACAACAGCACAATCTGAGCTCCCCTTCCCATCAAATACAAATGCGTAGTACATATTTAAAGAGCAGGAAACACCTATTAAACCAGGAATGATCAGAGTGACACAATGTAATAATATACACAATATTTGTTCGATGCAACACTGTGGCAGACATGGCTCTCAAATAAATTGTGCAAATTGTCGAATAATTATAATAAAAATCCTAATATTACTAATAATTATAACAAGAAGCAAACGTAATTGTTTAAACTTTAATTGTAATTTTATTAATGCATACAGTAAAAGTTTCGAATTCGTATGACTAATGGTTAATGTCTATACATTGACATATTTTTACCTATAATTATAGGTAATATATGTAAAGATATGTGTAATATATTTTATTTAAGATATTAGGTGTAATACATAGGCTACTAAATACGGGGAAAACGAATAGCGTTTTCTTAACGTGTCAGTGAAAATCGTCTTATATAAATCCCACGTAACACTTATAAACACAAAACAAGGACTTGAATCTGTTGCCCTAGAAGTATTAAGCAAACCATCATGGATCCTAGTTATAAACAAATGTATTTTAATAACGACAATGTACTCTGTAGCCTACCATAATAGTTCTTCATTAGCTCAATAATCTATCTATCTATCTATCTATCTATCTATCTATCACTAATTATTTAAGGATCATTGATCTTATGTTTAGAATACTTAAGCCATTATATTCTACCAATAAAAGCTCAGCTGAGCCAAAAGCTGGTAAATGACATGATGTGATACCCAGCATTGTTAGCTACACAAAGCCATTTATTTACCCGATACCTACTGCATACCCAGGGGTATGAGGCGTGGGCGCAAGTATTAACAAACTGTTAATGACTAAACAGTTCACCAGCCAATGAAATTGAAATACGGTTTGGACATCTAGTATAGACCAATATGACCTTTTTCTATTTGTTTGAGCTGTTCAGCACCATATCCAGCGTATTTTAAATAGAATACTTTAAATAGATGTTACCTAATTTAGCAAAGCAACCATCCAGATTTTGCAACACATTCTAACATATAT
>JAABNX020000042.1:6676563-6686640 GCA_015163995.2 Mormyrus lacerda | reverse complement strand
TGAGTCAGACAAACTGAGCCTCTGACTTGAGTCAGACAAACTGAGCCTCTTAGTTGAGCCAGACAAACTGAGCCTCTTAGTTGAGCCAGACAAACTGAGCCTCTGACTTGAGCCAGACAAACTGAGCCCCTGAGTTGAGCCAGACAAACTGAGCCTCTGAGTTGGATCAAATAAGTTGAGTCTCTGGGTTGATTTGAGCCAGACAAGCAAAATTTCTGTGTTGATTTAGTCAGTTAAAAGGAGACTCAAAGCTGAATTGATCAAAAAAGCTGACAAAAGCTCACAGAAAGATCTTCACTGATTCATTTCTTCTGGCAGCCTGATTGGATCCCACCGCTGGGTGGGATCAGTGGGTGGTTCTTTACACCCTGTATAATGTTCATTCATAGTTGTAGAGAATGTATAACTAAAATACATTTACATAATGCAACTTTGTTATAACTGCTTTTGTAGCAAAAAGACCTGGTAAGATTGAAATTTTTGCTGATTAAGGAAAAAATTATGTTTTTTTAAAAAAAAGAATATTTATAAAGATCGCAATGAAACATGGAAAAGACACCATTATGATTCATATTCCATGCTACTGCTGCTCAGATTATTGACAGTTAACATTGCTATCGTTAGTTGGGAATTGACTAAACCAGGGTTATTCAAGTCATGGTCCTCAAGATCCGAGCACTGCTGGTTTTCCAACCTTCCTATACCTGTGAGCCAGGTGTGAAGCCTCTGACCAATCAGAATCAGTAATTATTAAACTACCTGGGAGAACTGAAAACAAGGCCTGGATTTGGAATCAAGGTCCAGATTTGAAGAACCCTAGACTAAAAGAAATCGTTCTTTAAATTTCTGTATTTTTACAAACTGAATTGAACAATGAAATAAGATTAAAAATAAGTACCATTTCAATAATAATTAATACCTTCAAAATTATGCAAGACCTTAAAAGTGTTTCAGTGAGAGGATTGAAAGGTTTTTATCAGCACTTTCTAACTTATTTCCATGCATAGCAATTAATACTGTAATAGCAACAGAAAAGGTCAAAGTCATTACCATTACTATTAATCAGGAGAACTTAGTAATACCTTCTGGCAACAAGGTATTATTTCAATTGTACAGACAGTAAACTTACAAAAGAAATCATTATAATGGCCATTACCATTAAATGTGAACAATATTACAAAATAGAAAGCTAACATTTTGGTAAGACTGGATAAATCATAAATAAGTATATCCTCTAGGAAAGTAAAGACGTTTAGCTGTCTATCTTTACAAATTAATTTTTTTCTAAAAACGCTGGTCTTTCAGTTATCAATGAAACATATCTATAACAAACTGAAAAAAATGGCAAAAAGATAAAAATGTTGCAAAAGTAATACCCACAAAGAAAATGACACAATAAAATTTCAAAATTTGTCTGTTGAGGCTAGTTAAGAGTAATTGATCAGTAAATCATTGTCTGTTGAGCCATGAAACTTAAATAGTTGTAATCTGTTCACCCTCTCTTAAGAGTACTTAAGCATTTAATCACCATCAGATTTAATTCTGACAATGGCACCACACGAGAGGGAGTATTGTCTGGAGACTTAAGACATTTCTTGCACAAAAGAGGACAAGGATACAAGAAGACCAGCAAATCACTGGGATTAAGCCAAAACACAGTAGCAAAAATCATTTTAAAAGTATTGACAAACACTTTAAAACATTCAGGCCACCATTGTAGGCTGCCGAAAAAATGATCGCAGAGCAAGTGCTTCAACAGTAGCCATAGTTGTGGGAAGCCAAACTAGAATGACTGTTTTATCTCATACTGTTGCATCCTGTACAGAAATGGATGTGTGGTTGTTACCTACATCGGGATCCAGTGCAGAAACCAAAGAAGAAAGCAACCCATTTAGCCAAGAAACAAATCAAAATGAAGACTTTCAGGTTGGATGAGGCCTAAATCATGTGTTTAGACCAGATGGCATTCAAAAGACACTACATCCCGTAGGGGAGGAATACAGCGATAAGTGCAGTTATAAGTACATGATACCTACAGTAAAGTTCTTATATCAGGATGCATGATGGTATGAGTGCTGATGGTATGGTGGAACTGCTCTTGCGATGCATCATGGCATCATGATTTCATAGGTGTACTGCAAGACCCGGAAAGAAAAGGCGTTACTTTCTCTCCACACCTTAGGTTGCTGGGCACTTTTTGAAGACGATAACATTCACTGCGGCATTCGTAAGCAAGTACAAAGTGCTAGAGTGGTCAAGTATGTCACCCAACAACCCCATTGAGCACCTCTGGGGGATTTTGTAGAGAAAAGCCGCACAGCACTACCCTCAAACAACAAGGCACTCAAGGAGGTCGTCCTGCAAGAGTGCTTCAGGATAGACACAATATTAAGTCATGAGCTGGTGGACTCATTGCCTAGAACAAACAGTGCAGTGCTACAAAGTAATGATGGACAAATGAAATACTAGAATATTACATGTTTGCAGGATTTAAGGGTGCAAAAAATTTACTTCGTTTAGAAATATTGTTAAAATATCCTTCTACATTATTGTCGAGAAAATGTTTCATATATTTTATTTTTGTTACCTTGGCCTGAATTGCAATTATCATTATTTAGGAATAGAAACATATCTATCTGTTTAGTAGCAGTGTATGTAACTATGCTGCATATCTTTTATTGAATTCTTTTGTTCTCACACACCTGAAAACATTTTTATGTATTATGTATATGATACTAGTAAACCATTTCCACATTGTGAGCAAGCCTGAACCAATGAGCAAGCTGTACCCCAGCACACACAGGATTATTTACACAAATATACATTCATATGAGTAAGTTTCACTGCTTATATACTTCTCCAGGCCATTAGCCATTACAGTTTTTGCAACCAAGCAGAATTGAATGTACAAAGCCTTTTTTCGCATTTAAAAAGTCTTTTTTCTTTGAATCTCATAAAAAAGTAAGGCATTTAAATGTAAAATCCCACTGGAAATAAGCATCAATGGTTATTTATTTTACATTGCATTGTTGGATAAATAAGTACCCATATTATATACAGGCAAATATGTTCTTATTAGACAGTTTACTAAAACAACTACGTAAATTCAGAAGGCTTTCTCTACTTTAAAAAGCAGTAACAACATTTCAGTGTATATGGTACATCAAACGCAATGAACTGAAAATGCTAATGACTTGACCATGGAGTTCAGTCAGTAGCTGTGTTTCAAATGATTCATGTGTGATTTAGTGGCCATTCCTTTTTTGGCTAATTTTCACACATAAAAATATGACGTAGTAAACTATACATTTCCAATAAAGGATTGTAAAATGCCATAAAAATCCTACAGGTCATCATAGCTAAGTTAATGGAGCAAATTTACTTTGCACATGTATGGTTATACTATTCATTGGATAGCTATATTTTTCGGTCTTTTGAAATTATTAAATTAAAAAAAGCTGACACAGTTTTTCATTTTGTGAAGTTTGGTCAGGTTACAAGCCACGAAACAGTTAAATCACGCAGCGCTATTCTCCCTTTGAAGGTTCAAAGGGTAGAATGCTTGCTGAAATTAGAAACATCCCCGGACAGAGAATGATCGTGTCAGTATTGCCATCTCACCTAGCTGCATGCTGAAGGAAACCAGAGCAGTGGGACAACATGGAGAGGACAGGCAATCTCCACAAACATGCAGTTCATGGGAAGAGGCCAGGAAGCCCGGGCCCTATGGGTGTGAGGCAACACTGCTACCCAAAGACCCGCCATATCTATATAGAATCAATGAACATACATTTGTGCAGATTTCCTTCCTCAAACACATCTTAATCAGCAGATTCTCAGGTTAGGTATGTGTGTTTTAGCAGGGAAATCTGCAAACTATGTTGGATTCTGACCCCGCAGAAAGGGAATCGGTTAACCTTGAATGACATGTTTACGCTTGTGATCGCTGAACTGCCATCGTCCATTATCAGGATAAAGTATCATAGGACATATTGTCAGTCCAGGTACAGATCAAAATTCAAAGTTGACTTCTGAATCTGCATTGCTGTTGCACCAACCTAAAGTCAAAATATCATTGGATGATATATTGCAAAGGGAGGAGCAGCTGTCTATTATAAGGTAATATAAATGATCTTAATTTTCCAATATTTCTATTCCATTTCTATTTGGTCAGTACAGCTTATTTGTCAGAAAATATTTCTATTAACAATAGCATTAGAACTGTGTGTAATAATTGAATTGTATTTGCATTGTTTAATTGTTAAGACATACTTTACTGCTGTTAGAGCCTTTTCAAATCTTCCATTTGCGTTTGAAAACTTGAAGCATGACATTCCAGTTGATTCCAGAAAATTATCCTAAGATGGATATATTATCCTGTGACAATTGTCTCTTAGATTTAAGTAAAAAAAATTTGAAAACTTTTTTTTTATGTAACAGAGAAAAGTTTTAAAAATAGACTTTGGTATACCTTGCTTTCAGAAGAGGTCTGCATGCAAAGTGAATTATTTAGTCGGGCACTGAAGTGAAAAAACATGAAAATTTAATTAGTAAGATATCTCACATTTTCATATGCTGCAGTTAAAAGAGCTTCATAATAACTGCATGATTAGAGTTTTGTAAATGGCTTTACTTCTAGTAGAAGCTACACTGTAACTTGCAATTTTCACTGTTCCCTACCTTTTCATTTATTAAGTTCAAATAACTAGCTAGTGACTCAGTAACTTTTTGGTGAGAAAAAAATATCAATTTATATTAAATTTTGACTGGTAAAAAATGACAAGTAAGGCGACCAGAGAGCTAGTACAGTAATGTAATAGTATAGCAGTGATAACCATGAGTAAATGAACAGGAAATGTGGCTAAAAAAACTATGAATAAATCTCAGTGTTTCAGCATTATTTTGGTGACCAAATGTCTGCACTGTACAAAAATAAGTACAAATACTAAATCAGTATATGAGCTGTTTGGACATTCATTTACCCAGTTTATAAAGGAAAATATCAATGCCAAATACTGTTTAGCAAAAACCACCGCCTTTTAAAATTAATGCAAACCTCAAGAGATCTACGAATCTGAAGAATCTAAATCACAACTGTAAGGCCAGCTACAATGCTCAGTTATATCAGGTTGAATACCAATTAGCAGCATGTGTCAGCCATACCAGATTTCTTACAATCAGCACTTTGAGTGTGAGTTTTCAAAGTAACAGGAGGCAACAGAATTTCAAAGAGGCCAAAGAGTCAGTGCCAAACTTGCAGGTGCATTAGTCATAAAAAACAAATTCTTTAATGCATCAAGGGCCACAGTCTCAAAAACCTTGAAGAAATGCGCTAAACACAAACTGCTTAAACAAGAACAGTGGTCACAAGCCAAGGTACAATGACAGGGATAGACAAACACGACAGAATAGTTTGCTAAATGCCGCAACCAAATAATCACAAACCTTAATCAGGACATATGTGACCCAGCAGGAACATGTGTGCTCTACGGGCAAATATTGCTCTCTCATGATACTGCATATCCCCATATTCCAAGCTGGTAATGCGCTGAAGAGCTGATTCAGGAAGATCAGGACGTTAAACATCTTCTGCGTTCTCACTGCTCACCAGATCTAAACATCACTAAACCTTTATGGGACACTCTGGAGGTTAAATTACATTTCTGCCTCTCACATCACTCAATAAAGGGAAACTTTCCTTCTTTAACATTGGTCCAATATTTCACTGTGCAGAGTTCAGGACAGCTCTGCTCTGTGTGTGTGGGGGGGGGGAGGGGTGGGTGGGTTTGCATAAATCACATTTGAGGACCAAATTGTCCCCAAAGTGTAGTAAAACCTGACGACATTTCCCTACTTTTGGGGACATCTTTTGAGGTCCCCATTTGGATAACCTCAGTTTTATAAAAATCCGTGAATGCAATCAAAAAAGGAAAAATGTCATAAGTACTTATGGTTAAGGTTAGGAATGGGTAGATGTTAAGGGTTTCGCGATTGGTTCTTCTCATGGGAATGAATGGAAGGTCTCCATTTACATGCTGTAGGTATGCCAACATGTATGTGTGTGTGTGTGTGTGTGTGTGTCCCTTAAGGTGGAATCCCGCAACACTTTATGATTACCCAGAATAACTCGCAGCAATATGGATTCTTTTCTGTTACTTAGTCAAAGCAGCATTTTCCAGAACTTATAGTAGATTATACAGTATGGCAATGGCAATTTATGCACATTTTCTATTTCAGTACTTCAAAGGGATTTAAAATACATTTTAATTTTGCATTATGTTACACATGAATGCTCCTCTACATGACAATGCTTTCATTGGCTACGAGTCCCTCCTGTGCCATTCAGTATCAGGATAACCTAATAGGACATGATAGTTGGATGAAAATACTGTATGGGTTGGATCATGGTGCAGATGTATTCAAAGGGCATTATACTTTATTGACTGAATCAGCAATGTTATTGTGGTGACAGTGGTTATAGATTACGAAATTTGGGGAGAAATTATGGCCTGCTGCAAAGGTCTAATAATGTTACTGATAAAAATGCATATTTGAAAAGGTAATATGTAGGTACATACAGTACTGTATGTATGCTTTATTGGTCCCCACGTGGGAAATTACTTTTCTGCAGGTGATCTGGGTACATAAAACAGGTTTAACAACAACAATGCAAGTGTCGTATAATAATAATGTATTTGCGCTTCAGATAATGGGCATCCTCAAAGTTGAGGTTATGAATAGCATCACGTCAAGGGAGATGAATCATCGCCATAACTTCTCCTTGACTTGTATTCAGAGATGTGGTCTTACGGTCCTGACAGGGGTCTACCGCAATCCCCTTAGTCTTCCTGATGTTTTGTTGCAGATGGTTGTCACTGCACCTGCATTTCCACCTGTAAATGCAGCCCACAAGAGCTGCTGAAAACCTCTACAGTCAACAGGTGAACAGGAATGAAATAAGATTTCCTTCCTTGTGGTGGGTCTGTGTTGCTGATAGTCATCCCTGACACACTGTTCTGTAGTTGGTAATCCATGCCACCATAGGGGTGTCTGTTTTTAACTTCCTTAGCTCATCTCCCAGTTTTTGAGGTAGAATGGTGTTCAGGGCACTGGAGAAATCAAAGACCATCATCCTTAGATTGCTTGTAGTCTTTTCCAGGTGGGAGTCAAGTCCTATGGGTCATCTAGATGACGGCATCATCAAGCCCTATGCAGGTGCGTTAATGTATGTAAGCAGTCCCGGTAGTCATTCACCAAACATCAGAGGTCTATAAAATGTGTGATCTGACAGCCACTTGCCTGCATACCATGTTTCTTAGGCACAGGGACCAAACAAAATGTCTTCCACAGCATGGGGAATGTCTGTGGAATTTGAGAGGTTCTGAAGGATTTCTATTCTATTCCAGCACCAGGGCTGATCCTGTCAAACTCTGCAGCCATGCCCATGCGGAGCTGACTCAGCTCATTTCCAGCCTTGTAAGTAGAGGGAGACAGTCGGGGGGGAACATGGGGTCTCACAGACCATTATGATGTGGGTGTGAACAGAGGGGGGGAACCTCCGAACTTTTCCATGTGCACTCTTGGGCTGCGGATGGCCATCTATGCGCCAGCTTGTGTTCATGCTCCATTTGTCTGCGGATGCAGATGGTCGTGGTCGGTGCTGCATACAGCAGTGACATTCCACCAGACTGTGTAGTGAAACACGTACACTTTTATCAACAGTTTTGAAGTTCTTAGTGGCATACTGAAGTATATGTAAATCCTTGCAACAAAATCAGCTGCTTGGTGAATTTTTTTTAAGAATGCCAGAATAGTGTTACTTTTCAAAATACCATTTTCCTCAGTCAAATGTCTGGACTGGATGAAAAATTATATATACGGGTACCACAGATCCTCCTCACATACAGCTGCTTTCCATAACTACTACAACAACAATTCTTCTTCTTCTACCCTTTCGTCATTGACCGCTAAACAGTGAAATTCTACACTGCCACCTACTGGGAAAACCTGATCAATTATCCTGGACATGCACAGTCGATGCGTACGGATATGTGCGGTTTCCACTAGAGATAAAAATCTGGACTACATGCGCACCTGCCACCTGCGGTTTTAGGATGACGGCATGGGGAGGGAGGAAGGAAAACAAAGTACACTGGAGCTGTTTCATACTTGACAAGTAGCCGAGTCAGAGGCCATGTTGTTAAACCTGCTTAATAAATGATTTAACTTGTTAGCTCTGTCCAGGATCCCCACTAGTGTAGGACCACTGGTTTGCTTGCAGTGTGCGATCCTCCTCATGTTATATCAAGGTCCATGCAAATATTAAATCAGGAGTAACTGACACCAGCTTTAGAAACAGCTGGTGGTAGCATGTCAGTCTTGTCGTTGGCTCTCTGAGCATCTTCAGGGTTCTGTTTGGTTTGCCAAAGTCTCGTCACTGGCTTTATGGACTCTCTATGGATGCTGGTGTCTTGATCAGTTACCTAGGGGTTCTGCCCTGCGGTCTCGGGGACTGTCAGGCAAAATTGTTGATGGACTGTCCGGTTTGGAGTGTTTGATGCGGGACACTTCTTCCAACTCCAGACCTCCCTGGTAGTTTGGATGACAGCTTCCTTTTCATTTTTCGCCTTCTTAAGAAGTTTCTTTTTCACCCACCACCCTGTTTAGACCTTTGTTCTTCCCTGTTTCCAGATGAAATTCAGCTGAAAAATGGCACTTCCTAAATGATGCTCCAATTATAGGCATGAGGTGACCCAGGTGGTCAGATCTAGCCAGAAGAGACACAGCAGCGGGTGTGCATGCTTTCATTACTGCTTGCAAAGACCAAGTCCAGTGTTTTACTCTCTTGTTGAGCATGCAACAAACAGAGAGAAAAATGTCAATATGAGGGGAGGACAATGAAATACGATTAAAAATCCCCAGAGAGGGCGATGAAAGCACCGGGCTGTTGAGTGTGAAATTCTGAAACGAGAACTGCATTGCCTCAATTGGAGCCACAGCAATAGAAGAAGGTGGGACGTGCATAGCCAAAAAGAACAGTATGTGTAAATTCTTATGCGATGTAATATGGTTGTAGCACTATTGCTTTAAGTTTCAAATTGAAGTAACAGCTGGTCGTTAACGATGATGTGACCTTGATTATACCAGCCGTCATTCACGAAAACTGCAAGCCCACCATCTTCCTTCTTAGCCCTTTTTCCAAAGTCCTGACCACATGGGTAAAATGAAATCCGTCAAGTGAAACCATGCAATCAGGAATTCCAGCTTTCAGCCGGGTTTCCATAAAGCTAACATAAGCTACATTGTATAAGATAAAGCTACATTGTATATATTCAGCATTATTAGTGAAGGACCTGACATTACCCATTGTTATGCAAGGTAAAGTACCTTTCTCTTGGTCTGTGGTCAGACTGCTTCTCTCTCTCCCCTCCAACACTGTTTCAGCTTCAAACTCAGAAGATCCAGCAGCAGTTTTGTTAGAAGGAGAGGAATAGCAGCTATTTTTTGGTGTATCATGATGACAGTTGAAATTTTAGTGTTGGTGACTGTGAAAAGTATAACAAACACAAGAAACAGCAGGAAAATAATTTTGCTGCACCTCATGTTCATTGTTTCACTGTCTTATCCATAGTTGTTGCCATCTGATGTGCGTTTACTAACAGAGCTGACCGCTCAGGGCAAAAAAAAAAAAAAATGCAATTTTAATACAGTTGGTATTTTTAAATGGGCTTTGGTGTCCTAAAAGGGAAAATATAAACTCTTCAAACCTCCTGGTTTGAAAACATCTAAGTTGGTATCTACTCTATTACCTTGATACTTTATTCAAATGGTACCTTGCAGCATAAAATTCCAACCAACATTCAAAGTGATGCAGAAATCCATAATTGTGGCACTTATGGACCTTCAGTTGGGCTGTATCAACAATGACACAGGTGACAAATTAAGAAATGAAGAAGAAAGTCAGCACAAGAGACGCATTCTACTACAAAGGCACCTTTACCCTTTTCAGGCATATACTACTGTATAAAGGCACCTTTACCCTTTTCAGGCATATACTACTGTATAAAGGCACCTTTA
>JAABNX020000042.1:6658067-6670526 GCA_015163995.2 Mormyrus lacerda | reverse complement strand
TGTTACCAGAGATGCAGGACACAAGGGAGATTAGATAGATAGATAGATAGATAGATAGATAGATAGATAGATAGATACTGGCCCATTCGATTTGGCACCATCAAATCTCTTCTTCTATGGTTTCTCAGTGATCATAAACACTTTGAACATACAGCACATTTTGCTTTTACATAAAAAGCTCTAGTAAGCCTCAGGGTTCTCCATGAAAATACAAATCTCTTTGAATTCTTATTTTAAAAGGTGACAGACTAATAATATTAATAATGCAATTAAAATAACTTACTCTTTGACTATTGAGTTTCCATGTTCAGCTTTATTATTACGCTGTGGAAACTCAGATTTTTAATATTATAGGTTTCATGGCCGTCCATTCTTAAGTACAAGTTGTCAGTAAAATGGATGTTCTTCACGTTGCCATTTCCTTTGAAATCTCTCTTCTTGTCCCCGCAAAAACAATATGAAGTCTCAGGGTCATTCTGGATGACGGATTGTCATTCTCATCACACATTAGCAACCTCTTTAGGTCCTGCAGATACCTTCTCTACAATATTATAAGAATCGTCCCTTTCTCACGACAAACGCTACTCAGTTACTTGTCCAATCCTTGGTCATCTCCAAATTGAACTACTGTAACTCCCCTATGGCTGGTCTTTCACTGAAGGCAACAAGGTCACTTCAGCTGATCCAGGATGCAGCTGCGAGATTCATTTTTAATATCTCTAGATTCTCGCACATCACACCTCTTCTGTGGAACCTGCCCTGGCTCCCTGTGGCTGCCCACATCAGGTTCAAATCCCTAACACTTGCCTTTAAGACCAAGACTGGAACAGCTCCTCCTTACTTGGCAACATTGTTCAAGAATCATGTCACTTGTCACCCTCTCAGAGCATCAAGCACTACTCGTCTCGAACCACAAACACTTAAAAGAGGACGACATGCATCAAGACGTTTTGCAATGTTGGCTCCTCATTGGTGGAAGGAACTTCCTCTTGCCATTAGAACGGGCAATTTTCTCCATTTAAGATTAAAAATAAAAAAGTCCACTAACAATGTTTGCCTGTGATGTCTAGTCATGGCACACATTCAGAAGTCAATCCCAGCGACCCTCGACTCCCTACAGTATGCTTATCGCCAGAATCGGTCCAATGACGATGCAGTCAACGCTGCTATTCACACACTCACCTGGAGGGACGAGACACATATGTGAGGATGCTGTTTATTGATTATAGCTCTGCATTAACTGTACAGCAGAAACTGTGCAACAAGCTGGTCTCCCTTGGACTGACATCCTTCCTCTGCAGCTGGGTGCTGAATTTCCTCACAGACAGACCCCAGAGACAGACTATAGGACCGAGGTAGGGGGACTTGTGGCCTGATGTCAGAAAAACAACCTCACCTTGAACACAGACAAAACCAAGGAAATGATCATTGATCCAAGGAAAAAGAAGTCACAGCACACTCCTATCCATATCTGTGAGGCCGGAGTGGGAATCTTCAAATTCCGAGGAACTTACATCAGTAAGGATCTAACCTTGACTCATACAGTAATACACAACAACTCATCAACCAGGTGCGCAAAAGACTGTACTTCCTGAGTATTTGGTATCCCAACCAAAATCCTAACCAGTTTCTACAGGGGTACAGTAGAGAGTGTCATCACCAGTTCCGTCACCGTATGGTAACTGTTCTGTGCAGGAGAAGAAAGCTCTGCAGTGTGTAATTAAAACTGCACAGTACATTTCTGGAACAACCCAACCTCTCTCTGCAGGACATCTATGACAGCAGGGTCATCATTAGAGCCCACAACATCATCAAAGACAAGACAGACCCCCCAAGCCCACACCCTCAGGAAGACGCTCCAGGAGAATAAAATCATGCACCACAAGACTGACGAAAAGCTTCTTCCCTCAGGTAACCAGACTCTTGAACAATACTAAAAGCTGAAGTTAATCTGACCACATATTCAAGTCCATATTCATATCCAACTCTTACTGTACCTCACTTTATAGAGTGATTCTTCTATTTTTTATAATTTTTTAATTTAGTCTGTTTTTGCATCTTTTTCGAAGGGTGAGCAAGCAAAGTAAGAATTTCATTACGTGGTTCTAACATGTACATGTTTTTACTGTGTATATGACAATTAACTTCTTGACTTCTGTACACTATTTTTCCATAACAAGGTTTTTCATGCAACGTACTTAGCGGTAACTTGATCTTAATGACAGTTGTCGATTTTAGGTCTAGCTTATAGATTGAAGAGCAGTCATAGGCTACAAAGCACTGGTTTAAGTCGCTCTGGAAAAGAGCATCTGTTAAACGCTGTACATGTAAATGTTCGCCTGAGGATTGCCTGTATATATACACACATACAGAATATACTTCAATCTGATGTTCAGTGACCACAATCCTAAGTTTTTTGCCACATCAGTAGACTTAACAACTGTCTCGTCCTCCTTTTCTCTGATTTGAAATGGATATGTTTATGATCAGAACCCGGCCACAAAAATCCACATAAAGTCCCTGTTCCTTCCCTCCGTCCCTATATCAAGATCAGTTTTCCATGTCGAAGGTAACAAACTTTAAATGCAGTTTTTTGTTTAACCTTAATATTTTTCTTCTTCTTCCTCAAAGACGATAAACCGATATCTGGTCCACTGGAAATTCCCAGTGTTGTGGTCATTCGTTTCCAGAACTTCCCAGGTTACTGCAACTTTAGAAAAAAAAAATAACTGCAACATCCAGTGCTCTTTTGTTAGAACTAATGATCCCTATACACTCTGCACTGTTAGAATTCTGTATCAGCATTTATTACAACTGAAACACATCCTGGAGTAATTGGTCAGTGTGAAAAGGGCACGGTCAGTCGCCACCAGTCTCAGGAGAGTCAGACACTCATTTCCTCATTAGTAATTTGTTAACAACGTACCTTATTCATGTGGTTATAAAACAGCTGTGTAATCTGTTTTTTGCCTTCTTTATGTTCGACTCCAATACTAGAGTCATGCAAACATCATGTGTGTTTAAGTTTTTCCTCACCACAGCAACAGTTTGTTTTACCATATTCTCTCATCCCATCCCTGCTCCCCGAAAAGGGAAATACCACAAGCGAAACTCAAAGCAGCATTCATGTGCTGTGCTCCTCACCCATCACCCATCATCCAAAGGTCAGTCACACTGGGAGCACCTTTTGTCCAGGCCTGCATACATCAGAATACAGACTTAGAAACTCCTTTCTGTGACATTTTTAGGCAAATGATCAAGAATTGCATTTTTTTTTTACTTGGGTTTAGGTTGAAATTTGACTGGGCTAGTCAAGAACTATAACATTCATATTCATCAGCCGTTAAAATAGATTTTTAGTGTGTTTTAAATCACTTTGCCGCACCAATGCTTGATTTAATATTCCATATAAAAATCTTTGGTTTGGGGGCAAATTCACGGTGCCATCGCGAGAGCAGGAAAGTCATCTTTAACAAGAATTTTATTATATGTTATTTTTGCTTGTCGCCATTACCAGAATCTAATTGTATTCAATAGACTAAACACAATTCACATTTTTCATGTTTTATTTTCTTTTAGAAGTATACCAGCTTGTTTAAAAAAAAAAAAATAGAACATCATAATATGTTTGCTTCTGGTACTCCAGTTTCCTGCTGGGATCCAAAGATCTGTCTCTACATTACCTTTAATGCATGATTGAGCGTGTGTCTATACGCCCGCTGATGCAAGGGCATCCCACCCAAGGCACACCCCCACCAAATCCCCTACGCTGCCAGACAGGCACTCCCAGCCCCCCAGGCCCCGTCCAGTTAGATGCATGGATAAATTAATTAAAAATAGCATAAATGAGTCATGTACTTTAACAATAATAAACAGCGAATTTACAAAGGTTTTGTATCTTATTCCCAACTTGAAATGTGACCAGCTACTATTACAAACATGCAATTACTTGTTGCCAATGTGTGGATATGATATTAAAAATATATCTTTTGGAAAAGAAAAAGTACCTCAGCGATAAGATCGCATATGAATATGATAATCACTGAGAAGACTTATTCTGAAGTAAAGCCACACCCCTCAAGGTCATTTTCTACCTTAAAGTCTCCACCTATCTGCTTTACTGTTACAGTGACGTTAATCGACATTTCCTCACAAGCTTACTAAGCTGTCCTGTCAAAAATAAGTCAGAAACAGATGATATGGAAGGGAACCAAGTGAATCCCGGCTGTATAAATTTCAAATAATGGCAGGCATATGTCAAATGCCAACGCATTTCATAGTAAGTGCTTGCGCTTACCTGCCCATTATCCTTTATTATCCATTTAAAATTGTGTAAGAGTCAGTATATCATATGATTCCTCAATACTGTATATGTAAGGAAATTGCATTAACTAGCTTGAAGTAACCTGCAACGTGGATTTTTGCAGTATAATAAAATATTGGTTGAATTACCCTTAAGATGAGTTAGAGTATTATAATCCAGAGGCGAGGCATTATAACTTTCAGCTTCCCTTCGACGGCGGTCTGAAAATGGGCACATGCTGTACTGCCACCACGGCTGCCATAGGAAACACATTTCGGAGTGACCCTTAGGTCATCGTCACACTCTTCTTTGACTTTTCAAATCCCCTGATGAAGAATCTGTTAGTATCTCTACTCCCAAAGATACTGGGCTTCCTAGCCAGTATGTTCTAGCCAGTATGCAGCAGCCTTATCTGTGGGTGTTACTTTCCTAGACCAATCACAGATAGCCGAAACCATGGATAACTGAAACCACAGTTACCGAAACCGTGGATATAAGGGGACTGCTGTAGGTATTGTCACTAAGCCCATACCTATGAGACAGTGAATATTTGTCATGCTGGTCGGTTCTGGCATCTGCAGGATACTCTTCACTTTTTCAGCCTCGGTGTATTTTGTGGAGGCCCTGTGCTCCTTTGCGATCTTGCATTTCTTGTGCAGAATGTGCCTTTTCTTTTTCAGAAGCCCAGAGTGCTCTTGCGTGTCTCTGCCAAACACAAGAACACCTGCATCCAAGCTGACAGGGAACGCTCCTAGAACTTCAGTCAACATTACGTGAAGGTCTTCTCAAAGTTGGCCGAGCACGTACCGTAAAGTTCATTTCCACATTTTGCATTTTAATGAAGGTTCCATCAATGTCATCTTGATAACATTATTACCTGAACTTATTTTATAAAATTGCTAAATGTGTATACTGCAAACGTACCATTCAACCTTGAATCCATGACCACTGAGGAGTAAAGTGACAATGTTATTCCTGTTCTACCATGTAGACCCCTGCTGAGAAAGCCAGCATAGACTAGCGTAATGCATGCTGGTTATACCAGCATATGTTGTGTTTTGGTGCTGAGATAATCAGAGGGAGAGCCTAAATGGGCTCATTAGTGTGGAAGTTGAGCAGTACGGAAACGAGGAGACACCTTGCTGAAGAGGTAAAGAGATCACCCTTTGTTCATTCACACCAATGTCACTGCCTGATTTGTGCATTGGTCTGAGCTGCAGCCACATGCGCATCGGGTTTCACGTACATCGCGCACTAATAACGTTTAATTAAGTGAAGCTCCAATTACTGCTAACGCTGTGCGCTACAATAAATAGCCTCAATACCACACCAATGTATCAGTTTAATAGAAGACTGTCTGTATTTTTGACGGTATTAAAAAGAATACCTTCTGGATTTCTAAATACCTAACTGTCCTTCATTTGTTTTCATATTATTCATCTTAGGTGTAATAGTAGTTATAGTAGTAGGATAAGACTCTGGGAAGGTCAGGAAAGCTGGACACTTTGAACCTCTGTACCTTAATCATAACATTCTGTAAACATTCTAAGAATGCAAAATTGTTAACAGGATGACAGAGTACCCCTTCAAACTCTAAAACATCTGGGCTGTCCTCCACTCAGGAGCCAATTGCGAGACCAAAGGGCAGCTGATTGAAATGGTATCTCCTGAAAGGAGTGATGAATGTTGCGTGTGGTCGTGACTCCGCAAAAACCGGGCCCTGTGAACGCTTTTGCATCTGTCATTGTTGCAAATGCTTCATCCACTGCAGGTGAGATATATTTTAACAGTGTCAAGTATTCTTTCTATCTCCATCTGTCAATGGAAAGCCTGCTAAAATATCATCGGCTGGCTACATCCCCCATTGCATACAAGAATGGGTTCACCTGACATTAATCTTCTGTGCCATCTAGCCATGATACAATGTGAAATCTTTCAAATCTCTGGATCGATCACGGCCATCCTGTCAGATTTTCTTTCTTTTTCTCTTTGCCTCCAGGACTCATGCTCAGATCCCGGTGTCCTTTACCCTCTTCACTCTCTACATTTCACTAGAGGCCTCACTCGCCGCAAACTCCTCGCCAATTAAACGGTATAATAAATATTTTTTTATAATATTTCATATTTTATAATAAAATTAAACTGTATTATAATGGCGCGGAAAAAACATTGCAACTAATCATTTACTGAGACCATGACTTAAAATCTTATATCCTTTATTCAGAACTGGAAATAAAACATATAGCATGATGGAAACAATAGTCCGTCACTCTGCACTTTACTCACATCGCTAAAGTAACCGTATATACAATGCATTAAGCATTTTAGCGTCATTTAGAAAAGATTCTAGCTTTTAATAATGAATGGTTTGACAGAATTCAGTTGAACAATGTTTTATGTGACTGAATATAACACCAGCACGTTTGCTACAAATAAAACAACTGATGCCTTTTAAAATTCACCAGATTATATGCTCAAAGAAACATTACACATTTGTAATAATTAGATCAAACCATACAGGCAGCAAACATGTATCCAATTTAAAATAATTTTCTCTGAAAATTGTTTATTCCTGTATATACTATAACCATTTTTTGCTGACATATTACCAAGCAGAAAATCTAAATGACTCTCAAGATGAAAGTTTATAATGTAGTAAATACTGCTCAGCCGATCAGCTATTTTCATGCTGTGAAATTTATTGAAATCTACTTAAACTTGTGAGAAAAGCCGTGTGCAAAGTGTGTAAGCAGAGCTGCTCGTAAGATTTAAGCTTTATTAGCAGGTGTGTTTTTTAACGCTGCACAGACGCAGTTTCCGTTTAGCTTTACAGAATAGTAATGGCATTCTCTCAGCAGGAGTCCTCTTATGATATTTCCCTTCGATATACTGTACATTTTCAGTTACACTAGATGTTTTATGCTGGTTCTGCTTATATTCATGTAAAGGACAGTGCACTAGTTAGTGGCCCAGGATTGTAAACGCAGAGTAAATACAATGATACGTTGTATTATTTTCGTAAGTCGGTTATTTGTGAATATGTGTGGATGATACAACAGAAATTGCTTAGAACTGGTTAGTGTTTCATTGTATCTAAATGCAGACGCTCTCATGAGCCAAACACAGTCTTTCTCTGAGCAACCTTTTAACTAAAGTCATTAACTCATATGTATAAGACTTAATTAGCTACCATGAATGAATTTACAATGGCGCCAGATCAGCTGAATAATCGATACTCCTAAATACATTCGGCACTTACTCGACTACAGGTCTATTGAAAGATTTATAGCTTTAACCCAATGACCTCGCACTAAATGAAGAGACTTACAGAAAGACTATTTAACATGATTTTATATGTTGAGTGTTAGTCAAGTGAAACCAATCTCACCAAAAATCACATTACATGTCTATGAACATTGAAACACTTCATTTATTTATACCATCATATGCACCTGCAAAGGTTCTCAGGTCAAGATGCCAGTTCATTGCAGGGCACAGACACTAAAGGGCTATTTAAAGCTATACCAATTAAGCTAATGCTATGTTTTTGGACTGTAGGAGCAAACTGCATAACATTAGAGAAAATGCAAAGACAGACAGAGAGCAAAGGCAGGATTTACGCCCCACCATGGATGTGTGAAGCAACAGGACTAATCACTGAACCACCATGCTGACTCCATAATACCTTGATCTCTTTCACATAGGCAAAAAAGGATGCACCATTAATCAACCACAACAGACAAGCCATGAATTAATGTCAGCTAATAAAACAGATAGTATTACTTGGATATAGCAAGCACAATCTAACATCTGTAATTATGCATGTGCACAACTGCATATCTATCATCATCATCCCTGTCTTCCATTTTGGTTGAATGGTACTGTAATTGCAGTAATTACCTTAGCCTAGTCCTACTGTAAGTACTTAGATGGAATAAGATTGAACTGATTTGCCCGGAACACAGCACAGTTACGACTTAAAATTCAGCACATCTTGCATAGAGATATATAACTGAATTTTTTGTGAGACAAACATGGCAATAAATGCATGCAAAGCTGGAAATTAATTATCTAAATGTATCTCCATTTTGTTGAGAGTTATTTGTAGCTAGGGAACCTTTATGAATAAATATTTTACAATGGGCACTTCAGCCCAATACCGTGGCACTTTAATTAATACCAATAACTTATTAATTAATTACCCATAAAACTTCAGTCAGAATTCTGTCTATTTCTCGGTAACATGTTGCACCATGAATTTTATACAGACAGTGATCCAGCTGTCGCCCTGCTCTGCTACCCATAGCTTTGGGGCAGACAGTAGATAACATTTATAATTCACTCTTTGCAGAACACTGTCTACAACAACATGCCATTATCTTTGAGCAGGTATTGACACACATGCTGAAAATGAGCACAAATTTTAAGCAACCATCTTTTTCAAAGTGACACGCTCTTGTTTTATGCTTTCAGAGTACATACACTACATATTACTCTGTTAAGAACCATTTATTTTACTGCACATTTAATTACTATATCATAAAAAAAAAATCAGTTACGACACAGTTCTTTGTTTTACACACACTTTAAATTTAATTTTCAGTCTTGGTGCAAAAACATGGAGGAGAAAATAAAACAATGCAAGGTTCATGTACTATGGAGATACACTTGTGTTATACTTGTTGATATGCTGTTGTGTGGAGATACACTTGTATTATACTTGTTGATATGCTGTTTTGTGGAGATACACTTGTGTTATACTTGTTGATATGCTGTTTTGTGGTGATACACTTGTGTTATACTTGTTGATATGCTGTTTTGTGGAGATACACTTGGGTTATACTTGTTGATATGCTGTTTTGTGGAGATACACTTGCGTTATATTTGTTGATATGCTGTTTTGTGGAGATACACATGTTTTATACTTGTTGATAAGCTGTTGTATGGAGATACACTTGTATTATACTTGTTGTATAATAGTTGTTTTTTGAGACACTGTACTTCAGTGTCCCCTCAAGTAAAATGTTGCCGTTGTTTTTCAAGCGGAAGGCCATCAGGAGAACCTCTGGATATAAATCATTCACATGCAAATTTTCATTTAAACATCGCTGTGTTGACGTTATGGTGATTTCATTTTAGACCATAACAATATCAGCACACGATACATCGACAGGACTTTCCAGAAAGTGCACTTCAGATTTGTCACATCTAAAAGCATGGGATGCTTAGTGCTTAAGCTTTTCGATTAAAACACAGATTTTATTTGTGGACTTAAGGTGGCCTCATCCTTCCGGACAAAACAAAATCAATGACGTTTGGAGAGAACAATCTGTTGCTAACTTAGTTTGGGCCAGAAATTCTCTAGACAAGTTAACCTGTTCTCAGCCTCTGAACAAAGAGCACAAGTTGACTGAACTCAAACTGACTCAAAAAAACATAACAAACTTCAAATAAATAAATAAACGCAACATACTTCAGAAAGATGTCAGTTTTAAACAAGTCTCATTCCATTAATTCATAAAGGAGTAACAATTCATTTAAAAGCTTAACATGCATGTTATGTGTTTGTGGCAGAAGAAGGCAAAAAAGTTCACTTTAAGGACAATGTATGCATCCATTTTTTGTACCCACACACCACTCAGACCAATAGGTGTTTGGCAACCCCACAATGACCCGGGAGGCATAAGGTCCAAACTCTGAGATACGGCAGAAACTCAAACTCTGGTCACAGAGATATGAGGCAACAGTGCTAACCACTGTGCCACCCCTCTCAAGAATTAGGCTTTTGAAATATTTTTGTTAATAAAATCAAATAAATGTATCCTGTCCTTGGTGGCATGGAGGTGCAATGGGCCATGCAGCGGCCTGACACCTACGGCTTTTGGGTTTTGAATTCCAGCTCTGCGCAATTTGCTCTTTTTCCCTTTGGTCCAGGCAGGGCACCCCTTGCGATTTCCCCCCACCCTCAGTGAAGTGCCTACAGTGTCAGACTGTGTTTATGGTTATGTCCCCCTCTAGCGGTGTGGCATCCAGTCCAGACAGCCCCCACCCCATGGCATAGGCATCCTGGGGTAACTGGGGTATCAGCTAACTGACCATATTCTCCCAAATTATGGGATATATCCTGTATGACTGCTACAAAAGGATGATATTGATGTTCCTTGGAGTACAAACTGAGCATGCAAATGAATTGTTTCTCTTGGGGAAACACACTGAGCATCGCTCGAGTCTTCTCCTCAATGCTGTTGATTATGATGATGACTGCAGGAAAGCATAAATCTGCTTCAGCTGTTCAATATATGCTTTTGGCCTTTGAGGACGTTTTCGTCTGTGTCCTTAGCTTATTTGGAGCACCTGGAAAATGTACTCAGGGGAGAGTTTACTGGGTGCTTCTGCTTGAAAACAGCGTCCACCTCCAAAGAGAAAATCATATGGCTGAAACTGACTACATAGCACATGCAGACAGGGTCAAGAGGTTCACTTACTGTTTGACTAAAGCATTATAACAGCTATGATCTAAGCGATTCTGAATTTGCTGCGATCATTGGTGACAAGCACGGAGGCTTCAGTGTCTCAGAGACACACACCCTTCTGGGATTTCCATTTTGTGGAATTTCTGTTGCCGAAAACACCGTGTTAATATGAGACGTCAGGGGAGAATGGCTAGGCTTGTTAAAGCTAACAGGAACGCCATTGGCATAAGAATAAAACGGCAGGACGACAACGGTATGCAGAATGGTTTACGGAACGTACAGCTCATCACCCTTGAAATGGTGCTGCAGGCAAAAGACCCACCATTTACCATCTAGGTGCATCCAATAAGTGGCCAACAAGGGGGGGGGGAGGGCTGCATATATGAAGGAGGTCCAGAGACAAAATTTCCTGTTGCCTAGTGACATTGTAGCAATAATATAGTATAATACATTACTCACATTACTCACATGTTTGTGTTGATGCTGGTCTAAATAAGCTTTACTGCACAGCCAGTCGTATCACAGACTAGCACATGCAGCTGTCCACAGTACATAATACTTGATAATGTTAATAAGCTATTATGTTACTGGTTTATGCACTTAATACACCATACTTTTTATTGCTATTTAAGCTAAACTGTACCATATAGCCTGTAGTGTAGTCAGCTATACCATAAGTACACTCTATGATGTCCACACAGTGACAAAATAACCTAGCAACTTCTTTCTTACAATATACCTGTCATGAAGCAAAACATGACTGTAGCATGAAAGAGCTGATCACCAGGTAGTTTGCCAATAATGTTTCCATCAGTCGGGTGCGTCTTATTCATCTACGCCATTAGTTGGATCAGGTACTGTAAAGTAGTAGGCTGCGAACCAATTTATGTCTTACAAAAAAATCACGGACTAAAACAGCTGGGGGGGGGGTAGTTTGGAGGAGGGGTTTGTACTGATGCATTGATAGACTGTTAGTCAGTTCATGGTCGGTTTTATCATTTCCATTTTTTCAGATGCAAACATAACCCATAAACACGTGGCATCATTAAAAAATGTATTTATTTTTGGCCATTAACCAATCCCTCCTCATTCTGCGAAACCTCTAGCATACAATGGTCCATATGCAAGGTGACTGGCCATACAGGAATGTGTGGTACTGTATTCTTTTGGGATTGAGCTGTTTTTCACCCTGGGGGGGGGGGAACTGTCAAATCTTCTCAGACGAGACCGGGGCTTAGACTATCACGCTGCCACACCATATGGATTCACCTCAACCCCTCCTTGAATGAGAACTGGCCCAAAGGCAGTCTATTCCAAACCCTCAACATGTAAACCCTTCCTTTCCTTTACTGGGCAAGTCACAGGGAGGTGAGACGACTGGGGAGGGAGGAAGGGGCAGTGATGTGCCCAAAACCCCATCAGCCAGCCTTCTGACGCTGGTGAGATCAAGGGATGCCCGGACTGGCAAATAAGAATCAAATCTTGAAGATCAGATTCAGCTCTTTAGCCCTGTCTGTGCTCTCCTCCTGTTGAAGACCAGATTCAGCTCTTTAGCCCTGTCTGTGCTCTCCTCCTGTTGAAGAACAGATTCAGCTCTTTAGCCCTGTCTGTGCTCTCCTCCTGTTGAAGAACAGATTCAGCTCTTTAGCCCTGTCTGTGCTCTCCTCCTGTTGAAGAACAGAT
>JAABNX020000042.1:6634275-6655879 GCA_015163995.2 Mormyrus lacerda | reverse complement strand
CTTTATGTTCAACTGGTCGGTTGAAACAAAATCCTGGTTTGGATTTTTACTTTCTGGACCTGAAATGTCCACCTCTGAGGGATGCACTTAACCAGAATAAAAAGTGGTGCTGTACGGCAGTCGACTTGTAGCAGCACAAATGAGGGCATATTTTATGTACATTTGCGCTGCAACGACTAAAAAATTATTGTGCATTTTAACATTTATACCGCAAATAAAGTACGAATTAGCATATAAAGGTTAAAATGTGTGATCATTTCTTGTAATATCAGTGCAAAATCACATACAAAATTACGCATTTGCACTGTTACAGTAATTGACTGCTGCATGTATAAATGAATAAAAGGTGAATGCATACATGCGTAGCAGTTATGTGCTTCCCCGGTTATTACATTATTGGCAGCTGCAAAACTTTGAAAAAGTCCTTAACTTGGTGGACATGCCCTGTCACCAGGAAGCCTATGGCCAGTGTACTGGAAAGGAGACTGCCCAATAGGTGGACCTAGGGTTCAGATGAAACAGTACAAATTCCTGCTGTGGAACAATCGACAAAATCCTTTGGTGAGAGTATGATGTTTCTCTGCATGGTTTTTGGGCTCAATAACTGTGACAGGGTGAGGAGATCTGAGACCCGGAGGGACCTCATAACAGAGATTCTACTCCTTCGTATCAAGAAAAGACAGGTGAGGTGATGCAGGCATCTTAGCTGGTTAGTTTCAAAGGACACATCCCACTGGGCAAAGGACCTCAGGCAGACCCAACACATGCTTGCGGGATTTTATCTTACTACTGGCTTGGGAACATCTGGGTATTCCTCAGGACAAGCTAGAGTTGACAGCCATGGAAATAAAGGACTGCTATGCTGGTATGCTGCCACCAAACCCTACCCAAGAGAAGTGGGATACGTGGTTCAAAGATGAGATGAGAAGCATGATATTAATCAAGGTCCAAATTCTCTATCGATATTTTTTACACTGCTCACTTTAATTAATTACTCATTGTATATCTCCAGCTTACACCAAACAGCACAAGTGTATTTTCTGCTCAGTTCCTCCACAAAACACTTTCCTATACCACTGGAGACTTCCAGCTAGATAACATCTTGAGATCTGGTTAATTATTGATCGATCGCCATATCTGGAAATAACTAGTGAGAAACAGGCCCATCCACTTGCCCTATTACCAGTGCTATCAGATAGTTTTTTTAGGACCTGACAGCCAAGCTTGCATCCTGCAGCTTTCTGCTTTTCACATTTCCTTTGATAGTGAAATAGCTATTTTGTTCTAGCCCCTCCCCCCATTTCGTTAAATCCATCTGCACATTTGTAACCCTGCTGGAACAAGTAATACCCCAACGTCATTTTTCAAATGGTGTCCGACTGTGTTCCTCTAGTGAATTTGCAAAACTTGCTCTGCAAAATGTCATAGAAACATCAGAATGTGAATTCTGTTTGGTATTTTACTCCCTGTGATCTGCAAATTAGATCTGAATACTCTAGGTTTTTCACTCTGCGACATTTTTGACTATACAGTATATTTACCAGCTGGGCCTTATTGACCTTGTTAACCATTCAAAGCCGTTATAAATGCAATAGATTACATCTGGTTGTGGATAGACTGCAGTAGGGCCAAAAACACAGGTGCATTCAGGATCTTTCAGAACTGTCCTAGTAATAATTTCAATATCTGGTAATGATTAGCAATCAAAGGAAAAAATAAATGAATGAATGAACAGACTCAGACAGAATGGGTCTGTACTGGTGGTATCCTGGCTTGGAGTGTGTGTGTGTCCAGTTTGCATGTTCGTTCTGTGTTTGTGTGGGTTTCTACCCACAGCTCGAGAGCATGCGTCTGGGTCACTAAATTGCCCACAGTGCCCCCTGCCTACTGTGCCCATGCTTCCTGGGACGGGGTATACAGTGGCTTTACACTCATCCTGTCCTAGATACGTGGCTTTGAAAGGATGCACTTGCTGCACTGACATTTTCTATTCTAGGAAAGAATCTGAAGGGCCAACTGAGAACGATTAAAGCATATGGCTAATATGTGAAAAGGGCCTGGAGCTGCAGGGTTGCACCATAATGTGTGACCCACTGAATTTCGTGCCAGTGCTTCCCAGTCATGTATATTTTTTTCTGCATAAATACTTTTGATTGTTCTATAAAATAGTAATTACAGAGCAAGATATGCAATAAAAACGTATCTGCTGCTAAATTATTAATGGTGGTGTGTCTGTGACGTGTTAGATTTTAGAATAAAAATGGTTGTTTTTCCTTCCTCATTCAGATTTCCATCCATGCATAACCCCTTATAGTATAGAGTAGGGGCAGAATTTGGAGGGAATGACAACCCTGGCCCCCGCCCCCCCGCACTCCAGGGGGCCCCTGCAGATCACAAATATTTATTTATTTATTTATTGTGACAGGACACATAGACCTAATGTCCTCCCCAGATCATTTATACAACAATTTTGGTTAAAATATTTAAATCTATAATAGTATATCGTAAATTCAGCCGATTGATCACCCAGCCCGATACCCCAAATTTTCCCGACAGCATCCCGCCCCCACCCTAATTGGTAAGTGTTACTGCAGGCGCCCTGTGCTTTGATTAGCATATTATTAATGTTCCATTATTTTTAATTCCCTCTTGTTTCTCTGTCAGTTCCAAAAAATAGCCTGAATGGCCCCTACCCATGTCTGCCTAGGGCCCCCAGAGAAGTTTGTCTGCCCCTGGCCTAGAGCCTATGCCAGGAAACTCAGGACACAAGGCTGGATAAAACCTAGATGAGATGCCAGGTCTTTCAGATAAAACTGACAGAGTGGGTAGTGAAAGGAGAAAGAGAGGCTAACTTTAGATGAAGAAGTGAAATTGTTTTTTCCTTAGAGAAGTGAGCAGGGTTTGCCTGTAAGGCAAATAGGAACTCTCAGAAATGGGTACAATAGCTTACTATAAAAGTCCAGAAGAGTCAGGTGACTTCCTCCATCAGTCTAGCGAGAGTGAGGAATGTGAATGAGAAAGTGGCCCTGCATATTTGTTCCCATGACAACCACAGTGGTTCTCCCTGCCTTAGCATAATTCACTTCTCTTCTCATTAACATGTTTTTTTCGCCTCTGTCTAACACCTACAAAATTCCATGTCAAGATTCTCTCCAAAAGCAATTAAATGCCCCTGGTTCTCGATGAGTAAATCCTTGTAACCATTAGAGTCAATAAAATGAAAAGCTTTGCTTTGCCGATTTCCTCTCACAGCAAGCAATTTTATTAACCGAAACAGGATCATATTAATAAAAATCGTCACTGTGACTGCACTGGGCTCATAAAGAAGTGTCGTAAGTATATCCTATATTGATTCAGGGCTTTAAGTTCACAAATGCAGAATGATGGAAGCATCAATTATGCTGCCCTAGTTGCGAGGTGGCTGCTGAGGAAATGTCCCTTCTGTAAATTTTTCAATTAGAGTTATTAATTGGTTACATTTTAAAAAAACTGGCCGGAGTACCCCTATCTCATCAAAAGAGTAATTCTCATCAGGGAACTGAGCTCTCTCAAATCGTCAGAAGCTAATACTCTCAAGAACTTCACAGCTTACATTTTCAAACATTTTAATAAATACTTTAGATCAGAGCTGCTACGAACACGTGCAGTGATATTTTCACACATTTCAAAATTATTGAAGTCCCAAGGAAGCATCACCATGTTGTCAGAACCATTGAAAAAACTGAACCTAACACACCTTTCAACAAATCTCCTGTCATCAATTCTGTCCCTCACTCCAATTACTGCTGTAACTTGATTCATCAATACTTTAATGTTGTACCTCTTATAGGCATGATGGCTCTATGTACTTCGAAGGTTTACATTCTTGTACTGTGAAGTACTAGTGGTTTAAATAGATCTCCCCTCTGTACTTTGTAGTTTTCAATTTTTTCTCGGTAATATATATTACAAAAATAAATTGTGGCTATGCTGTGCCAAATAATCATAGACTGCAAGAAGCAAATGGAAATAGTCAGATTTACCTTAAAACTGTTTATTAAAGGTTATTTTTCAATTATTGCTTCCAGCTTCATAAAGGTACCAAATATGTAACAGAGGCTACAATACAGAAAGTTATGCAGTTGCGTGATTGCAATGTTGGTTTAAAAACGTACACACCATCGAGCAGGAAATGGTCACTTGGTCCATAGACTCCAACAGTGAGGATGAGCAACTTACCATGTCTTTAAGTAATGCAGAAAGTAATTCAAATATATCAAGGCTATAATATAAACCTTTCAAACCTCATAACACAGTGGCCTCTCGGAGCCAGCACAATTCACTGCCTCTGGCTGCTTTAGAGATGAGGCTGGTGATCAGTCACCATGGTAATGTTGGACAGCTGGTTTTTTTTCACAGTCTAACGCTGGGATACACAGTGCATTCAGAAAGTACTCAGACCATTCCATTTTCCCCATATCTTATTATGTAACAGCCAAACTCTAATGCGAATTAAATAAATTTTTCAATCAGAAATGTGTGCACAATAAATATAAAAAGCAAAAACAAGTCGGTAAAATTTTTGTAAAAGTAGTAAAAATTAAAAACTGAGATACATGAATATAAGTTTTCATACCCTTTACTCAATATTATGTTGAAGCACTTCTGGGAGCGATTGAAACTGCAAGTCTTCTTGGGCGTGACACTATACAGAAAGCACACCTGGATTTAGTGTTTTTCTACCAATATTCTCTCCAGAAACTCTCAAGCTGTGTCATGTTGGATGGCAAGTTTTGATATGCTGCTTTCATGCCTCTCCAGAGATGTTCAGCTGGGTTTAGGTCTGGGCTCCAGCTGGGCCATTCAAGGATGTTCATATACTGAAGCCAGTGCTGAATTGCCTTGGCTGTGTGCTTAAGGGCATTTCCACGTTAGAAGATGCATCTGTATCCTGAACCTGAGGTACTGAGCACTCATGAGAAGATTATCTTCCAGGGTATTCTGCATGTTGATCCATCAGTCTTTCCCTTGTTACTGACACCATGCTTTGCCATAGAACTGATATTGTCGAAATATTGATCAGTTGGCTCCAGATATTATACTTGCCATTCAAACTAGGAGTCCTTTTGGTGTCTTTTGTACCTTTTTTGAGGTGTGGCTTCCATCTGCCTACTCAACCAAGAAAATTCTAATGGTTGGTGGAGTGTTGCATAGATTATTGTTTCCCAACACAGTCCTCAGGGACTCCCAGAGAGTCTGCATTTTTGCCTTTCCCAGACAGTCCACAATTTTGCTCAAACGTAGATTGTCTGGGGGTCCCCAAGGATTGGGTTGGGAATCACTGGCATAGATGATTGTCCTTCTGGCAAATTCTAACATCCACACAGAGAAGCTCTAGAGCTTTATCGGAGTGATATTTTAGCTTATGGCCTCCACCCAGAATAAAATCTGTTTCCCCTTTTTGTGCAGTTTGGTTTGATAGCCAAATCCAAGAAAGAAGGGTGGTTCTGTACTTCTCCATTTTAAGAAGAGTGATAGCCTAGTTCTCTGGAAACTTCCAGTATGCAGGAATTTATCAAAAAACCCATCCCCAGTTCTGAACATCAACACAATCTTCTCTTGATGGTCTATAGACAATTCCTTTGATCTCATGGCTTGGTTTCAACCTTTGACAAGCATTCTCAGCTATGGGGCCTAATATAGGCACATGTATGCCTTCCTAAACCATGTTCAATCGGTTTAATTCACCACATGTGGTAGGGCCAGTCCTGTCAACCCATCAGATTCCCATCTTGCCAGCAGAGGTCGCTGGCCATCCTGTAATCCCCTAATTGTTTCCAGCCCAATGTGCCAACCATCCACATCTGTCTCTGGTTTGTTCCTCATCACTTTTGTATATGTGATCCTGCCCTTCTCTCCTCTCCAGCTTGGTCGTTATTGTCATTGGGTTAGTATTGTTATCATAATCTTGGTTATAGTCAGTGTCGCTCCTTTCTCCCTCATTAAAGTTAGTGTGTCCTGTGTTAAGTTCCCTGTGTCTTACATTCTGACCCCACGTGGTCCTGTTTGTTTCTGCTTGTGGTGTTTCATTCCTTTGATGAACCCCTTTAGTTCGCCGCAAAAAGCTGCATCTTGGTTGTCCCTTTCCTCATCAGGACAACGTGTTTCTACCACAGGTTATAGAAACACATATAGAAACAAGGATTCAGTCATTATTTAACACTCAGTCCTTATAATATCAATCTGAGAGTCAGGTAAAATAAATTAACTTGAAAAGCTCTGACCCAGGCAATTGTACTTCATGTACAGCTGGAGTGGAGAATCCTGGGCTTTTATTTCTTTGAGTGATGGCGAATGGAAGCTGTCACTCTTATATGAATTATTGACGGAGAAGTAGCATTATAATCAACAATTATTACTACCTTTCAATAATAAGGAGGACTGCACAACTCATACAACCAATGCACCCTCCAGATTCCAAGATAAGTTGCTATGTAGTATTATAGTGTAACCGAATGATCTGTCACATCTCTTTCAGTTTAAAAAATATATGGGCTATATGTTTGCCAGATGCTCCAGATGCAATTACAAAAGATGTTATGAGTCGATCAAGCCTATACATGCGTTTGGACTGTGACAGAAGACCAGAGAACACTGAGAAAACCCACATGACATCAAGCCACCTCAATGCCCATTATTTAACAATTTAAGGGAAACACTGACCCCTATTTACACCACCCTAACCCTTTTCTGCAAGGGCGTCACCGTGTTTTCAGTATCAGGAGGAATGGAGAGACATCCATTAAGTGACTGAGTCAAATCCGTCCTCTCACATTATCCTGTATGACTTCATGCACTGCGCCTATGTATACCTACCTGTCCATTTCAATGCTGACTATATACATTCGGTCATGATTACTTGAGAACCAAATTCTTTGGACAACTTCATTCATATTTTTAAAAGGAAAACCCTGGAAAATATTGAGTGAGACAAACATCATTGTTATGAATATTGGGTGGGAGGAGAAGATACAGCACACGTAACAAAAAGGGGAAGGGGAACCAATCTAAATATAGAATTATTGGTTAAAATTATTGGTCACATTTCTAAATTGTAAAGGCATAGGGGTTTTATATCATAATGATATATATTAATAAGTCAGATTTTATCAATGCGTCGCACATTCATCCCAAACTGTATCCGGTACACAGTTTTTTAATCAGGCAATTGCATTGTAAACTTTTATACTGGTGCACCGATGCAAATCAGTGAATCTTACCGTCCCTAATGAGACGATATGTAGCGTAATTTCCTGCTGAAACAGGTTCCTGCTGAATACTTCATGTTTGGGAAGCTATTGTCAAGGTGAATAGTGGACTGTTAAGGAAATCTAAGATTTTTTACTTTGGTGGTCCTCATGTTTTATTTTTCAAGCATGTACGGAATTCATAAACATTAAAAATCGACTTACCAGCAAGTGAATTAACATTTTTCATTGGGAAAAAAGCTGGCTGAGATGCCAATCATCTCCAATAACGCTAATGTTTTATAAAGCATTAGAATTCATTCTGCTCTTTCTTTTTTCAGCCAAGCATTAGGCTAAGCTTCATGCCCATGATAGGAAGGTGGCTGATCCGCGGCCAGCCTCAGCAGAATGGTCACATGTCTTTCGGCCCTTCAGCGAGGCCCTTAACCCCCAGCTCCAGGGGCCCCGCTGCAGGTGGCTGCCATTCACCACCAAGCTTGTTCTCACCTGTCTGTGTGTCATGGAGAGCAGGATGGAGTAGGTTTTATTATTATTACTGCTAAATGTAAAACTTCATTTTTTAACTTGATGGGTCAGCCATTGTCTTTTTAGTATTTTAGTATAAACAGTAAGAACATACAATAAAAATATGAAATTCTTCAGCAACCGAAGTCCCTGTAACAAATTTATTAGAAAGCATTTCAGAAAATTCTGGTATCACATCCAGGGTTTAGGCTCCAGAACCCACAAAACCCTGACTAGTATAAGTGTTTAGAAGTTGGATGGAAGTATGGATGGATGGATGGATATTTCTCAAACCTGAGCAGTTTCTTAATTGTATGTTTTTGGACTGCAGGAAGAGACCATAGCGGCAAGAGAAAATTTGTCTCAACACCTGGAATGTGGAATTTTGGCTCGAAATTCAACTTTTTCCCTGCATCATAAACCACTGGATATACCTGAGATAATAACAGAATGCCACACACGTTTGTCAATTGCCTTGGGCAACTGTGAAAGGAGCTTTAAATAAATATATACAGACACTCCTCTACTTACGAATGAGATATGTTCCGAATGGCCATTCGTAACTTGAAATGTTCATAAGTCGTTATTCAACAACATTTTAAGGATATATACAAGTACAAAGAACTAAAATATGCTGGGAGTATGCACGGTACACTGCTGCGCGGCGGGAGTAGCGGCTGGAAATCGCACTAGATGGAATTGGTGGTCGGAAAAAAAAATGCAGACAGGAAATGGGAGCCCAGTAACTTACAGTCCTGATTTGAACTGAACTCTGAGGCTACGAAGTTACCTACCAAGTTACCATTCCACCCTTTCATGAAAAAATGCTGTTCTGCCTTATATTAAAATTGATGATCACGAACATAAACTAGGTTAACATTGAAAGGTATTTCCCCAGAATTCATTCAGTTCATTTTATTACATTTAGTTCCCCGAGTTTTGTTATTTTATAGACAAAATATCTATCATACATTCACAAGTAATTTATCATTTAATTCTGACAACAGGCAAATAGGCTTTTAGCTGATTTTTCTTACCATAAGACCAGGAGAGTTTTTAAGTTTTTTTTTTACTTTTCTTGTTTTTTTTTTTCATTTTAAACTATATAACTTGTGCTGTGTCCATCGTTTTGTATGCTAAATGTTTACGGTACTAGGAAAAGGTTATTATCAAAACAAGATAACAAAGAAAGCAGTGCTAGAAACATCTATTTAAATGTTACGTTCCTGGCATTTTGGGTGATTCTCTCTCCGTATAACATTTGTTTAAACTGTATATCGTCTTTATCAGGAATAAGTGCCAAGGCACACGAGGTGCTTATTTTACAACCTCATGGTGACATCTGGTGGCCATCATCATATCATACAATAGATCACCTGTTTATGGATTCAGCCATAAAGAAACTGAGTTGTGTTACTGGAACAAAAACAGCACTCTAAATTTGATTTACCCATGTTAAACTATTTGTTAATCTTCTGTGACCAGAATCTGTACTGTATTTATTTCACACAGGATCGTCTTAGTCTGCTTGCAGAGAGGAGGAAAGTTGAGTAGCTTTATAGAGATCTACCTGTGTGAGGTGTTGTTTGGGCAAATGTTTGTAATTGTTGCCTTTTGTTTAGTCTGGGGGGGCAGAAATTAATGGTTATTAAGTGAATCCACATTTTTGTTGAATCTCTAGCAGGCCCGTAGCCAGAAATAAATGGCAAACCTTACCAATAAGACTCCCTCAGTATATTTTGACAACCAGCGACAGCAGAAGAAACTGAGGTAATTTTACTACCTGGCAACATGCCTGATGTATCGTAGTTAAGTTGCAGTTGTGATAACTTCAGCTAAGTTCGTCCTTGTCCTGGGTACAGATAGTACCCCAGGACAGAGTTATGGCATACCTTAAGACATATGACAGTATGGACAGAAGTACCAGCAAAATTATTTAAGGTAACTTATGCCAGAATAAACTAGGTTAAACCTGACAAATAAAAAATTGTATGAATAGCTACGGTAAGAACAAAGCATTCTCTAAGTAAAAAAAAACGTTATTTCTTGCATGCATGTATTTCACTTAATTGCAGTAGATTTGAACTGGAGAATATCATCAATATAGGAATGAAAATTTATTTTACGTATGAACTTCCCTAAATTATTTTTTGGTCTACGTATGAAGCCTCGTATCATGGGAAAGCCGTCAGTCCTTCTGGGACTGCATATCTAAACAAGAACAACAGAGCAGTTATTACGTTTCTGAATACAATGACAGCAATTATTACTGCTGATATTATTTGCCAATCTAGATGACAACATTCTTTATGATTATGAAGCAGTTATTGGATTTGGTTGGCTGTAAGCTTGGAATGATTTTTCTTGCTCTCAATTTTGATATGCTGGAAACCTATCCATTATGTTTGTGGCAATCAAATTTAAAAATATATACCTGATCATTAAATTAAATTGAGTTTTCCCTACTTAGTCATTGTAGCATGGACTCTATCAATGTGATTACATTTATTGATTATTATCGATATATGATTATTTATTCCAGCGAGCTGACTAGTCAGGTCACTTTAGCAAAATCAGAATACTTCATCTCATTTTGTCTTTGAAAATTTGAGTGTGTAAGAAGGTAACACTACTCAACCCAAAATGACATACACTATATTTCCAAAACTATTGGGACACCTGCCTTTAAACACACATGAAATTCAGTGGCATTTCATTCTTAATACATAGGGTTTAACATGGTGTTGCCCCACCCTTCGCAGCTATAACAGCTTCAACTCTGCTGGGAAGGCTGTCCAGAAGGTTTAGGAGTGTGTTTATTGGAATTTTTGACCATTCATCCAGGAGAGCATCTGATGTTGGACGAGAAGGCCTGGCTCACAGTCTCTGCTCTAATTCATCCCAAAGGTGTTCTATCAGGTTGAGGTCAGGGTTCTATGCAGGCCAGTCAAGTTCCTCCACACCAGACTTGCTCATCTATGTCCTTATGGACTTGCTTTGTGCTTTGGTGTGCAGTCATGTTGGAATAGGAAGGGGCCATCCCCAAACTGTTCCCTCAAAATTGGAAGCATAGAATTGTCCAAAATGGCTTTGAATGTTGTAGCATTAAGAGTTCCTTTCACTGGAACTAAAGGGCCAAGCCTGAAAAACAAACCCAAAAAAATCTCCCCTCCACCAAACTTTACACTTGGCACAATGTAGTCAAGCGAGTACCATTCTCCTGGCAACCGTCAAACCCAGACTCATCCATCAGATTGCCAGATAGAAAAGCATGATTCTGCACTCAAGAGAACATGTTTCCATTGCTCTGGAGTCCAGTGGCAGTGTGCTTTACACCACTGCATCCAACACTTTGCACTGCATTTGGTGATGTATGGCCTGGATGCAGCTGCTTGGCCATGGAAACTTATTCCATGAAGTTCTATACGCACTGTTCTTGAGCTAATCTGAAGACCCCACGAAGTCTGGAGGTCTGTAGCTACTGACCCTGCAGACAGTTGGCGACTTCTGCACACTGTGCGCCTCAGCATGCGTTGTCCCCGTTCTGTGATTTAAGGTGCCCTACCACTTCATGGCTGAGTTGCTGTTGTTCCCAAATGGTTCCAGTTTGTTATAATACCACTAACAGTTGACTGTGGAATATTTCAATTTCATGAAGGGACTTATTGCTGAGGAGGCATCTTATCACGGTACCACGCTTGAATTCACTGAGTTCCTGAGAGTGACCCATTCTTTTGTAAATGTTTGTAGAAGCAGTCTGCATGTCTAGGTGCTTGACTTTATACACCTGTGGCTATGGAAGTGACTAGAACACCTGAATTCAATCATTTGTAGGGGTGTCCCAATACTTTTGGCAATATAGTGTATATAAGGTCGAAGCATAACTGAACTATCTATAAACTAAAAAGCAGGTGTCCAGGTAGTTTTGATTATATTGCACATTTGTTTCTATAGTGAGAGAAGTTTCATTCTGTGACTGAAGCGGCCATAAGCTCTCCTCAATACTCTGAGCTACATCCATCCATTTTCTGAAACCACTTATCCTGTTCAGGGTCATCCAGAGTGTCCTAGAGGTTATGAGCCCAAGGCGAGAACAACCCAGGATGGGGCACCAACCCGCAGGGCACACGCACCGTCAATTTGGCCTCACCATCCTTTTGGACTTTGGGGAGGAAGCTGGAGTACCCGAAGGAAACCCCACGGCGACACGAGGAGAACATGCAAACTCCACACACAGAGTCAAGGCAGGGACCCAAACTCAGGTTCCAGAGGTGTGAGGCAGCAGTGATAACCACTGCACCACTGTGCAGCACCAAACTGAGCTACAGTCTTAAAATAAATAATGAATTTTGCGGCTGTAAGACCGATTTCTCTGATTAAGCAGAGATCTATGATGATGCGTCATATTACATATTTAACTAGAAAAGCTCTGGGAGGTAGAAGAGGAATTAAGTGTTTTGGATTCAAATTTTACTTGTAACATCAATACAAACTCGCCTAGTGAAATGTATTACAGGCATTTCTGTAGTAGCTATAACCCAGGGTCGTCAACTTTGGACAGCTGGCTGGAATGGGGTTTTCAATTCAAGACAGGTCTGCATACAGATTAACATGTAAGTAACAGTTTTATTACCTTGTCAATAGCCTATAGGGTTTGCAAACTGCCCCAAAGCTTTTGATGTAATTTTCACTTTATGATGGAATAATATATATTTGTTATAAGATTACTTGCATGAGCGTGAGAGTCTGAAAGCATGAGTATCACACCAGATGTGTTAGTGTTAGCAACTGGAGCAATATCATGATTATTTTCAGTTATACAAACACCCTAATTGGCACGTCACGCCATCACAGAGCACTCATACCGACAGTCACACCAGGGACGGCCTGACATTCTGTGGACAGGCAACAGGCAAAACAGAGAACCCACATACCACTAGAAGAACAAGCAAACCCTGGACTCATGCAGTTGAGGTGGAATTTGAACCACCAACATTGGCTGTGTGAGGTAATAGAGCACTGAGCCACCATGCCAACCTGCTGAAACACATTTACCATTAATGCACAAATTACTGTACATCTGGTGCAGTCTGTACCTGCACATTGACCGACTCACCAAAGATCAAAAATATTTGGAAAATAATCATCTTGAAAGTTCCAGAAAGGTCCAAAAAGCAGAACATGAATTTTCCACAGGCTGAACACTGATAGTGTAATTGGGGGTTTCATTCATTTTTTCCCACCCGTAGCGCTCTGGTTTGCCGTATCAGTAAGGATGAATGGCAGATACTCTCCTTTAACCCGCACTGCTTTACTCTGCTGATTACGAAGGGCGCTGGTTAAAATGCAGCATATGATCCTGAGTCTTTAGAGTAAAGGCAGAAAAAATAATTTTATTTTACATTAGCAAGTCATTTATTTGGCTGCTGTATTTTCGCTTGCTATTTGCATTGTACTAAGCATGATAAGTAATCTAGAGATGATTTAAAGTACACAAGGAGGATAGGTTATATGCAAATGCTACACCATTCTATATAAACCATGGTACCCGTGTGGGGTCCAATACCCCCCCCCCCCCATACATTGGTTTCACTTTCAAAATAGATTCCCTTGACCTACAGTTGCCCAACTATGTCAGGTTTTTGTGTGGCACTAATGTCTGTCATGTTTCAGTAAGTATGAGGATATTTAAATACTGTTCCAATGAGAGAGGAAATTGGCTGGAACCAAGTGGCTGTGTTCTTTCCAACTTGCCAGAAATCCAAACTAACAATCGAAAGGTTTTTGAAATAAATAACACCCAGAGACCAGGAGCTGGTACAAACAAAACACAACAGTGAAACATCCAGAAGTGCCAAGTGAAAGAGTTTCAACTGAGCAGTCAATGAAGGCAGTGGTACAATGAAGTGATGTGATGTGCTCCTGAAAGAGATGTGGGTCTTGCGATGTTCCTTAAAGATCTTGCAAACTGTTTCAATCTGCAGTTGTATTCAAATGCTCGGGCAGCCCTGGCCAAATAGTACGTTTTGTTGATTTCCCAAGGAACACAGTGTGAACATAGGATCTGTACAGTTGGCATTTATTTGATTATTTTAATGGAGAGGAATAGCTTGTGGGAAAAGTTTGGGAAACCTTCCAGTCAATACTTTGCAACACAAGCTTAGGCAGAAATCACAGCTTGCAAACAGGGTTGGGAATGAAGCTCACTCACTCGCCTGAGGAGAGTCATTTAGACAAAGGGCGAGCACAAGAAACTGAACACTTGCCCACTGATTAGTAAAAAAAAAAAAAATGTATGTCGAACTATATTTTTTACAGATCTAGCCTAGTTGGCTAGTAGCAAAAATTCTTAAGTTTCACCCCTGCCTGCAAACACTCTTCATCTTCTTTACAGGCTGTGGGACATTACATTTAATATTCTTTTGTTCCATTCTTCCTTCAACTCATGCAATCTCCTGTTGCACTGGGTACCACAAAACCCCACAGCAATTACACATCCACTCCCGTGCTTAGCAGCTGGCAAAGTCATCTTTTGTTGTTACGCTTCTCAGCCAGTTCTCCAAAAATGCAGCACCCGTCAAAAGTTTGGACACGCCAAGTTGCCTACAAATGAGAGTGAGGAGGAGTTTCGCCAGAGAGTGAAGGAAAATCATCTAATGGTTGCTCAGCTTATACGTGGGAGCTCCTTCAAAGTAGCTGGAAAAGCATCCCAGGAGGCCACCTCAGGTGACTGGCATGGAGGAGAAGATTGAATCAGCCAGTTACTGGAGCAGTTGGGGTTAAGGGCCTTACTCAAGGGCCCAATGGCGGGATCACTCTGCACACCAAGGGTTTGAAACCAACAACCTTATAAGGTTATTTTGGGTCAGGGCCTAATTTCACGTATGTTATTTTATAGTCTTGATGTATTTATAATTATTATTAAATGTTGACAATAGTACAAATAACCCTTTCTATGGATGAGCATGTCCAAGCTTTTGGCTGGTACTGTAACTCTGGTGATTGTAGCTAGAACTCAATTTAGCTATAGCACTTGGTTCCAAGAAGGCTTCTGGCTTATTTAAATGTTGCATTTCATACTTCAGATGTAACCTTTCGTGATGAGATCACGGGTAAGGTTTCCATACAGAACAGTGGGCCGATGCCCCAGTATTCCTCTGCCAGCCAAACATTCCAGCAGTTCCGTTCAATTTATTTTATATAGTGCCTTTCACTACAGTCGCCACAAGGCATTTTACATGAGTATGTTGTGTTGTAATACATTCCTGAATTATTTATACAGAATAATTCAAAAACAGGGAAAATAAAGATTAAGAAAGAAAGAAAGAAAGAAAGAAAGAAAGAAAGAAAACCAGAAGACAACAGAGGGGATAAAAAAAATCTCTTTGGGTCCAAAGTCAACTGGCTGCCCCCCCTCTCCCCCCCGGGCATGCTAACATTTTATGTATAGAGGTTTAGCTTCATCTTCCATATCAGTCTCCATGCAGCTCTTTCACATGGTCTTACAGATCTTGCCTTGACTTCAACCATTATCCTTAACTCCCATTTCTTAATCATGTTTCAGACACTGTAAAGGGTGAGTGAGAAGCATTTAGATACAGTTTCACATCCTTCCCCTGCTTTGTAGCAGTCAATTATTTTTATTTTCAGATCTTCAGAGACTTAGAGAAGGATATGAAAGGACAAGTCCATGTCTGCTAAACACAAGCTGTTTGATTGCTCTGTGAATTTATCACACTCTGGAATTATAGTCACATGACTAGATTAAGGCCCAACGAGTCACTGACATTCTGAGACTTTGCTAAAATTAACAGTAGTGCATCTTGTCCAAGGATGCCAAAGCCATTCGCATGTGCCCCATTTAATGTTTGCTGTTCTCACTGTTAAATACATCAAATAAATACTTAATTAGCTGAAATGTGTGATCTTTATGTTTTTTTTTTTCCTTCAATGCAGTAATTGTCCATGCGAAATCAGGAAAACATGCAATTTGGGTGCCCAAACTTTTGCATACAATTGCAAAAAAAAAGACACCCTCAAGAGTAATCTTAAGGCAGGGGAGAGGCTTAAAGTGTCCTCATGGCCCCCAAACTGCATCACACCAACCACTCAAACAATATCAGAAGTAATGAATTATTCCTCTAGATAAGCGTTTCCCAACCTGGTCCTTGGGGACCCACAGAGGGTCCACATGCTCCCTCCCTGCTCCCTGCCAGACAGCCCACATTTTTGCTCCCTGCCAGACAGCCCACATTTTTGCTCCCTCTGAGCTAAGCTACCAGGAGGGAGTGAAAACGTGGACTGTCTGCGGATCTCTGAGGACCGAATTGGGAAACACCGTTCCTGATGTTGCCCTATCCATCTAAGCTGATGTACCCTTCAAGCAGCTACTTTGCTCTTGACACATTAACTCTGGATATCTCCCTTTCCCGCAGGAACACTCTTCCACATTACTGGTGACTTTCTGCAGTGTATAATTCTGCATTTCATTTTACATGGAAGCTTTCCAACACCTTATGTATATCTCAGTTTAACAACTTTGTCCCATTTTTTTCTGGTTTAAATAAGATGTCTCTACTGGATTTTTTTTCACATATTTTCACATAACAGTTACTTGCATAAGGATATATCTACAAACCAGAACAAGCTCTATCCACACTTTATTTCTCTCTTTTGTCTCCCCTTCTGTCTGTTTCATCTTCTTCTCATAGTGCGTAAGTAATTATTGCATTGTTGAGTGCACAATATAATTTCTTCATAAAACATAGTAAGAGAAAGGGCCCTTTTTCCTGACCTGCATAGACTGCCAGGTCATGAGCTGTGAAGAGTGAAATCATTTGGAAATAAATATCTGTTTTATCATGAATTCTGCATTTAAAAAACTTTACAAATCAGTTATTTCCTACAAACGCTTGATATTTCGCTATAATTTAATATGGAAATTCAAAGGAAATGGTGTTACTTGGCAATCAAATGTACATATGTTCTATAAACATTAACAGCCTGGTTAAGGTTTACTTATTTTCTAAATGAGTGCTTAAATATTTCAGCTGATGGCTGGTGAAGTAGGAGACTGAGTAATCCAAGTCATACTGCAGCACCACCAAATCTAATCCAGCTCTGGGCGCAATGATCACTGGAGTACTGAGTAACAATGCTCTGATGTGCGAAATCACAATAAACCTATGAGTAATTATCACTGGAGTACTGAGTAACAATGCTCTGATGTGCGAAATCACAATAAACCTATGAGTAATTATCAGGAATTAACAGGGACTAACTTCTCTGGGGGGCCTTGGCTGACATGGGTAGGGGCCCCCCTAAGTGGGCCATTCAGGCTATTTTTTTGGAGTAGACAGAGATATGCAGGGGAATTAAAAAAGATGGAACATCAACAATATGCTAATGAAAGCGTGTGGTGCCTGCGGTAAAAATTACTGATGAAGGGGGGGGCGGGATGCTGTCTGTAAAACTCGACGGTTGGGGAGGGCGGGGTGTTGGGCCGGTGGATTCATTGGCCAGATTTAAGCTATAGTAATGTTTTAATGTAAATGGTTTTCGGTGGACATTTCATCTATGTGTTTTTGTCACTAACAAAAAAAGGGGGGGCCCTAGAACCCTCTGCGCCCCCACCCCCAAGATGCCACCTCTGGTAAAGAAAATTGTTTCATAATCTATGATGACACCCCACCACTTATTTGGAAGCCACATGCAATTTGAAGTCTGCAAACAAAGCGATATGATATGGCACTGCACAGAGGAACTGGAGGGGATTCTGTTTGGGGACAGGTGGTGAGGAGATACTGGATGCAGTAAAAACAAAAACAACAATTCCATTATGAGTAAAAAAAGAGGAAAGTGACACAGAAACATGGAGGGCAACTGCGGGTCCAGGTGAAAATCAGGGTTCAGCAAAGGTGGGAACAACACACGGTAACTAAAACCGTAACAGCTTATCCACTAAAAGGCGGCAGTGAGCTGACCTCCTATCATGGAAAGTAAAGGGTGCTAGACAGGAGATACCAAGGATGCTGTTATGGGAAGGAGAAACGCGGAGGTTAAGGCTCCAGGTGCAGGGTTTGATTACAGAAGCCAAATCGATAATCCAGGATCTGGGTCAAAAGCCAAGCATACGGTTTAAGGTGCCCCAATTCCCGTCCTGCAGGGCCAGTCTGCAACGCAGTTTGAGTAAGGTGTGTTTCAGCAAACCGCGCTGAAAACTAGCCCTCCAGGACTGAAATTGGTGGAAACAGACTACAGGGACCAATTAAAAACAAAGCAGAGGAATTCAAAACGCTCAGACCACAACTCAAAAATGAGCGACGAGACTTCACAATGACACTTGATCCAGAGGGTTCTGCGGTCTGACAATGTGTGACAGATGACAAGGCAAGAGATGCTTTATGAATGATTTAACCTTTCACTACTCAGAACCTAATTGTACCATCGGATTTTGGCGGGAAACCAACGGTATGTATAATGTATGGTAAACTCTAGGTAACATTAGACTGCCCTAATAATTCATCTGATATTATGTGGAACAGAACTAAAATAAAACTTTATCACATTGACTGTAGTAAATATACGGCAATTAAATATTACAATATTTTCGTAAATAAAAATGTTGCATTTCTATGTTGCAGTTGTCATTAGGATATTTCCAGTGAAGCTGTATGCATGGCTCAGGCTGGTCTTAATTCTATGTTGCAGTTGTCATTAGGATATTTCCAGTGAAGCTGTATGCATGGCTCAGGCTGATCTTAAATGCTTCATAACATTAAGCAGCCGTGGGAAACTGAGCGTTGCAAATCAGCCAATGGCATGTAAATATCACAACGAGGTATGAAAATATCACAACAGGTGAATGGTTTAAACACCTCAATTCAACAAATGAGTGAAAGTAAATTGTTCCCCACGTGCAACTGCTTGAAATGCAAACTTACCTGCATATACAGAAATTATGCTGATAAAGAACATTACCTTACCAATGCAATTAGAAAATTATTTCTGAATGGAAAATGCTTTTATTTAATAAAATATTTTAATTTCCGCTATTTACAGTCAGTTATGCTTAACAGGCTTAAACTGGTTATTTTTAATGATTAATTAAGTAACAGTTTGCCAAAAAATATTGGTGGCTCAATGCCTAGCACTGTCCCCACATACCTCCAGGGTTAAGGGTGTGTGTGTGTGTGTGGATTAGGTTTACATTACAATGCGAGGAAATGTCCCCCAGAATGTGATTTAAAAAAACCTGTTATTTTGATGTTGTGGGGACCAAAATATAAACGTTTGTGCATGTGTAATGTCCCCACAATGTGATGAAAACCTGTTATTTTAACCTTGTGAGGATATTTTTTCAGTCCCCACAAGAGGAAACTGTATTTTATATATATTAAAAAATCTATGAATGCTATCAAAAAAACAAACTTGTATTTTGTTTGGTTACTTTTAGTTATGGTAGGGGTTAAGGTCGTCATAGACGAGATTAGGGTTATGTAACGTCGTCATAGACGACGAAAATGAACCCCTGTTAAACAAGTTTTATGTTTCATTTTCTGACATGGGTACCAGCTACAATAAAAACAAATCCTTTCATAAATAAATGCCTTTTAAATAAATGTTAGTCTTATGCCCTATGTGACTCTTGCAGTGTCTGTTGATGGGTGAATATCCATAGATAAAATTTTGTGTAAGAAGGCATTTACCGGTTTGATATGGGTTTGGTGTAAAGGCTGGAATCTGCAATCCTCTTCTTCCTCTTGGGTTACAAAAAAAACAGGACTATGTATTCTAGACAGCATGCAGCATTCAATAGCAGGAGGTAGTTGCCATGGCAGCACAAGGCACATGCAGGCAGCCCTTATACCTTTGTCCTGAACATTTTTCTTGGAAATAAACAGTCGCAGATGACAAGCATTTTATTTCCATGTTAACCATCACAGGCAAAACCAAAAGTATATCACACGTCAGGATGGATGTGCCCTGATATGACGTCAGTCGATTCCACAAAGGCATTAAAGCTGCAGAGCTGCATCAATACGTAAAGTTTGCTGTCTAAATGGTTCACAAGATGCAAAGCAACTAATATTACTAAATTTGATTAATATGGATTCAGTCTTTATATTTTGCATGGTAATGTGTGAAATTTTCAGCAGCAAAACCTTTATTTTAATGCAGTATTTATCATTATCTTTTTAGAATAGTTTAAGATAGCTACAGCAGTTGACATCTTATTAACGACATAAGGCTCATAATACTTTAATAAAGATAAAATTAAAACTGCAGAATAAATGATATATCAGATTTCATTTGATAAAAATGTACTTCCTAACATTAGACAAAACGAGTGCTCGTGAAAATAAAGTTTTTGATCAAGGTTAACAAACAACTGCCTAAATCGCCACTAGATGGCAATCGTCCTCTAGACAAATAAATAAATAAATGCCGATCGTACTTCTTTTAATAATTCGACAAACTTCATTTTAAAATAGTTACAGATTTCTGCAAAGACTCAAGAGAATAATGTAGAAGGTACCAAACATCATTCACGATAATAAGTGACTAGAATTAACCTGAAAATATCTCAAAAGCAAACATCCTAAGCCTCACTTAGTGCATGATTACATCAAAAATTAATTATTCGTACCCTTCAATTCTGTATTTCCTCTTACTCTCTTTTAAAAAGTGTCTTAATTTTGAATGTCTAAACTTATTCTTATGCTATTTTATATCCTAGTCCTACACACCGTTCAGTGCTTCTAAAAAGGATCTAGGCATCGATCACATGTGACAGATACAACTGCCAGAAACTCCTTTTTCCAGCTCCTGCACTTGCCCAATCAAAATCCATTACCTAATGGGATTTGATCTATACAGTTCCATCATCCCCAATGCATGCAGCATCACTATTAACCACTGAAATGTTTCAAGACCAAAATAATCCACGACTGAAAAACTCAAACCGTTTCTCTAACAAAACATTCACAATCTCACAGTTATTATTCTGTAGAAGTCAAGATAATCTACTGTTCATTTAGATTTTTTTTACATTGTAATAAATTAATTAATCGGTTCCGTAAAAATTACCAATCCCTTTTTGTCCGTCCAAGGATGCATCAAGGCACACACAGAGAGGTTCAATATTAGAGCACAACTTGTGATTTATAAATTGCAGTTTCCCTAATGTTGTAATAAATATTTTACTCAAAGAATGTAAGTGGTATAAAAGTCAACTATCTTATGAGATCTGATATTCTGGATAGTAACGTTGGTCTTATGTCTGTCCTCTGGAAAAATAAACTTCCTTAACTTTATGCAAAATGTTATCAAATTCATAAGCTTGAGGTCTAGCATTTGCTTTTCAGTCATAGGACTCAGCAACGTATTCAATCTTCATTTCATATAATGTCTACAACAGGTGTATAAATGCAAAAGAATTAATTATGTAGGCTGCTGTTATGTTTATACATGGCTGATTAAAATAACACAACTTGCACAGGTAAAATACAGCTAAAAACGGCTTTTCCTCTCCTGGATCTTCAGTCACACTCATTTTCATTAGGGACTCATTTACACCTAAAATACAAAGTGAGGTGACATATAACAATAATATCAACACAGTGGTGGATCATCTTTTTAAGTGGTATATGTAAAAGCCCATGTTTAAACAACATAGATGGTGATAAGAACATAAGAACTATACAAATGAAAGGAGGCCATTCGGCCCATCAAGCTCGCTTGGGGAGAACTTAACTGATAGCTCAGAGTTGGAATCATTCTTGTGGCCCTACGCTGCACCTTTTCTAAGGCCGCAATGTCCTTTTTCAAGATATGGTGACCAAACCTGCACA
>JAABNX020000042.1:6614876-6634175 GCA_015163995.2 Mormyrus lacerda | reverse complement strand
TACCTTTATTTCAGTAGGACCCATAAAATACCTGTACTTTATATTTCTGCTCCCTACATGGAGCACCTTACATTTGTTTATGTTAAATTTCATCTGCCAGGTATCGGCCCAGTCACTAATTAAATCAAATGATGTAGTGTTGCAGTGGCCCTATCACAGCCCTATCACACTATCAGGGTTGCAAATTCAATTCCTTGCCCCAGCTCTGCCTATGAAGTTTGCATATTTCTCTATTCGTGCAGATTCCCTCTAGAATCCCTGTAGGCACTCTCATTTCCAAACGTGGAACAATCAGGTTCCGAAAGTCCAAATCCAGACCAATATTTTGCTTCAACCAACCAGTTGAGTATACCATGAATGTCACCCTTCATACTCAACTGTTTGGTTGAAGCAAAATCTTGGTCTGGATTTGGACTTTTGGAACCTGAACTTTCCAACCCCGCTCATTTCTTTCCACATCCCAAATGCATAAGCTCCAAACAGTGTGGTACTGCCTGACTGCGTGCACTGCAATGGACTAGCATCCCATCCAGGGTGTCCCCCCTCTCATTCCCTTTGTGTTTCCCCCTGGAGGACCCATGGTCAGTCCATGTTTTTGCTCCTTCCATGCTCCCTGCATGGAATTTTGGATGTTGACCATCTGTGGGTCCCCAAGGACCAGTTTAGGAAAAACTGCTCTACAGCATCTTGAACTAGAGCAGCAGTAATGGAAAACAGATGGATTCATTTATACTTTTATTCTTGGGTTTAAAAATATTAAATTCTCAGAAATAAAATACTGAACATGTTCTGCTCGGAAACCTCGGCTCCTGGCATTCATGTGGACGCTACATTGATATATCTACCTAAACATTGTTGCAGACCAAGTACATCCATTTATGACAACCATATTCCCAGATGGCAGTGGCCTCCTACAGCAGGATAATGCACCACACTGCAAAATTTGTTCAAGAATTGCTTGAGGAACATAAAGAAAGAGTTCAAGGTGTTGTCTTGGCCTCCGCATTCCCCAGTCCGATCTATGGAGACCCCACCTTACAACTTACAGGACTTAAAGCATCTGCTGCTAACGTCCTGGTGCTTGATACCGCAGGACACCTTTGGAGGTCTTGTGGAGCTCACGCCTTTATGGGTCAGAGCTGATTTGCCAGCACAAGGGGAACCTTCACGATATCAGGCAGGTGGTTTTAATGTTATGCCTGGTCGGTGTAAGAGCACAGCGTTCCAGACACTCTCAATTACTGGATCAGCAATATGGAAATTTGTTTAATGACACAATTTTCATATGCTTTCAGTTTTTTCTTTTGTTGAAAGGAATTATAGATATTTTTATGCATCCAAAACCTCGACATAGATTCAATTAGAATTCGAAATCATAATGAAATTCAGCACAGAAGCAAATTAAAAGTTAAATGTTTCCATTTGGACAATAATTAAATGCAAAACAGTTCCCTAGAGCAGCCAACCATAAATTCATAAATGTATATTCTTGGGAATTATGACAAATTGCGGATATATGCTCGTGGGATATTTACTTGTTTGTTATAATTTTTAAATGTATGAATACTGCTGTTTTTATATCGAGGTTGTCAATTACCCACAATCAGTTCATGAGTAATTTACTGAAGAATGTCAAATAATGGATATATACTCTAGGTACACAAAACCTTAATCAAAAGGCATATAAGAAAGCTAGAAAAGTTTTGGAATAAGTTTCCTAATAGTCCTCTACTTTGTGCCAAAGAGCCCTGCCCTTAGTCCTCTCAGCATATGCTCAGACAAATGAGGTGGTGTCCTTTCTCCCGTGTGTCCGCCAGAATTGGTCCGTTACTAGGCACTAATCCAAAGACCTGGGTCCTGGGATAACACTGTGGAATGTGTCCCCGGTCAAGCAAACACACTTGGTGTTGAGCAGATATGCAAATTTCACCTTCAGGGGTCTGAGCAAGAGGGGTTTCCTGCAGATTACTAGTCTTGATGTCCTAGATGACCTCCCACTTATTCCAAGCCAAAAGACACCTAGCTGGGCGGACTCTATTGCTACTGGTGGCACCAGATGCCTACTATACAAAAGGAAGAGAATTTAAGCCTTATCGTTCTTTGACACTGTCTAATAAATAAACCAGAATTCAAACCTCGTGAGTACAAGCTCCAACAAGCTCCTGTAGGAATTCCAGTGTTTGGATTCTGAAGGAGCATCACATTTTTATTTCAGTGATCACTTAATGGATTACAAGTTGGCTCCTCTTAGGCTTACCCAGTGAGGGAATTAAATGAGGTAATGTGCTTCATAGTGGCTGCTATGTTCAGACAAGCCCATCTCCATTTTGACCTTCATGGGATCTATCTCCACTACTCCACCACAAATGGATAATGTGGATTGCCTGATCCGATATTACATGGCTACCACTGTCCTGGATTCAAGTGAGACACGATGTGTAAATTAAGCTTAATATAGAACTTTGCACTTTGAATTTCAAAGTCATTAAGATCAACAGGAAGGGATACCAGTTATTATTTGACGTCTAGGTCCTTGGAATCAAAGCACAGTCTAAGACTTCAATCATTTTTCCCCACAGAGAAGAAAGTGAGGAGATAAGATGCCCGATGACAGCACTTTTGTGACAAAGGTGTTTATTGTCCCGCTGACGGAAAGGAGGCAGATGCACCTCCAGCATGTATTGTGCCAAGACAAAAGGTTGATGGCATTTAGCCAACACAGCCCTCTGTCTGCCAAGACATTCTTGCTGAACTCTCTGCAACAGTGACTCCCAGTGTGAGCCCAAAACAGATGGACAGGCATCTTATCCTTCATTACGCAGTAGCTTAGCAATTAGAGAAGTGGAATTGTCCCCAAGACATTGCAAATTCCACCCATTTTCTATACCTGCATTTCCTATCCAGGGTTGAACCTATAGGCGGAAGGCAAGGAATAACCCAGGATGGGGCACCGAGCCATTGCAGGGTTCGCATACCATTCATGTATAACGAATCTCACAACCCCAATTCTCTTTATCGTGATTTTGGACTGCGGGGGGTAACCAGAGAGTCCAGAGAAAACCCAACAATGACACAGGGAGAATGCGAAAACACACAGAGCTTGGCTAGAAACAGAAACCCAGGTCCCAGAGGGGCAACACAACAATGCTAACCAACGTAGCAAAGCCCCAGAAGGAAAATCATTGTTAACCTTTGAATAATTTTAAAATTTTCATTTTAATTTTAAAGTGTTCAAGGTTTTAAATCCCAACTCACAGTCAAAACACGATGCTGATTTGGGTCTACCTGCACGTGCGTAACGGCTGAAGATTGAGGATTCAGAGACCGATGGTCGACTGGGGCTACATGAAAGAGATTTGCAAGGATGTTAAAACTTGCACTCTTGCCAGAGCTCATGCATCAGGTTAAATTAGGAGAGTGATCATGAACTCAAGACCCTTCTTCAAACAGTCAGTTTTTTTAAGGTATCTGATAATCCCCATCAACTGACAGTGACAAGGGATGATTAATTCCACTTGCTATTAAGTAAACCATATACTGAATGCAAGAACAACCCCTTTAACGCACTAGGAGCACGGAGCATTTGTCACGGGATAATCAAATACAACTCAAACTTGACAGATGATCAAATCCAAGTTTTCTGTCTTGGGGCCCAGCTGATTCCAGATGGACAAGGTCTAAACAAGGCTTTTATCCATAAGAAGCAAAATCACTTAGCAGCTTAGCTGTCTCCATGGGGGCTGATTCGGATACCCCAAGGGGCAATGCAACCAGCCTTCCCAACATTATGAATGTTTATGAATGTGTGTGTGCATGTATGTGCTCTACACTCCATCGAGGGTATACCCCAACCTTATGCTATACGGTGTTTGGCAAAGGACCCAGGCCCTGCTTCACGACCCTGACTGAAGTAAACTGCTAGTAAAGAAGTGAAAAGTAGAATAAATATTGATTAAATAATACATATTCATGAGGAGCTCTGGTAACCTGTTATATTTTTTGTTGCTTTTTTTTGGAGGGGGGCAGTTTTTAGTGGTCTAAGCACATAGTGAATGTTGTGAATGCTTTAGCTAATCTTCGCATTTAAGGTGCAATTGTGGACGACCATAATGGCATGACAGTAAAACGGGAAGAAAAAAAAATTCCACAGATGACGTGAAAAGATTTAAACATCTGAATCTCTGAAACTGCTTGACTGATCCAGTTGAAAGTTTGCTTATGGGTTTAATAATATTAATGATGCCAATCACGGGCACAGAGGTGTAGCCTGCTAAGCCACAGAACTATGTGTTATTCTTGCATTTATTGCTGTAATGATATAGAATCTCAGCTTTCTATATGCTTTACAGTAGCCCATGAGAACCACATTTGGCCAGTGTTGTCCTACAGTAGGTGTATTACATGCTACTGCAATAATTTTCTTTGATTGCAATGGCAATAGTGTGTGACTGTCTGCCTGCATTTATGTGTCCTGCGGTGGACTGGCATCCCACCTAGGGTCTTCCGCCAGCTTGTGCCCATTTCTGCCAGGAATAGGTTCCAGGCCACCCCATTTTTAAAATATTGCACCAGTGCCCCTAGTACCAATCTCTACAGAACATCTACCTGTGTATGGGTCAACACACTGCAGGAGGCTATCTGGAGCTAGATATTAAAGAAGCCACCGTAACATCTGCTGAGTTCTGGAAACACCTCTGAGAAGCATTTTGGGAGATAAAAATTGTGGGACACGAGAACGGGAGTGCAAGTTTATAGGGGAACAGAGCCTTGTTTAATTACAATTAGCTTGGAATAAACCTTGCTGCCCTATTCATTTGCTAGATCTTTGTGCCAACTTGCCATAATATCTAGAATGAATGCAAAACTAAGTGTTGACAATTAGCACATCCAGAGACAGGCTGTCAGTTTCTAATGAATTTTGTTCTTGTATAATAAGTGAATAAAAAGTCTATCAAATGCAGCACAATGAATTTTATAAATGGGATAAATATGATAATTGCTATAAGCACTTACAAATGACATTACATTTGATACATTTTTTTGAGACCCAATACTATTATAAGAACTTTGTAACTATTGTCTCCAGATTTTTAAGGCTACAATATCGTTAAGGTACCTTACACGCCTACTCTTTTAATAGGGTGTATTATTCTTGTACTCCTTTCTTTTTCTCTTTTCTGGGGGGTTAAGGAATACCTACTAAAAGGGGGGGGGGTCGGCATCTATTCTTTTCAAGGTTTTTTTCTTTTTTTTATTTTGATTGTTCACGTGTTCTCTTGATTAACAAATATTTGGAAAAAAACATTTGATATTTTAAATGTTATATTTGAATATTCAATATTGTAGAGTGGCAACTTTTTCCAGGGAAACTGACATCTAGCCTGAGAAGTATATGTCTCACATTTAGTATATTGCATATATTAATGAAGAGGAGAAAAGTGTAGACAGAATATGGTAACATGACGAAAAGCACTCTGCTTGGTGTTCTCTGCTCAGTGTTCTCTGCTCGGTGTTCTCTGCTCAGTGTTCTCTGCTCGGTGTTCTCTGCTCGGTGTTCTCTGCTCAGTGTTCTCTGCTCAGTGTTCTCTACTCAGTGTTCTATTTTGTCCCTTCAGAAGCTTGTGACCTTAGTATGATGGGGAGGCTTGTATGCCTCAGTGATCAACAGAGCCATCTTGTCAGGATCTTGAGCTCCTGGTAGGGCCACCGCTGGTGAACAGGTCTGTTTGGAGAGGCCAGAAAAAGTACAGTTCAAAAAAGAATCCTCCATGAAAAAGGAGCCAGCCTGAGGGGGTGATGTTTGCCAGTGAATGCCTGGTGGCCAAGCCACCCATGTAATCTGAATGAGCTCTGTCCCGATTTCCATAGACCCATCTTATAGGCTCACTGCCTGCAAGGTGAATGTTGAAATTCAGGGTAGGTCGGATTGATTAGACAGAATAGCTTCCTGGATCTAAACCCTATTGGTCAATTGCAGTAGCATCATGATTGATCTGGGGCCACGTGTTTTGGGCACTCGAGTGAAGAGAGGCAGATCTATCAGTTGATTACTACTTCGGGGTGAGTTGGATTCAACACATGTGCAACTTACTGGATGACCTCAGGCAACCAAGAAGAGTCTGTAGCTGAAGCGTCTGTACAAGATTAATTCATCTCACACCTCTGGAAATCCATTCCCCACATGCTTAGTAAGACCAGAGCCGTTAAAACTGAATGAATGACCTCTGGACCGGCAAACAGGGTTGGTTGTCTCTATTTTTAAAAAGGGCAACCTAAGGGTATGTTCCAGCTACAACGGAATCACGTTTCTCAGCCTCCCTGGGAAAGCCCATACCAGGTTACTGGAAAAGGGATTCTTCCCAATGGTCAAACGTACGATGCAAAAGGAAAAATGCAGATTGTGGCCTGGCTGCAAAACAGTGGAGAAGCCCTTCACCCTGCAACATTTGTGTGAGGGTTCATGGCAATATGCTAATACAGGAGAGCCAGCAGTCCTCTTGGTCAAGAGGATTCAACTGTGGTGGTTCAGGCATATTATAAGGATGCCATCCAGTCAACTCCTAAGGGAGCTTTTCCAGGCAAGTCTTACTGGGCAGATTCCCTGGAACAGACCTAGGACACGCTGGAGTGATAACATCTCCCAGCTGGCTTATGACTATTTGGGGATCCCCAAAATGAGGTAGAGGCTGTGTCCTTGGAAACAGAGGTCTGTCCCGACCTACTTGGCTAATGCAAGCCTCACTAGAAGAAGTGATGCAATGATGATGATTCTATTTCATTTTCTAAATAAAACCGTGTTTAATTAAAGAGAAAAAATATTTGTAATTTACATACTAATTAAGAAAAAAATGAGCACTGAGCTTCGTCCGCCAGCTTCCTGGGTTAGCTAGCTGCCGCTTTCACAAAAATATACAAAATAACATTATCATTATTATTATTATTATTATTATTATTTTATAACAGAGATGACTTTCAGCTTAACTCCTTATCTGACATGAGCAAGCTTAACTTTTCATGTCTCAGAATGGGGAATTATGTTTCTGGCATTTCAGTGTTTATGAACTGCTTTGTAAATACAAGAATACTGCCACACACCCATAGAAGGATCTGCAGTGCTGAAATGAATAAGTCAGCTCTACCCAATAGGCATTTCAGCATGTCTTTCGAATAAAAAATTAGAAAGCTCATCCTAAGGGGACAATATGGATTTCCGTTTTCTCCCTTGTTAATCTGCATGTTATTTGCAGAAGATAAATATGTTTGTGATCCCAGTGAATGTCTGCTGTATAACAAGGAAGCTGTTACTGACGATGTTACAGAAATAATGGATTTTAAAATGAACAAGATTAGGATAAGATTAAAGGGAAAAAAATATAAGGCACAAGAAAAAATGGATAAATCACACCGGGATCATTTGCAAGAAAATTCCGGTATTACAAATGCAGCTTTCAAGAAAATATACAACAAGTCACAGAAACAACGTCCGCTTTAGATGTGCTATCCCATTAAATTCATGCAGCTGACAACCTCTGCTTGCACATTACTTCAAGAGGTATTTGCAGTTCTTACTTACTCACTATGTGTATTTTCCCTTTGTCTTCAAGTATTCCCTCCGGAGCCCATTTAGCCACATAGCCTCTGGCAGTGTCAATAGTACAATGCTACCAAATGGCTCTAGTCCTCCACATGCAAAGCAATACTTCAAGGTCAGATTAGACAGCCATGCAATTTACTCAAATATAGAGTAGATGGTTGAAATGAGAAACCATAAAATTACTAATTATGCATTTATTTCTGCTCTGTTCTGCACCTTGGAAACTGGGATGTTAAATGTGTACATGAAGCTCTGCTCATTACGCCCTCTAGCAACTAACTTGCAATTATAATTCTAACAGGGAACATAATATTTCAGCATCTTTATAACTTTTTACATCACATTATTCTAGGCAACTGCCTGGAGCAGCAACAGAAGCTATTGCCTTAGTTCATGCTTGCTAGAAAAATTACCAGGGAATTTTAGCTTGGATAGGCATGAGTTGTCTGATGGACTACTTCCCAGTACACAAGAAGACTGCTTAATTAAAGGGACAGCAATACCAGGAAAGATTCCAATCAACTATGAAGACTCGCCACTGACTTTCATATTTACGGACATGTTAGGTAGTAATAAAAACAACCGTCATTTTTCATCATTAATTAAGAGCAGTTAAAAAAAATGTTAGTATTTTAATTAAACCAGCAGCCATTTTTTCACAGTGGGTAAGGAACTAGAAAACCATTTTATTCAGCAATACCGATTGAAGAGGTATTTGAATTTATTTGCATTCAAATGTTACATTAAAAACCTGTGTTTGATCGAAGAAAGGCAGGTTATTGTGGTCAATCTTGTCCATGCAGCTCTCCCACGTTCGTGTCTGATGTGATAAATGAATGTTTTCCTCAGTAATCCTTATCTGATCCCAATGCCCATTCCGGTTATTTATGTGTTTGTTAAGTTCTCATCTCCCCTGTCGCGTTGCCCCCATTCCTGTTCATTCCATATAAGCTCCGAAAAGTGAAATCCTGCCCACAGTAAAAGTACATTTCCTCCCAAGTAAAGAAATCCCTGATTCTACTGGATGTCACCAGCAAATTTCAAATCCTTTTGAAGTGTGTGGCCCATGTGTATATTCACCATGGATTACATTATGGCAAATCTCTTATATACCTGCACAAATATTTTGTTGTTTTCACCTTGAAGATGCACCAGTACAAGTCCTCAAAACTTGCACCATGGACTCGCAGAGTGTTTTCACATCCACTCTTACATGATCTTTGTTCTGACTCTGGCAAATATGAATAGTACAATAGTCGCAGTACGACAGCCCCCAAGCAGGATTCAAATACAATCTCGGTTTTTAATTCTAGTGGTACTGTATGTATTTTTAAATATGTAACTCTAAATGACATTTTTATAATTGAGTAGATTTTCTAGTGCTTAGGGATGTCAGCTCATCATCAGCATGTTCCTTAAGTTTAAAAGCCATAAAAAGTTCATAACTGAGAATATACTCAAATCTCCAAAAAGTTTTGAACAAATGTCAGCCAGGAAACTAAACGTAATTCAGTAGCTTGAGACTGATTAAACTGTTAGAAACAAGAGTTCTGGCATCTTCACAGACACACAACACACACTAAGGATGAATCCATCTAAATGAGAAAACATGGTACCAGTATAAGAAAACCATGCTTACATAACATCCCTGTCATATATAAAGCTATAATACCAGTTAAAATATCTTCACACAAAAATATATATATTATAAGAAAAATGAACAGAGCCCACTCACACTGTATAGTCTTCATGTGCATCTATGCATAGTGGCCAACAACAATTAGGCCGATTATAGAAAGAATGAATACTATTTTTCGAACATGTAATTAAGTTCGCAAATCTGTAATTATATATCCATACAATTACACTTTATGAATATATTCAGTTTAGATTCTGTTAAATCAGTAATGCTGTAATGACCTACTATTATGTCAAAATTAATCTCCAGGTTCCCTTGCTGGTGACAAAGCAATAAAATGACTAATTAATGAGACTTTAGCAAGGCTATGAGACAATACATCGCACTCCAGTCCTAGCTCTGATCACTGACTAAGACGTACGGTTATAATATAAATACGCACAATGTTATTATACCGACGCCATTAGTCAATATACTGATTGTATTTTTGACCGTCTACATAGTTATTACACTTGCACTACTAAAACAAAATGTATGTGTCAAATTGTAAGGTAGAATTATTTCGAGCACAAAAAGTGTGTTTACAAGAGAGGTTTACGACCATGGATCTAATCCATGCTTACTGTTTCTTCGATAATTTTAACAGTGATTTATTTCTGAAAGACCTGGGATCTTTACACAGTCACAGACAATGTCTCTCACTGGTTACTGTGTACTGACATTATAAGTTGTCATTCCAATATGATATGGCCCCAGTCCATATGTATTAAGTACCACTGTACTCTAAAAAGTAGGTTGCAGTAAATTCAGTGTCAGAAAAATATCCCTACTTAAATCACACTTAATCTACAAATAAGCAGGCATTTTTGGAACTTTTTCTTTCAGGGGATAATGGATGTATTTAGATAGATGGCTAAAGAACTTCTAAATTAAAAAGAGTAACATTACATGGTTTTCATTAACTGAACCTTCATAATGCATTCATAGAACATTTATAAGAAGCATGTATGCAAGTATACCTTAAGTCTTAAAACATTGCATTGATAATGTTTTCAATGCGCAAGACACGACAGCTGTAATGTACATTAATGAGCATTATAATCGTATAATGTCTGCTATTAATACATATTAAATTTTGAAGGTACAGTTAACATATAACTCAGTGTTCTTCCCACTTACCAATATGCATATTTTATTTAAGCTCACTGGAGTCGATCACACACCAGGTTATACATTAATCCAAACATGTTATTGCAGTATTGAACTAAAATGGGATCAACACAACATGAAACATGCAAGTCTAATAATGTAGTTTCAAGCAACAAAACGGAAACATCTAACCCCTGAAATAAACGTGTAGTTCTGTTGTAAGAAAAAGGCATAAAAGGTCTGAGTGACAGAATTGTCTTTTTGTGCGGAATGTGTGTGGAACTGTAAAAGTCTGAAACTGAGCTCAGTAGAGGGGAGGAGAATATCGTAAGCAGCGACTCTGTACCTTCCGGTGTTCAGTACTCAGGTACTGAAGGCACAAATAAGCAGCTTCATCAAAAACAACAATGATAAACAGAAATTTAAACCAAAAAGAGATGCATGAATGACATTGTATATCAGAATGTGCTTCATACGGAATATGATGCTTCGTTGTTTGGGGCGTTTTCCGGCACGCCAGCTATTCTTCAATGCGCGTTATCACCCAGACAATCTCATTTATCATAATAATAAACAAAGAGTCATTCCCTATTAATTTAAGACCAAGCGTTTTAAAAGTAAATGAGATGGATGGCGAAATAATATAATTAAGATGTATGTCAAAGCTCTCTAATAATGTGCAATAATGTTTCAGGGCACGTTTCGCTGTACTGTATATGGATTTCCGATTTAAGCTGTATCTGGTTATTACCAAACAAAAATATAATTTAAGCTTGAGCATAGCTTTGATGTAGTAATGCAATCTGAATATCTGTTTGGGGAATTCAGCTGTTGAAACAAGATGAAAGCCACATTCACTCAGTTCACACGTGCCATTTTGCTTCTTTAGACTCCAATGCTAACATGTAAGTACATCAAACATGTTTAGAGTCCAGCTTGAAAAGTACAGCCTATGTGTTCCTCACGATGTACCATATGTCATTGTCTTTGTAGTTGCAAGATCTTAATTTACAAACAAATGACGGCTCCCTTCTTGACCATGACCAACCATGGTTATGTAAAGACACTTTCACATTGAAAAAATGGCACTTGCAGAATTCCATAGCAGGCATCGCCCCTCCGCACCAACAATCAGAAAATGAAAATAGCACAAAAATGTACGCGGCACTCCTTAGACGCAATTGGTTCCTCGGGAACCAAAATCTGCAATTTTTGTAATATTTAATTATTTTTTTTACTGTTTATGTGGGACCCTTAAAAAACAACAATGTAAAACACAAACAATAAGCATAGTCATAGTTAAAAAAAGCCACTCAACATCTCCAAAAACAAACAAACAAACAAACAAAAGGTGGCACAGTGACTCAGTGGGTAGCACCGATGTCTCAGTCGCCAAGGGGGACATTTCTATCCCACCCCCAGCTTGACACGTACACATTTTGCATGTCCTGCTTTTCTCTGTCGCCTGCGTTTCTTCTCTCATCGGAAAAACGTGCAGTAGGTGACAATGTCACGCCGCTGCTCAGAGTGAGCGACGCTATGTGTACACCCTGCAATAGACCGGCATCCTGTCCAGGATTCCCCTGCCTTGTTTCCTTGGATAGGCTCCAGGCCTGCCTGTTTTGCATATCTTACTACAGTGGGTGGAAATTCACACAAGCCAGAGAGAAACATGCAAAATGCAAACACAGAAACAGTGCTATGAGTGAATCCGCAACCCTGGAAGTGAGAAGTTCCAACACAGATACCATCCACGTAGATCATTAGAATATTAAAAATAAACATTCACCGCATAAATGACATCATGCAGATCGGTGACGATATCTTGGTTCTTATTAACTTCTGTTGTCACAGCAGAAATATACAAGGCTTCTTAAGCTTAACAAGTCACATAGATCTTTTAATTTTAAACAGATTTTGGTTCAGAATTTTCACTATTAGAATACAAAAAGGATTTATTATGAGCCTCATTAATTCTCCTTTAGTCTTACAGCAGTGTGATAATAATAGAATAATGACACCCAGATAAGTCTAATCTTTAATGGTATTTTCTTTATCTCATTATGTGAAAGTCCTTCTCTTTAGAAGTACAGATCCCACAAGCAATATGAACAGCTTCCTAGGGGACAATGAAGGAAAAAAATCAAAACTAACCTTTGAGGTACATAAATGTCTTGCAGATATAGATCATTAGGCATATGCAATTAGTCTTCTAGGATCGGGTCCAAATGCAGGCAGAGATACGTCTGTACAGTTTTCATGTCCCCTTGTGTTACGCGTGTCTCCTCCACTTATGCCAGTGACCACGTGTAGTCGAAAAACTAATATTGATCTTTCTAAATTTCCCATAATCTGTGAGTGCGCCGTGATTCAAGAAACAGGAATTACCAAAATGGATATTGAACTTCGCAGTATCATCAATATCATTTTTCACACTTCATTGGATGCTATCACATCAAATCAGTGTGCGATTTCCTCTCATTTTAGCACATAATTGCAGTTAATTTGGCTTGGGTTTTTTTTCCTCCTGTAACAAACCTTCATCAGCAAAAGTTGGACAGATCTAAGATCTGGATCTGTTTTTTATTAATGATTATTTTTGTCCTAGTGCAAATAAATACATTCCATATTTATAGGAATGATTTGACGTTTCTTGAGCTGCCAATGGAACAGATGGAAACAAATCAAATTAGAGAAAAAAATATATATATAATATGATATATAGACCAGAAATTGATAACTGCCAAGATTACTTTTGTGAACCAACTAAAATGTATTATAACTTATAAATCATGTTTAATTGCCAGTTTATATTTCCAGTTTGCCGATATATTCAAAATATATTATAGCTAAACTGAAGTATTTTATTTCTCAATGCGCTGTAATTATAATATATGTTCAGTGTAATTGCAGCATAAAATATTGCGAATGAAAAGAAATCAATTTGACAGCATGATATTAGGCAAGTTGAACAAAAGCTTTAAACTTGCACATCAAAGATAAATTTCATAAAAATATCAATTCCCTCACCCCGTAACACTGGGGGAGTGAATGTCAAATGTGGAGAATAAAAATATAAACCATGTAATGGTACCATGTAATGCTCCAAAGCAGACAGGAAAACAGCAAACAGGCACCAAGAGTTCTGGAACAACTGAGAGGGGATGGTACAGTACGGGCATCAAAAGCAGAAGCTGTCTTAGAGAAACACATCTGAAAGAACATTCATGCAGAGTATCACAAAATAAAAAGGAAACCACAAATAATCTAAAGTCAGTCTGGGTTACAATGTGGGGTGAAAATGTAATTTCTTGATTCTATTGCTTTCTTTGGAGTTCAACGGTAAGCCATCATGCAGGTATGGAGAAGCCACGTGAAGTGTGATTGCTCAAGGTTTTTTACTACATTTCGAGCCGCAGACCCACCTACGCAGATCACTAGGTAACCTGAACATTTTATATTATTTGGAATTTTGGGAGCGAAGAGGAGCGCAAAACATGCAGGGCCACGTGTTATAAGATACCGCTAGTTAGTACTTACAAGAAAATAATATTTCCATGTCTTCCTCTTTATTTTGCCATATGAACTCATCTAACCTCATCTGTCCTCTTCAATCTCCCCATACCCCACTGGGTGTGAGCCAGGACGACCCAGGATATGATGGAAGGATTTTATCTCCCAGTCGGTTGGAGAATGTTAAGCGATCCCCCAGAATGATGTCGAATATGCAGCTTGGAAAACAGACATCTAGCATGAAATGAACAAACGATGAGCACGGCGACACCGGATTTTATAAAAACAAATTAAAAGATTATGATATTCCGGGATTTTGCTATAGTGTTTTTTTTTTTTAATGAAAACTACCCAATGAGTAGTATGCGATTTTAGAGATTAAAAGCAGGAATCATTTGTTCTAATTCAGTATAAAGTACTGAGACAAAAATTTGAAATGAAACCCACACATGGAATCGCTGGGGTACTGCAGGAAACAGTCTGGGCTTCCTCGCTGCTCAGTTTTTTCACCTTGAACTTCGAATCCAACACGGAGGTATGTGATCCACAGAAGTTCTTAGATGACTTGCAATACTGCAGAGTTTAAGGGGAGGGGGGATCGCGGACGTCACTGAGTGATGCAGGCAGATCTGGCTGCAGCTTAACATCGGCAAGGAGATGGTGGTGAACTTCAGGTCTAAGAGCATCCGGACCCCTGTCACCATAACGGCATAACGGTTTTATACTTCTGTGTCGAATCTGCACAGTAATTACAGTGTAGTCCTGCACCCTACGCACCCACCTATGTGGTAGCCTGACACGCACCTCCTCAGAAATGTTACTGTACATTGTGGCGATGCAGACCGCAAGACCCGTGATTGGTCCACTTGGTAGCATTCATTTTTTTTTATTATTTTTTAATTGGAAAAGAGAAAGCATACCAGGTGTATGTATATCGCTGATTGAAACTGGAGCGCTATTTATATCTAGCATTAAATAACACCCTAGCAACAGGTCTATAAAACACTCAGCATGCCAATTTCATTTACCTCCACTGAGTTTATTTGTACTTTACAAGACTTTAAAAAGTAAATAGCAGTATAGGCACTACTTTAGGTGGGAAAATGCCTAAAAATGTTACTTTGTAGCGAACATGGATGGGAAGTTTGGAGCAGCACAAATATATCCAGGACTCGATAAATGGATACTTTGTTACATTTTTGTAGTTCTTTGTTTCAAATCAACAACTGAATGTATCGCAAGGTGGGAAGACAATAAATGCAACATCCATTACTATGTATCACCTAGAGTTCTGGAATTTCTGAGCGACACAGACAACCCCGGCGCACAATGGCGTGAGCCACTTGCATAGGTCAGCCTTAAACTGCGAAGGTGCAGAGGTGGTGAACATGTTCAGAAACCTGGGTGTGAATCTGGACAACAGACTGGTTTGGGCTGCTAACAGTGAGAATGGCGTAAGTCGCCCCAACTTCCTCAGAAGGCTCAGGTCCTTTGGAGTACGAAGGTCCCTGCTGCAGCAGTTCTACTAGTTTGTTGTTGCAGGTGCAATATTCTATACAATCTTCTAGGCTGATAAACAAGCTAATCAGAAAGGCAGCTTCTGGAATTAACCTAGACCTCTGAATTCAGTCGGATAGGAAAAGGCAATTAACATGCTAGGTAACATCATGGACAGCGAATCACAACGGCTGCACACTTTTCTGGCCAAACAGAAGGGGGCCCGGGTTCCTCGCGGCTGTGAGGACGCCATGGTGACATTGACCAGCATGGCTTTGACCATCTCTTGCCGATGCACGGCAGATTCTCTGTGGACCAATCACATTACATATGCATTACATATGCCACAAAATTCCAAGCTTGTACAGCATAATAACAGAGTTCTGATTAACTTGTTCAGGTATTTCTTATCAAGGCTTTAGCAAAATATTGCATATAAATGAGGATTAGAAGCAACATAATCTCAACCAATTATTTTGTAGACAGCTAATTTTGATTCTGATGCTCCAGGACTTGCAATAAAAAGTAAAGAAAAAAGAAAAAAAACAACTTTTACTCTTTCTATTTTCATATGTTATAAAGCAATTTTATTAAAATATCATAAAAATATTGAATTTCCCCTTCACCTTAAATATCACAGCAATATCATAAACTGCACTGTTTACATGTCATATATTTCATAGATTCCCATTACTGTATATTCAAAACAGAACATAAGTTGTAGCCCATTACACTCCATATTTTTTGTACATTATTTTTATGGGATAGATACAGTAGAATTTGACATATTGTGCTATGAATACATGACTTGATTTTGGGGAAAAAATACCAGCATCAATGACTCTTGGTCTTAAAAATTGATTTGGTTGATGACAAATTTTATCCACGCAAATATTAATTATTCACCTCCTATTTAACCATTGTTAACCACTTTTATACAGATCACTGAGAAATTCAATTATTTAGTGTTTTGATTTCAGCAGAGTAATCAACAGAATTTCCTCTAAGTTCAAGTGAGATTCGCGGGAAGCTATGAAATAGAATTTGCATAGTTTTCATTGTCACAAAACCATTCAGTGATGACTTGTACCCTGTGAGTTGGAAAATTGTAATCCAACATTCCAATCTCATTAGAACTGAAAGAGATAATCAGAGGATGAAATTGTATCACCCTCTAAGGCAGTGTTTCCCAATCTGGTCCTTGGGGACCCACACACGGTCCACATTTTTGCTCCCTCCCAGCTCCTGGTAGCAAAAACATGGACCGTCTGTGGGTCTCCAAGGATGTTATTGAGAAACATTGCTCTAAGGAGGTTGGAGGACCTAATCTATGCCATGAAAATCACACCATACTAGAGCTGCCAGCACGCAGTTGAGCCTGTTGGCTTCTTCTTCTGGCCTGCGATAAACATGTACTTAGCTTGTGGAGGAGAAGCTGATGGGTGACTCATCTGACCACATGATTTTTTTTTTCCACTGCTCAGTAAGTTGTTCTTTGCCCCACTTTTATAGTGCCTGTCTTCTTCGCATCACAAACGTTTGTGACAGAAAGAGCTTTAGAACCCTAGTCTGAACATAGCATCTCGCTAATTATTTTGTACGCTGAACTTGATGGAGCTAACTTAGGGTTAGCTCCGGTTAATTGAGCGCTGATGCGAGAATGTACTATGCATGATGTGTCTTGACTGCCTCAAATCTAAAAATACTCATACTCTCACAATCCCTTAGATGTCACACAATAGTTTTTTTCCAGTTCTGAAAAAAAATATTTTATCTATTTGGAAGGGGTAAGGAGACATTTTTCTCTAATCTACAGCTAAGATGAAATTGTCTGTTCCTTGTGCCTTGTAAGCGTAACCTACAAATTAGTTGGAATGTACAAAATTTGGAACTATTCAAATATAGCTATTCATTAGGTGTGTAATGATTCCAAGCACACGGTTCAGTTCAGGCCTCGTTTGTCTTTTGGTTGGGGAGTGGGGAGTGCGTAAGAAAAAATGGTTGAAAAAATTCTGGGTTTTATTCCTCACTAACAATTTGGAACACTGAAGGACATGTTAGATTAACTTTACTTCACATAAAAGAGGTCCAATAAAAAAGAAATTATTACAAAATAAAATATTGCACGGTACTGAAAAACCAAATTGTTCCCATACTGCTGACTTGAATGTGCCTGGGTCTCCTGCAATGTCAGGTTTATCCCTCTTGCGCTAATGACACTAGCCTAGCTTCTACCGTGGGAGCGATCACTCGATCAAGATGGGAGCAAAACAGTCACGTGACACACTCAGTTTGAAAACAATGAAACTGGTGCAATGTGTAAAATTTGCAAAATATACAGCTTGCCCTAACTTTAAATAGAGTAATAATTCTGTGATTTATATGTGTTATTTATAGTGGTAATTGTGCCAAGAAAAATAAGCTTTGTAACAATAGCAACATAACTGAAAGTTCAACTAGTTCTACCTGTGGCAGCTGATTGACATTGGGGTGGGGTTGGGTTGGGTTGGGGTGGGTGAGGGTCGATATCACGGTTCCATCTTCAAGAACCATAGCACTAGATCGTGAACATTTGTGTCTTGGTTTGGGTTTCGTTTCAGAACCGTCACACCATTACTAAGTATGCATTTAATATTTTTCAAATATTTTTAGTGTTCTTCCTGGAGTGACTGCACCACTCTGAGTTGGTTCTTACACCTTTGTAGACCTAATTAAGGCTAGAAATCCTAAGGTTCATTTTATACTGAGTAGTGAAATGTTCTCTGCTCCCCTCATGTTGGTTTTACATAGAAGTTTGTGGATCGGTTCAGTGACTATGCCGTGGATTGTGTGTGAAAGCTCGTGAACCTTAGGGAGCACACTATGCCATCTGCTGCGATGACGATTCTGAGATAGACAATCGAAAGAGCTAATGTAAAGGCTGAGCTATAAAAAGAGGGTTCATTTTGAGAGGGATTTGTGCTCCCACTATTAAAATATGATGACAGCAATTGTTCCAAAAAAAGGTCCAGAATAATAGCCATTTGAGATAATAGGACATTTCTAAATACTGAATAAAAATGTCCAGCCACCCATTTTTCATAATTACTTATCCAGAATAGGGTTATAGTAAATTCATCCTAGTAAGGGCAAGGCACAATGCAAGGGGCAGTCAAGAATGCAAGTCAATCACAAGGTACACACTGACCACGATTAATTTAAAGACACAAATTCAGCAAAAAGCTGTGCGTGGAAGCACATACAGCAGACCTTATTCTGGAGGTTTGACATTACAGTGCTAGTCCGTGATGCATTGCACAGTGTATGATTAAGTAACAGTAATAAATGAAATCATTTTTTCAGTGTATAAATATATTCCTATGAGGAGTTTTACCTACATTCCAATATTGCTGGCACAATTCAAAAATGGAAACCCCATGTTTCAGAGTGAGTTTGTGTGTGTGTGTGTGTGCGTGTGTGTGTGCATGCGTGCATTCGTGCGTGCGTGTGTGTGGATCATATTTAATAAAAGCCTGTTATTTTGACATTGTGGGGACTATTTTTCAGGTCCCCAAAGATCTGTGAATGCAACCAAAAAATCTAATAATCCAATAAAACTAAACTCATAATCACACAATCGTCTGGCAAAAAAAATTATCTATTTGTAAGGGGAATTTTTTTCTCTAATCTAAAGCAAAGATGAAGATGATAAAAGTCTCATATTTTGTTTGGTTACTTATGATTAAGGTTAGGGCTGGCTAGGGGCTAAGGTCATCATTTTGGGATTAGAGTTTTCCCCATAGAAATGAATAGAGAGTCCCCACAAAGATATAATTACAAAACTGTGTGTCTGTGTGTGTGTGTGTGTGTGTATAAACTCTGAGAAATGACATAAATTTGTCATTTATAAATTTCTCCATAAAATGTG
>JAABNX020000042.1:6587157-6605118 GCA_015163995.2 Mormyrus lacerda | reverse complement strand
GGGGACATTGCTGGTGCTGTGGGGTCAAGGTTGGAGATCCTGGGAGCAAGTCTAGGGGGGAGAGAGAGAGAGAGACAGAGAGAGAGAGAGAGAGACTGGATAGGAGTGTAGAGCACTAAGTTAAAAAAACATTTATTGGCTTTCACTACCAGGGTCTGAAACATGGCACTGCAAACTGGGCCATCCATTCACAATGTAAGGTTTTTCTCTGCTCACTACTCCCTAGGACCCTCAGACAGCACACAACAGGAATCGGGTAACCAATGAGATTTAGGGCTGCTGACTGTTTGGGCAACTGCAGACCAGGATGTGCAAAAAACAGACAAATGGCAGAGGACTGGAAGACAAAAACAGGAAGTAAGGCTGAAACCCAAGCAGAATAATTACAACAAGCCTAAAACAAGCCAGCAGTTACCCACCGCATCAGCTGTGGAATTAGCTAATCAAGCTAATCCAGCTAATGAAGCCAGGACCAAGACACCACTAACCAGTCTCAAGACAACAGGGATTCTATCCAGAAGCATGGACCCAAAAACAAGACACCGCTAACCAGGACCAGAAACTTGAGACGACACAGAGGCATCGACCCAGAAGCAATACATCGCTAACTGGGACTGGAATCTCGTCAAAACATGGCAGCTATCCACAAGCACAGACCCAGAAACAAGACACCACTAACCAGGACTGGAATTTCAAAAAAACACGGCGGCCATCCACAAGCACAGACCCAGACACAAGACACTGCTAACCTGGACCAGAATCTTGAGAAAACACGGCGGCCACAAGCACAGACCCAGAAACAAGACACCACTAACCAGGACAGGAATCTCGAGAAAACACGGCGGCCATCCAGAAGCACAGACTCGGAAACAAGACATCAGTAGCCAAAACCACAAAGCTATTCATAATGACACCAACCCTGACGAAAACCTAGGACAAACTAAATCCAGTCCAAATGGGGCTCTGAACGAAATCAAGCACTGAGAGTAATAAAGATGACTGAGCAGCACTCACTTCTGTGATCTACACTGATTAAATAACATTCAGAGCTAAACTCCCACTGGCTCAGAGCAAGATCACTCAGACCAGGCTCAATGGACTGGTTACAAATGCAGGGTAAGCGATGTAATGATGCTATAACGAGAAATTTGAACCATGTCTCACTATGGGATTATGGCCAAGTTACTGTGGTTTACATTGCAAGTAAAATTTATACAAAAAACAAATGGACTCAAAAGTGTAGAAAGATATTCCAAGTTGATAAACAATAGTATGAAAAATCATTCACATTCACAAAATCCTTTGATACCTCATGATTTATCACATGTGTGATAAATTGAAACAGACTGTTTAGAAACATAATTAATCCGAATTGCTCAGTATATTCAGTCGTATAAAGGATTCCTTTCTTTATGTAGGCAGTAATTTTCTTATAGTTTTTCTTTGTTTGACATAGTTTTCTGTAGAATTTCTTAGGTGGGTCTGGTACGGCTCATTTTAACAATACACCTCTGAAACTAACTATATATAGCTAAATAAGTGAGTTTCCATGTGAAGGCTGCACAAGGTACAGATCTAAATATACTTAAACTATTTCCAGTGGTATTCTGAATATCACTAAGTGCTGTAAAAACAAAAAAACACATCCTGGACTAGAAATTGTTCAGCAATTTATGGCTGGTATGTACTGAAGGATTTATGTTAAATTCATTGCCCTGGGGTATATCCGGTATAATAGTATGATAATGCAACTTGTATTCCAGAGGTATCTGTATTTTTAATGTGTGAACAAACAAGTTCACTAAAGAACACAGGCAAGTTTCAATAATTCTACAAGTTTATATTATTTAACAGTGATTTTCACTCAGATGTTTTTGTTCAAAGAAAATGAAAGCATACATGTTTAATGGTTTGTGCTTTTTCTGCTAAAGTCTGGTGAAAAGCATGCAAAATCTGGGATTCATTTTACACAGTACAATGTAAAACAAAATTCTGACTCTTGTGACATCATCAGTTGAAGTACACCTAGTAAGCTCTTCTTTGCCTCAATAAAATGTCTTTTCAAATCAGCCTACAATTTCTCAACTCTATGGCAATATTTAAACTGGCAGCGTCTTGCATTGTGTACCTAAACTATTACTTTCAGAAAGATGTTTGTGCTACATTTTATTTGAAATCTCAGAAGTATTTTTTTATTTTTTCACATGCCAGACATACCCTGCCACCCCTTTGATTAAGCACTGACATCCCATTCTAACACAGAAGCAATGCTAAATTACTCCCTTCACGAACTGTAGCTCTCTAAGTATGGATTCAGTGTACCAGTCTTGGATGACTGAACTTCTGGTCAGGCTCAATATATCTCTAGAATGAAATATTTAACTCTGTCAAAAGCGAAATTCATCAGCAATATATTACTTTAATTCCTTTGGAATGAGTTGTTGCTGGCCTGTACTTTGAGCAACCCCACACCCATTTTAATATCATCCTCAGGGATGGGCTCCGGACCCCCCGCCACCCTGAACAGGATAGACGGTTTCAGAAAATGGATGGACGGATGGATAATTTTGTACCTTGATATGATTGTAGAGAATGAAGTAATTGCCATTGCATTTGGATGTTGGCCTGAACACTTTATGCAATCTTAAAGCATATCATCATGAAGACAGTTTCTTAAAGGATGAAATATTGTATTGAGACCCCGGGGCTTTCTGCACATATGTTTAAAATAGCATACCTTCCTTAACAAAATAAATAAATAAAGTAGCATTAATAGCCATGATCCCCAAAAACATTGCTTCCATTCCTACATCATGATGTAAAACATGTACTTAAAATGTCTATCATAAATCTGGTTTTTGTGTCAATTAATTTGATTGCATAACTAAGTTCTATTGGAAGCCAACCAAAGCATTTGTCTGAATGTTTAAAGTCTTCTTTCAAGGATGTATTTAAATACAATACATTGTAAAACTAAAGAAATATCTACAACTCTATAAACTCTCAATTTCTACCCGCGATACAAAGAGAGGACAGGACACAGTAAAACGTTACTTTTAAAGCCCGGCTGTGTGACCCAAATGTGCAGTTTTTAGCGACATGGTTAATCTTATTTTATATATACACCTATTTTTTTCGCAATTATTTTTTATGAGTTTGTGGCTGGAAGGCTTGCTCTGATTAAGGCTTTGCTACTATGATTTATGTTTCTGTTTCTGACTGTCATAGGAAGTTTATATGTATTTAAATAAACCCAACTAGGATTATTATAAATCAAAAACCATGCTGGTTCTACCATTCGCATACATGCAATATCTAAGGAATAACTCATAACAAATACAGCTAAAGGGTATGTACTCATGCCAGGTAAACAGAGACAGGAGAAGAACTGACAAGCTTGTCTTTGTCGGAAGATCTGCTGGCTCCATCTGTGACACCCTCCCACAGATCGGACGTCCCCACTATGCCAGGATGCCAGTCCTGAACCTTGCCTCTTTCCCTGTCCCCTTGTCCACTCCCTGGTGCTTTAATAAATCCGACCTCTCTCAGCTGACACTGGTGAAACTTTCCATTGCGTGTGTTTTTGCTGACACCCTACCACAAAACTAAGAACGGTTTTAAGAAATGATCAGCCAACTGCCTCTCTGACACCTGGCTAGATCAAATGGCCAGACTCACGCCATGGCCCCCTGGGATTCCTTATCGTCAGAGCTAGCAGCTCAGCAAAACTTTCTCTAAAATCACGAGGAAGCAGCATCTGTTTCGCGGTAAATCAGCTTTGGCGCAATAACCTCTCATACCTGTCCTCGTTGGTATTTATATTCCGTTACTAGGAAGCACAAACTCAGCTATGGTCAAATTCTGTCATTGTAGTTTTGGGGGAATTTACTCGTACTTTTTTTTCACTAATTATTAACAGGAAGAGGATTGCCACGGCCTAGAGAAAAATACATAGGATCACAGCTTACGGTTTTTCCAGGTGCCTGAATCACTTCTCCCCATATGCTACTCGGATTGGCTCATCATACCGTGCTGCTCCTTTTTCATCGTAAACAGCAAAATCCTAAAACCAAAATTTTAACCACTATTAAGTTGTGGTTGCGCAGCACAGTGGCACAGTGGTCGACACGTCTGGGACGCGTGTTTGCGTCTTCGCCCTAGCTCTGTGCCTCTGCGTGGAATTTGCATTTTCTCCTCATGTCGTCATGGGGTTTCCTCCGGGTGCACCGGTTTCCCCCCTAAGAACAGGCTTATGATCAAGAACTCCAAAACAGACTTTATGGCACGATTCAGCGATTCAAATACATCTCTGTTACTAAAGAGCTGAAAAACTTTCTGCACAAAAAGAAGACGGTATTTTACTAAGGAAACAGAGTAGGTTCTGAGCCCATACAGAAAGAGTTTGAGTTGAAGAAAAATAGCAAGTTAGGAAGAGAAACCTTCAGATGGTACCACGCAACCGAGGGAGGTGTGGAGTGGGTTAAAGAGAAGCCCAAGTTACCAGCAAACCAGTATTCTTGTGCTGGAGGCGTGCCTCTACAGGGCTAATGAGTCCATTTTTTATCTCCATGGCTCCCAAATCCAGTATACTTGTTGTTTCTTGTTCTTCCCTCAAACTTACCTGCTCTGAAGCTGATTCCACCCATCCCCCACCAAGTCCCCCCTTCATATTTACAACACAATGGACCCAACCTGTCAGACTTTCTCTGTTTGCAAGGTGACAAAACAGCTAAGGATGTTCCACACAGGTAACGCCGCAGAGCCTGATGGGACAAACCCCAGGGTGCTTAAGTCCTTCACCAATCAACTGTGTGAAATGCTCCAGTACCTCTTCACCCTCTCCGTGAATCCACATGCAGTTTCAATGCTGTGGAAGACATCCTGTTTGGTCCCTGAGCCTTAGAAGGCATGCCCCAGTGACATGTCAGGTTACAGGCCAATGGCTTTCACTTCACACATTATGAGCATTTTGGAGAGACTAGTAGTCTCTTCTGTCCTCAGCCGAATGACCAGCTGGAACCCTGCAGTTTGCCTGGTGGACCCATGTCGAGGTTGGTGATGCCACACTGTGAGGATCGCAAACTTTGATTTCCCCAGTGCTTTCAACAACATTCCACCTCAACTACTGCATGATAGACTCGGCAATGACGATGAAGATGCCTATGGTGTTCTGGATCACTTACTACCAGACTGGCAGACTGGAGTTTGTGAGACTACGGAACTGTGTGTTGGGAGCCCCAGAAGGAAGTTTTTGCTCCTCATCATTGACCCTCAGTTTCAAAAACAAATGTGATGCCTGTCATCTGCAGAAGTTTTCAGACAATTCTGTAAGGCTACTGGCTCCACAGGAAACTGTGATCCTCGACTCCTTTAGGCCTGAATTTTATTTTTCTCCCATTGGGAACTTCCAAGTTTGCTCTGATGAGACTGGATTCACATACTCACTCTGGCATATCTTTTGGACTCACCTCAACCCCCACTGAGTATGAAGTGGTCCACAAGCAGGTTCTTGCATACGTTCTGCTAAAAATCACATCCTATCCTCTCCTCCCCTCCTCTTGGCATAAAAGATATAGAACTTATATCTTGCCTAATTAGAAGGCTCTATCTCCTTGGTGGACTAAGTAACTTAACAACCTTGTTAAACTTCTAGCTGACTATCAGTCTTGATATCTGGTTGTCCATTGATCTATTGCAATATCCTCTGGAAATAACACTTTAACATCTGCTCAATGATTGTTACTGTGCTCAATGGGAATATTCACATTCATATGAGATTTAAAGAGAGGCTACAAGATTGTTGGGGAGTAACTCAAAAGGCAAAGTATCCCACCTGGTATTGTGATTATTCCGCCTGGTATTGTGATTATTCCACCTGGTATTGTGGGTATTCCGCCTGGTATTGTGATTATTCCGCCTGGTATTGTGATTATCCCACCTGCTTTTGTGATTATTCCGCCTGGTATTGTGGGTATTCCGCCTGGTATTGTGATTATTCCACCTGGTATTGTGATTATTCCGCCTGGTATTGTGATTATTCCGCCTGGTATTGTGATTATCCCACCTGCTTTTGTGATTATTCCACCTGGTATTGTGGGTATTCCGCCTGGTATTGCGAGTAGCATTTACAATCAGATCTCACTATCACTTACTGTGATGCTGCATTCCATTTGAATTCAGAACTCTGAGGTCCTAGCTGGAAATTTTGACTCATGAAAACGGAGAAATCGACACAACCCTCACCTCAGAATTCAAGGTGACAGAAGTGAAAGTTTTAGGCTCATTAATTCGGCCATACACAGAATACTGTCCAACTAATCTGTGGATGTGCTACTACAGAGTTATATCCACAAACACCACATAATATGTTGTTATCAACAGACATTGCTAACAATGACTAACAATTAACAGGGTTAGAACTGGATTTCAGGCTTAGTCACATTATTTGTCGGATTTAAGGTGTGAGTGAACAAAGATAAAGCCCATTTAAACTGAGGTACCTTAAATCTGACAAGTTGTCTGGCTAAGAAATACATTTTTGCTTAAAAAACAGGTCCCTGGTATTGATAAATAGCTTCCCGACTTGTTGCACTGGAACACGTTTAACTTGGGTGTGATGTCATTCCCAGTTCCGAGTTCCTACCTATGAGGTAAATGGAACTTAGTGCGAGTATCTGCTACTGGGTGTGTATTACTAACACTCTTTGAACTGTTTGCATGTCTGATGTAGCTGCATTATATAGTTAAGTGGCCACTTGAAGCAAATCCTGTACAATATCAATGTGCAGAAAACAAGCTTTGTAAGAGTATTCTCTGTCAGGTATTTGTATTCTGTTGGTAACGTCTTTGATCCTTTGTATTGTTCTGAATGTGTTACATAGCTTAATGGGCACTTGTGTTGGTCTACATGTTTTGTTTTGATTTTAATTGCAACAATATGCATCAGCTATTCCTGGATGGCACGGTTTTCTCCTACAGCTCAAAGACATGCTGCTTCTGTTTATAAATTACACAAGGGATATGATTGTGTGTGTACAGTGTGTGTCCTGCATCCTCTGATCAATGCTCAATGTAAACCAGCCTTATTTGAGTCTTATATGAAATATGTAATTACAAAATATATGATTGATAGAGCATTAGTTCTATCACTGGTTCTTATTAGTTATTATATATTTAAACTGTGTTTAAGCTGTACAAATAATTTTTATTGTCATTGTACAAGAACAATGAGATGAGATTTGGAACATCCTGTAGAAGCCTCAGTAAAAACTATACTAGCTAAAAGAAAAATTTGTGAAAAAAATAAATCACATATAGCAATGTAGAAATAGAAATACCTTGTAAAGAAGTACAAGAGGAATAATGCACAAGAATTATTGTACATATGGTAAACTATTGTGCCTGAGAAAGGCAGAGGTTGAGAGTCGTAGTATAGCTGCAAGACAATGTTTATGATCAACAGTATTGCAGAGTATAATGGACTACATAGACACAATTGTGGTACTAAGATGAATGTGATAGCAGCATTGTCCTACAGTCAACAGGGGTGATTGTATGATGGCTGTGTTACATTGTGGGGACCAAATGTAATGAGATAATGAATAAACTAGGTCCCCATTTTGATAGGTGTGCCAACATATGCATGCCTGTGTCTGCGTGTTTGTGTTTGTAAAGCATTACATTCATTTCTTGTATTTAATTAGGACTATATTTGGTCCACCATATCTTCGAAATTCCAATTACTTTTTATCTAAGAACTGTAGAAAACAACCCCAACAGAAAGATCAAATTTAGAGCGAATTCAAATTTCTGACCTACACAAAAAAGTCATCTTCGGCTCCATCAAATCAGTCAGTGAAGTATGTTACAGAAATTACCACACTTGAATGTTGAATGAAAGCTTAAAATTATATATAAAATAGCAATGTATTACAAAAGCCCATTTTAAAAATAATGGAAGGGCTGAATCAAATCATTAAGTATGAACCATAGCCGAAACCTTAATATAAAAAACATCTAAAAGTGAAATATAGACATTACATGTCCCCTGGTGAAATATGCTATTCACATTCAAATGATCCATATTCTTTATTATCTAACAGGGTAATACAGGCTTGATAACATAGCTTGCAATAATTCTGGCAACAGGCTTTCTGAAAATACAGAAATCAAGTGCTGGGCCAACAGTAGCCTGAATTTTTTTTAAAAAAAAGACATGAAGACCTTAACTCCACTTGCGTAGCTTTAATAATATGAATCACTAGTTCAGTCATGAGAGGAGGGTACATATTTCAATAATTTCTTAAACTGATTTTGCAAGAATTGGTCAGGTGGAACTTTATAATAATGTGAAATAAAAATGTTTTAAATCATATCACCTCTGGGCCACTGAGCACGGCCCTTAACCCCAGCTGCTTCCGGGGCCTCGATTAGCCGGTATCTAATTTTCAGTGCCGTCATACTGTCAACACAGCCCTCCGCGGTATGCGGTATTTTGATAGTATTTTCAAAAGTGACATTTTTCTGGTATTTTGAAAACTCTGTGATAAAATTCGCCAGGAGGAATGGGGGGGAGGAGGTTCACATGATGAATTTCAAATGGAATATTTTAACGGGGACCACCCAACCCCCACCGATTACACTCATTTTGTTACCAATATTTCCAGATACCAGAGCATCCCATATTATTCCACCCAAGCCTGCCCTGGGTACTGCCTGACTCAAGCTATTTTCACTTCTGTGTTGTTTGAGCTAGCACTTAAAGGCCCATCTGCACTAATACATTTTGGTTTAGTAATGCAAAAAATTTCTTCTGATTCTGCCTTCCATCTGCACTACCAGAAACTGTTTTTTTTTTTTTAAATGCATTAGTGCGGGCACCGCCTAAATACATAAAATAAATAATGCAATGTAACAGATTGGTAACAGCATCTCTATGCAGGGTGGACTATATAGTTTGTAAGATTTGTACGGTCAGCTTGGCTCAGGTGAAATTTGACCCATGCGTATCCCGCTACGTACATCGGCCATCAGACATTCCCATAGACCCAAAGCTCGGTTGTTAATTTCCAAAGAAAATGTTCAATTGAGAGGTGACAAAATCTATGTTCTGTCAGTGAGCCAGGTGGCAATGAAGCGTTAAATGTTAGGGGAGCTTCACTCATTGAAAACAGAGAGTTTGAAAATCACTAAGGCACAATCTGAAATTACTATCCCAGTCAGAAGATATGTCAGCCTCTGTGTGAAGACCTTACTAGTGTAAAAACTAGTGATTCTACCTGCCATCCTTCCTCTTCAGTATGTGCGTCCAGGACGTTCCCATTGTTTGGGAGGAAACACAACACTCAAAATGTACACGGTGCTTTAACAACTTCCAGTGTCACCTCCATGAAGACTGCATAGCGGAACTGCCAGTCTGCTGAAGGTGACTTCATCATTGTCCTCACTATACACCCAGCACTTCATATCCTGGCTCTGACAGAAACTTGGATCTGCTCTGAGAACACTGCTAGTCTGGGTTCTCTATCTGCCAGCTTCTCTTCCTCCCTTACTCCCCACTCTATTGGATGGGGAACACACTTTCTCATTTCCAAGATCTAAAAATATACTGCTGTCTTTGCTCTTTGTAATTACTCAACATTTGAGTGCCATTCAAGTGCTATCACTAACCTTTCCACGCATATTGTTACATTTGTCTCCACTCATAGGCTCAATAGTATAATTTCTTGAATTGAATATGCTGTTATGAACCATTCTTGGTGGTGGGTCTCCACACATCACCCTTGGGGGCTTGAACATCCACCTCAGTAAAGCACAGGCTCCCTAACCCTTCTGCCCTCATTTAACCTGACCCTGTTTCTGCACTCTTCCCACCTCCTCCAACATAGTGAGCCACCAGATTCAACCAGATAATCTCTCTCGACTTAGCACCATGGGACTGATCTGAGATGGACTGATCTGGACTGATCTGAGATGGACTGACTTTTGCCTATTAGGCAGATCTCAACCTTTGCCCCCCTCCCTTTCTCTCTATACTGTACATAAGACCTCTAGGTCCAATCATGCGATCAGTCATATGGCGTCTGCTACAACTAATATGCCAATGACGTCCAGCTATGTCTGGCCTTTCCTATCGGTAATGGTGGATGACCAGCTGTTCTTTGTTGAATACATAGCATCTATCTCCCAGTCTTGTAGATTAACCCAATGTAAGGATGATCAGGAAAATCAGGCCTTATTTGTATGAGTATGCAACTCAGATTTTAGACTACTATAATATCTTGTGCGGTCAAACCGCTACAGATGATTAAAAATGCAGTAGCACGTCTATTATTCAGTCATCCAAAACGCTCTCATGTTACACTCTGCTTTGTCTCTCTTCATTGGCTCCCTATAGGTTCCTTGCATCAAGTTCAAGTCCTTAGTAATAGCAGAACCTTAGTGATAGCAGAACCTTAGTGATAGCTTTTAGAACCATCAATGGGACAGCACCCAGTTCTGTCAAGATGCTCATTAAGACCTATATCTCATCCTATTTTGGTTAGCTAGCCAACACTGCCTGGAATTCCTTCGACTATAAGAGAAGTCTCACCCTAGACCAGGGGTACAATCAATTTTCCCCAAGGTCCAAATATTAGCAAAGCCACTACTGTCTGGGGTGCCAGTTGAGTACTCCTTGCCCTAGACATTTTCCATGAGTGATCTCTTGTTGGTACAATAAGCTGTCAAACCACATCCACTCATCAAAATCCCTCTCAGCCTTCAAGCAACGTCTCAATACCCACCTATCCCGGGAAGACCTCTATTAGCTCTACTCTATAATCATTTAGCTGGTCTCTTGTGATCTTACTGTTGCACTTACTTTTGATTTGAAAACCCATATTATTTAAGGTCTAGCTAAGTTTGAAATATGTTGTTTAGCTCGTGCTCTGCTACTACTTGCACTAACCTGGGTATTGACAGGAAACATCCTAACTGCAGAGCTCCTGACAGCTGTATTCTTGGAATTTTATTTGACTCACTTATATAACAACATAACATGACAGTATCTACTAAATAAATGCAAATGTTAGTGACTTTTTTTCTTTATCCAGCCTAGGCTATTCACTACACCCTGCCTGATACTCTTAATAATCTAAATTGAGGAATCAATCATTGAATAACAGAAGGAAATTATGGGTTCGCTTTCTTCTCTGTTTGCGTGACTCGTGTTCAACAGTTTAAACTGTAAATGGGGGCTTGACTTTGAGTACTCTGGGTTTTCTTTTAATAAATATATGATTAAATTGTAATGAATAACCTTTAGAAAACAATATTTTTAAAAATTATTGTTCTTCATGTGTTTAAAGCAGTATTAGTATTAGCTTCCTCTGTCTTACTAATTAGTATATCAGTTGTCTCAGATTACTTTCAAATGGCTGTCAAAAGCAATTCAGTGCACACATTCATTGGCTGCCTGAGCACGAGGTCTCTGCATTGTCATAATGATAAATTGGCTGTAGTCGTTCAAGAGAATCAGGAAGAGAGCCAAGTGGTATTCCCCAGGAATGAGAGGAAGGGGTAGAGGAGTCAATTATACAAGTCTGGAGTGCTGGATACACTTTGGTCATTAAGATTATTGAAAAGGAATCTAACTTACAAAATCCAAAACACTGAATGTATGCTCCACTGCGGTCACATCATATTATATTAACCACAAGTCTTTTTGTTCACGGCATCCCATGGGATACTCTTTAGAGTATTTGTCAGCAGTATATTTATCTCTTTTCTTCCACAGAGTAATGCACATCCAGCAGAAGAGAGACACAAAGTGTCTAAACAACCAGATCAAAAGAGGGATGAGCAGGTCATGGTTCACCAAAGGTGCAGAGCCTTCCAACAAAGCTAACTTTCTGTAATTTTACAATGATTGTTGTATGACTCTGTATTGTACCAGTCACACTGAGACCATTCAAATGAGTGTATTGTACCAGTCACACTGAGACCATTCAAATGAGTGTATTGTACCAGTCACACTGAGACCATTCAAATGAGACCAAACATGAACATGTACACCGCTTGCTTTCACACACACAAATGCTGCATGAACTTGTGCGACCTGGGTCAGGAGAAAGCGGCAAGAATAGACAGAGTGAAATAAGGATGGATTTATGAGCAGAAACCATGTAATAGCCTGCCTGTGGGCCACTTCTCACTTAGTGGGGGCTTGTCGTGGGTCCAAAAGACATGCCAGAGTGAATGTGTGAGTCCAGTCTCATAGGGTGGACTTGACAGTTCTCCCTGAGGTAAAGAAAAAACAATGCAGGCCCAAAGAAGTCCGGGATCACAGAATCCTGTCAGAGGCAGCAACCTCAAAAACTTTACATTGCTGTTTGTGGCTGATAGGACATCTAGTATGGGGGTTTAAGTGACATCCCCGCTGTTTTTTGGCCACATCTGACCTCCAACACACATTAACTGTGGGGTTAATGCTGAGCATGAAGCAGCAGGTGTCTCCTATAGGGTGAACAGGGAAAGTCTGGCCTTAATGAATTTAAGTGCCTCAAGATTTTGTTCAGAAGTGACAGTAAGAGGGAATAGGAGGCCGGTGGATTTGCTGCTTTATGGGAACTTAACATGTCTGTGGTGATGATGTCATCAGACAGGGCTCTTGGGTTAATGGTCAATCTATTTCTCTGTCCTTACCTATGGTCATGAGCCGTGAGACAAGGCCACAAGTGCAGCTGGCCAAAATCAGGTTTCTCCACAGGGTTGCCAGGCTCATTATCCGTGACAGGGTGACAAGTCTGGAGATCCACAGGGACCTCAAAATAGAGCCAGCGCTCCTTCAGATGGAGAGGGCTCAGCTGTGGTCCAGGCATTTTATAAAGATACCCCCTGGTTGGCTCTTAAGGAAACCTTTTCAGTTAACCCTCACAGGGCAAAGGTCCAGAGACAAACCCAGATCACACTCAGGGGATTCATATCTCCTACCTGACTTGGGAACGACCGGGAATCCTGAAAAAAAATGAGCTGGAGTTCGTCATCTTGGAAAAAGGCCTCTCTGTCCGCACTGCCAGTATAACCCTCAGAGAGGAAGCAGTACGAGGAAGACGACAATGATGATGCTTATGATGAGTATTTTATTCATTTTAAATGTCTGAAAGCTCAAGGGGAAAATTGCATTGAGAAATTAAATGCAAACTGTAGGAATGTGTCTTAAAGTTAATTACAAAACATTGAACATTCTTGAATTTATAATGTTTTATCATAATCACATACAAAGCAAACATAAATGAAGCGTATATACAGCTGCACTTATACATCTATGCATATACAAAACAGTGATGAAAACTGGTTCACAACGCCAGCCATTTTATATCAAATAATGGTGCCAGTTGGGCTGATCAAAACCTGCTTATGAGCTTAAACTACAGCCTAGTCTGCTGTTATTTATATGTAGGGGATGATTTACAAACTTTCAGAAGGTTGCAACTTTTGTATTTCCAGATGTAATGTTTGATTATCCAAACACTATATCCAAATTATTTGAAAGTGGCTTAAACCAGAATCAAAAATGTGTTCTGTTATTTTCCTGTAATTAAAATTACTTTAAAATGATCATTTACAGTTGTGATCAAAATTACTGGCACTCAATTAAAGTGCCAAAAATTGAAGTAATTTTTAAATTCTTCAATTCTTTCGCAGCTGATTTCACAAAAATTCTTAAAATAGTACAGGCAGTAATACTGGCTACTTCGAGAAGTGCTTGAATTTCAAGCAGCTGATTCCGCTGTACCTGAAAATGGAACTCATCCATCATCAGCTGGAGGTGCCCCACAGTATAAATTTAACTCATTCCACCAGTTTTAACAAGGAAAAGGACTTATTCTCTTGTTTTTCACCACTGTGTGCACTGGAATGAGCATAGAGTAAAGCGAGAAAACCAAAGATTATCCGAGGAGATTAGATGCCAGATAGTATCCAAGCGTGGACAACAGCAGATCTATAAGACCATCTCTAGAGCCCTTGCTTTCCATGATTCCACTAAGCGTAATATTATTAAGAAGTATGGACCTACAGCATCATGGCCAACCTTCTGGATATGGGCCACAAGGGAAGCATGATCAAGAATTGCAGTGAGACTGAGGAAAGCAAAATTGGTCAACTACTACATGATATTAGCTAAGCTTGAAATATAAAGTAAGGTAGTTTGAAATTGCATCATCAGTAACCATTTCACTGAAAAGAGTTTTACAGTAAAAGACCCAAGAGGACCCAACTGCTAAAAAGGCAAAAGAAAGCCAGACTGAAATTTGTCAACGTGCTATCAAGTAACGTCAGATCGCATTTACATCTAAGGTCTATAGTAAATCACAGTAGGAAGCAGTTGTAGTAGGATGACAGTATGTGTATCGCAATACAGTGATGTACAGTGCACATGGAAAGTCTTTGGACACTTGTTTAATTCTGCAACAACGTTGCAAATTTATCGGTTTCATAACAAAAGGCCATTGACAAGCGATGTTTAACATATCTGCATATTTCTCCTAAACATTTTTTTATTGTCGTAATATTTTTGACTGACTCGTTCAGTTCTGTTCCTGCCATTTTGCTATTAATTGTAATTTTAATTGTTTACTTCCAAAGGGATTTTAAAGACAAACGGTGTTTTATGTCATTGCAAAGGTGTTACCAATTAAATATAACACCCAATGAGAATGCCTGTCAATGAACGTTTTATCTCAGAACAGCTCATTTGGCTACTTGAAATGAATGTTTTACAAAAGAATACTGGTTGTTTCTAATGTGATACATATTAACAAATTAATAAAGTAATGATTTTTGTTATAAAACCAATAAATTTGCAATATTCCTACTAAATTAATCAAGGGTCCCTAGACTTTCTGTGAGGATTGTATATGTGACGGACAGCTACAATTAGCAGACATGGTTCAGATACGTATCATAAACAGAAATTTACTCTCCAATAAAACACTTTGCCGCAGTTTTAGGCACCTTCTTCCTCAGCTCCGATAGTTTGCTACCCCGCATGTCTTTTGATTTCATAGTGTAATTCATGCCTAATTTCAGGTAAAAGCTGAAGCTCAAATTCTTTTTCTGTGTGTGTCTTAATATCTCCCCCATAACTATCTGGATACACACAAGTGACTTGTTTCTGGTGGTTCCGGGCCCTAAACGCAGATGCGGATACCTGTGGAGTTAAACATGCAAATGGAAGAGACAACATTAGACCTTTTTAGGATCCTATCCTAGCCCAGTGGTTACAAAAACAAATGAAGCCATCAAGCAGTACGCCGTCCCTGCAGCCGAACACAGAGGAGGTTTAGCGATGCTTTGGTATTTCCTAACTGCTTCTGGTGTGTGCAAGACCTCATGAGATAAAGCGAGTAATAAGGCATTTTGGAGCGCAATGTGCAGCCCGGTTTCAGAAAACTGCGTTTCCGCGCCACCTTAACAATTGATCCCTCACCATTTATCGATGCATCTCGACACCCCTATTGATCACATCGGCACTGGGACTTCCTAATGTCAGAATACCCGACCGATTCCACTTAGAGGCTGCAAGTCAAGTCAGCACATTTGGTTAACGAGCTCATTTTGTGCGACACAGACCTCATACTCTCTGAAGGAAAATGCCCCGTAACAATCCATGCTCTCTGTGCGCCCGTGAATAGTCAACTTGTAGCATGACTGCCCCGAAGGGGCTGCCACCAGTGCCTGTTTGACGAAAGAGGTGCTTTTACCCCCTGAAGAGGCGATCACAGCCCATTTGCCACCATCCCTTCTGTGTATTTTTCCCCTAGTCCCTGAGTAAACTTTACCCGTCAAGGGGTATTTGTCTTCACCCTCCTGTCCCATGCCTCCGTGCCTCTACACTGGGTCTCTGACTCACCGCAGAGACTGGAAACAGTTTATTACTGTATAATATTACATTGCCAGCCACCTCCGGTTCATCTGACACAAACTATTAATCAGAAATGTAGAGTCATAGCAATTTCAGAGAGATATTTTCACGGGATAGGAATGTTGCATATCAATTGCAATTCAAAGATCAGATAAAAGTGGTCTGTAAAATACATAACACACATATACCCGAAACAATACAAAAAGTCAAAGAAAAACATAGACCCCCCCAAGTAAATGCACAGTATTTGTGAGAGAAATCTGATTGTAGATGCTAATCAAACAATACCGTGCTGCAGAGTGACTCCCTGGCTGTACCTGTACCTGGATTCTTCTTCAAAGCTCAAAGCTGAATGTTAGGTAATGTGATTAAATAGGGCCATAAATCTATCAATAACCAGATATTAAAACTTGTTTTTTTTTTCCCAACGGATATGGCAATAAATCTTTAAACAAAAAGATCACATGACTGACAGTACAGAATCAAAAATACCATATATGTATAATACATGTGATGAAAAACATGACCGGGGAAAACGTGAACATTAATATTTTAACATCTACCCATATTGCAACTGCTTATCAGTCTCTGGGTAAATAAAACATAGTTTATTATAATTTTCAAATAATTTATCTGGGGATATTTGAGTTGCCAAAGCAAGTTTGACATCAAGTTTGGTGAGTATCACACCCAAGGTTCCCTTTAAACTAATCTTGGAGTCTTATGACCTCAAAGCTGGTATGTTCTGCTTTGCACTACATTTTTAATACTGATATCATCATACCTTGAAATGCATGACTTGAAATAGAATAACCCGAAGGCAAGATAATGTTATCTAGTCTAAAGTGAAGAAAACAATTTTAAAGATTTTAGAAGGCCACACTTAAAAATAATCAAGATTACATGTTAAATGATTCCACCATCATGTCTTCCTGCAACATATAAAAAAAAAACAGAACACTTAGATTGAATTATTAGATACAAATTCTGATGATATCTATGAGGTAAAAGCTTATTGTATGCATGGTGTGACAGACCGGAAGATGCAAATAAGCAATGATGTTTGACAAACTTCTCAGATAATACACTTGGACCTTGTTAATAAAATCTGTACACAGGCAGCTACACTAATGTAGGCAGACGTTTGTATATTTGTATGAGGGTGACACACTGACTCAGTGGGTAGCTCTGTAATCTCACACTTTCAGGGTTCAGTGCATGTGGTTAAGGAAATTGGCCATAGCGTGTGCCTGTATATTGTTCCCTGCTTTGGACAGACGTTTCATCCAAGTTGCTTCCCTGCCTTATGCACTGAGATTTCTGGGATTGGCTCCAGACCCACGATGATTCTTTGGCAAATTGGCAAAAAAAAAGCAGTATAGAAAATAGATGCTTGCTATTATGATGGTCTTTTATAAAACAGAGTGTCTCTTTGCACCCGGGTGAAAATAATGTTCCATAGTCGCATGGTATCTATTTTGCGATTTACACCCCGCCTCCTCACTCTCCGCCCCCCGGCTTGTCAAAAACGTAAACACCGTGATGCATGCATGGTTGCACGTCACTTCAGTGCTGGAAGTGCCAAAGTGGGATACAAATATAAAAGGTAGGGTACAGTAAACACAAAATATACTCTTGATCTAGTAATAGTTAGCTACCCAAAGGTACATGGTATTCTTGCTAACTAGCATTAGCACTAGCTACAGAGCATGAAATTAATTTCTCACAATGGGGGGTAATTCCCCTCTTACAGTATGTGTAATACACAGGGTTGCCAACTTTGGTCAGCTGACTTACATGAGATTTTCAATTCAAGGGAAGCCTGCACATGCATGTAACAGTTTAATTACCTTGTAAATAGTATATAGTGTTTGCAAACTACCGTAACATTTTTGATTTGGCTAATTTTAGGTTTATAATGGAATACTATAGACTTGCCGTTAGATGTCTTGCATGATCGTGAAAGTCACGCCAAATGCAACCCTGAGTACATGGGGAGGAATTTTAGATTATTCTTTTTTTATTCTTTTTTTCGGGGGGGGGGGGGGGGGCGG
>JAABNX020000042.1:6550057-6578928 GCA_015163995.2 Mormyrus lacerda | reverse complement strand
TGATTAGAAATATATTTCAGCGGCACTTGAGTTCAATTTGTACACAAGCGACAAGACTTTTGTCAGGGACTGTATATGGCCAGGCGTGTCCAGACTTTTGACTGGTATTGTATGTTTGAAGAATCAGTCTGAAATTGACTGCTGCTCTTTTTGTATGAGCTCTGAGCCAGTCATGATCATTTTAATCCTAGCTGTGGACTCACTCATAGACATTGTGGTGCGTCTGTGAGAAATTTCACACAAATGAGTGAGGAGGAGAATAGTGAACAAGAAATGGCCGCTAAAAGACATTAGCCTTCCGCTGAATTGAAATAGAATAGAATGATACTTTTATTGATCCCTGTGGGGAAATTCCCTTTTCACCTACTCCATCCTGTTCTCCATGAGACACACGCAGATGAGAGCAAGCTTAGGGGGTCACAGTGAAGGGCAGCTGCCTACTGCACCCATGGAGCTGGGGTTTAAGGGTCCTGCTGGAGAGCCTGTGGTCATGTGACTATTCTGCTGAGGCCGGGCTCAAACCGGTGACCAATTACAGGCACAGGGGCTGAGCCACATATCACCTTCTATTATATTTTGGATTCCAAAGAGACAATATTGAGCAAGTGATTTGTGGGTTAGATAATAAGTTTTGTTTGGCTATAGTTCATTAAGAGTACATATTCAATCATATCACAATATCTGATTTTTTTTGCCTTACCAGATGTTCTTGTGTTTTGCTCTGATTCCCCAGTTCACATGGGGTTCTTTCACATCCTGCCAGCCACTCCCACCAGTGTCCTCCCTGGCGTGACCCTGAAGAGCCACACATGTTATTTGTTTGTCTTACCTCTCATTCCTGCCCTTGTGTTACTCACTCCAGCTGCCTCTCATTTGCTCCCTTATCGGTCTTGTTTAAAAGTGCTTCCCAGTCCTGTGTTCCCCAGTCCTGTGACTGACGCCAAATTGTCATCTTTCCTGCGTTCCCGTCCTCCTTTAGCGATCCCCTGTAATCACTGTTCTTCAGTTTAATAAAACCCCTTTCAGCTCACCACAACACTTGCTCCCATGTCGTTTGTCCCTGGTATTGCAACAGGTTCCTCACCTGGGTTAAATGCATTGGTTCAAAGTGCAGGATATAGAAAGCTTCTTACACCTCACATTCTTCACATTTATACAAGTGAGAAAAGCAACTTTTTTTGCACAGCATACGGCAACAGAACCCATAGCTGAAAGCAAACCTCAATGCCAGCTGCCTTCAGCTTGCAGCATCTCCGCTTCCCGTAAAGCATCCTCCCTGCCAGGAAACAATCCAAAACAGACCACCTGAATCACTGGCTGTTGTTGGTGCAAAACCTGTTTTAGTATGGACCCTATATTTTACAGACACCCGCCAGTCCCCCCACTCTCTTTTTTATAGACAAACTTTGCAACATTGTAAACCTGAGAGGATGCCGGCAGCTATATCTCACAGTCCTGCAAACAAGTAGTTACTATCTTCTCCCGACTTCAGCTGGTCGGTGGCTCGATAAATACAGCCTCTCCAGGGCTGTTGCCTGTACATTTACTATTGCCTGGGGTATTTTTTTTATTTTTTATTTTTTTTAGGTTTTTCCTGCCACAATACGGATAACAGTGCAAAAATTTGTTGTATTAAATATAAAAGTTTAAGAGTAAAAAATATTGCAGAGGAAAGCACTCAAAAGAAGTGGGGGGGGGGGGTTGAATACTAACATCCGTGTATTTCCCATAACCGCATATCAAGTGTGGGACCACAGAGATCTTGGATTTAGTCCCAGGAGGCATAGAATGCTGGATGGGATGACACTCCACCACAGGGACCACACTCACAAAATCTGAGAGGAATCAGCCCAACAAAACCACACGTCTCTGGACTGTGGGAGTAACCAAGGTCCCCGAAGAAAAGCCACACAGGAATCGAACTCATGTATGAGACCAGGTCTGTCAAATTTGTTATTAATATATGTACCAGAGTCATCGCAAACCCCCTCCCCCCCCACAGTGTTCGACGGCTAGCTTTTTTAAAGTCTCACAGTTTCCCCTGCCGCTTGCTTGACATGTAGAAACAAGTTTAAGTTCAAGTTTATAACAATCAAAATAAAAAAAAAATGTACTTTTAATACAGTGCCTTATTGAATTATTATTATTGTAACTGAAAAGCATTGGATTTTTCCAATGAAAAGAGCCCAGCAAAAGGTGATCACTTACTCTAAGGGATCCTATTATAGAGTATAACCGAGGTGTTGGATTGTCAAGATTTATGAGACAAACGTTGAGCAAAGAGCAAAGAAAAACAAACCTGTGAAATGTTCCCTGGAATAACATGACAACAGAGATATGACAAATGGTAGATAACGCCATTCAATCAAACCCAGAGGAAAGATATTAAGGATGTATGTTTTATCCTTTTATTTGTTTCTTATTTTGAATTTAATAATTTCTTCGTTAAGTGAAAGAAAAGAGAAATTCTAAAAAGCAAATATGCGGCAAGCTAAACGATAAACATTTCAATAAGAAGACAAAGAGAACTGAAATACTGTACCAGTGGGAACAATACAAATCCTTCAGCTGTTAAGTAGCTTTTCCCTTTTCATTTTTCCTAAAACCCCAAGATACAGTAGTAAGGCCAACCAAGCGATTAAATACCTGCTGCATTTCAAAGACCGTTTTGTTATGTGACACTTTCATCATAAACAACGCTGCATAAAGTGACAAAAAAAATTCCTCTCATTCAGCTCCGTAGAGCCATTGAGGTGCATCAGGGATTTGTTGGCCACCATTATTGCCATACTCCTTTGTGCCACCCAGTACAACAGTAACGTTGTCTACCCAGGACATCCAGCTCTGTCTCCCCTCCAAACAGCTTAGCATCCAGTATATCAGTCCACTCAATCAAGACCATTGAACATATTAACCCTGTTACTTATTGCTTGCTGTGCCACCGCAGTATCAGATTTCACCTAAATTACACATGTTCCTGCTCAAGTTGTTTATCTATAGTCCACTAAATTTACCTTCTGCCCCTGCTACACCTCCCCTTCCTCTACGTGTTGGCGGAGAACCTGCATAGGCTATGCCCTTTAGAATTCCAGGCATTGCAGGGGTCAGCTGCTAATCCAGGTATACTAGGAAGGCCATCACCCTGAGATGCAACCATCAATAGCTGTTTGTGACATCCTGGACCCTTGCCTTATTGAGGGATTTCCACCTTGATTGTCCTGCTCCTCATCTCCAGCATCCATTCACTCATGCCTGATCCGTTTTTGCTCTTGGCATACCTGTAGCTCATCAACCAGGTTAACTAGCAGGTGTTTAACAGACCCTGTGCCTATATCACGAAACAGTATTTCTTGCTTAGAAGAATAACTTGTCAGATTTAAGGTGGTCTGGGCTAAATGTTAGCAAACAAAGATGAACTTAAACTGAATTTTAACTGGGGCACCTTAAATCCGACAAGTTTTCCGGCTAAGCAAGAAATCCAGCTTTGTGATTCAGGCCCCTGGTTTATCAGATAACTCCTTGCGAAATCTCCAGTGTTCCGCCATATTAAGCGTATATTTTCATGGCCATGGTCTATGACTCCTGTTCGTTCCACCGCATTATTTGCTTTTGTTCTCGCAGTTTGGATTTGTGTTTTTTTTTTGTTCAGTATCACCATTATTGACTTTGTGGCTTTAGCCCGTGTTTGGACTACAGGTTTGGATCACAGTTTGGATTTGATTGCTTTAGTTTATCTTCACTGGCTTTTTGACCCTTTGCCCGGTTCTGGACTGCGAATCCTGGCAAGGGAAAAATGGGCAGTTGCCAAAGGCGTCTTCTGAAAGGGTCCTGAATTAGTCCAAACCGCCACCCACCCGACAACCTTTACCATGAATGGGGGGGGGTGGATGGCTAAAGCAATGAAACAGTATATTTACATAATATAACATTTCTGGTAAATATGTTGTAACTGTGTTTTTTTTCCAGATTAAATGTAAAATTATATAATTCAGAAACAGTACATGGCTTGTGAGAATCGGGGTCCTCCTCAGGCTACGATACAGTCTAGGTATTTTGCCTATAGCAAGTCAAAACCTCTGCTGTCGGAAAATAAGTTGCTGGGAACTGAAGCCTTATCCGCCAGAAAAACCGAATCGGGAGAGCCAGGGATGACAAACGGAATACACAAAGCACGGGGAGTTAAATTTAATTGGTGAAGACTGATTTTGGGAACAAACTGTGAAGACACCAAGCTGTGCCAGTAGATAAAAGATGAAACTGGGAACCAAACCAAAGACCAAAACTGAATACAAATATAAGTACTACAGCATGTCTATTACTGAAGAGCTTCTTTTAAATCTGTGAATCTAGAGCTGAGAGCCAGTTGGCTTTACTGAAAAAGCAGAACAAGTCCTGAACCAGCGCAGCACCCTGGGAACTGACACAACCCTTGGTGCAAGAGGAATCCGCAATAAGCTATGAGTGTGCTACAGTATAGCGACTGCCACACCGTACGATAACATGGCACACACAGTAACACAAAAGCAGTAACATAAAACCACTAAGTCAGGCAAGAATCACACCATTTATTTAATGCAGTGCAAATTAGAGAAAGATTTACATTCTTATTGACCTCCTTGCTTACTTGATTATTGTTTACTCACATAGAACTACAAAAAAAAGTACTACGAATGCTGGCTAATGATGTCTCATCATAAGCCAAAAAACCCAACGCACAATTCATTCATGTCATCCTTGCATCTGACTGATACAGAAACACAGTGCACACACAAAGTTTATTGGTTTCATAACAAAAGTCCATTGACAAGCAATGTTTAATATATCTGGACATATCTTGCGCACAGACATTTTCTTTTTATTGAGTGTCATAATTTTCTCTGACTCATTCTCACCATTTTGTTATTGATTGCAGTTGTAGTCATTGGCTCACAAAGGGAGACTAAACACAAATGTTTGCCGTTTCATGTTATTGCAAAGGTGTTACTAATTAAAAAGCACCCAATGAGACTGCTTGACAATGACCTTTTTAACTCGGAACAGCTCTCTAATTTGGATTTCAATTTGTTATTACTTGAAATGAATGTTTTACTTAAAACTTCTGATTGTTTCTTATATGAAATACAAATGAATGAAATAATGTTTTTGTTATAAAACCAATAAAATTGCAATATTTCAACTGAATCAAGCAAGCATCCCAAGATTTTCTGTGAGCCCTGCAATTTCATTGCATGGGAAGGCATATAGACTGCAATGTCTTCAATTACACCTGACATTCCAGTGCCTTTTCCTTCCTACTCAGTGTTATTTTGACATTTGACATGTCACCAGTTTAGCAGCTGTGCTTCCAGACAATATGTGCTCATCATTACGGTGCCCCAGTGCCGAGGAAGCCTTGATAACACACCCGTTATCATCGATGGTGACATTAGCATTATGCTCCAGTGAAGCGTCTTGCGAGCTCAGCTGCCCATTGAAGGTGTAAAAGCTGATTGAAAGTTATATCTCTGTCATAACTCATTATCATTATCAACATAAATACACCCCGAGAATGAAGGACACGTATGTGAAGTGAGTTAAGGATGTGACTCAGATAGAAATTAAGTCCTGATAGTTTGTCTTTCTTTTCCTTCATACTACTACTACTACTACTACTAATAATAATAATAATAATAATTTATTGTTTGGATCTGTTATTTTTAATTACTTAAATTCAAAGCAGCTCTGCATCATGTATCTGCCTCCGCAACAGAAACTGTTTCATTTTGTGTTCATGGAATCATTTTCTAATTTTTTTGATATGTGACTTTTTACTACGTATATGTATTGACATTTAACTACATATATGTAAGGTGAATGCGTTTATTTCTTTGTTTGTTAGGACCCCCCCCCCCCCCATATTGTCAGATTTTTGTCCAGTTCCTGTAATAGTGTTGGATGCTCAAATTGTTTGCACCTTAATAATATATATATATATATATACTGTCACTTATAAAGTATAATTGCAGAGGTGCTCTCCACACTGTCTTCTTTGTGTGTGTTTTTTACACAGTTTTGAATTTATCTGAATTTTATATATATATATGAGTTGTGAGAAGGGTAAAAAAAACAAATGAAACAATTTAAAAATGTTTGATTATTGTTTTGTTTTGTTTTGATTGAAGCTAAGCAAGTTGGGTTTTTTTGCTGTTTATATTAGTTCTTTATGGATGTAATATTTCATGATTTAAATCCTTTTATTGAAGCTGGTGATTTTGCTCTAATGTGACTGAGAATATGAAATTATATGATGGATGGACTATATTGCATTAATGGGAGATTATATTATCTGCTTTAATAAGAAGACATTAATTTCCCCGTACAGCCTTAAAACTTGATGCCAGATGTAATTCTTTTTTGTGACTTGCCAAAATTCAAAAAGCTCAATTAAGTGATTTGTTAAAATTTCTAGTTCAAAGATATTAAGCAAAGATTTTTTAACAAAAAAAAAATGATAGCACTCTAACTTAATCAACAAACGATTTACATTGCATATATAGGTATTCTTTTGTGTTTTTAATAATACAAGCTTCAACACAAACATTTACATCAACAATCAACTCCCATTACATGTAGAAGTTATGTATGTTCTCAATAAATCCTATCAAAGGCAGTTAATAAATCCCACCAAAAATGAAAATACTTATTATTGAAGGTTTAACGCTCACTGCGTGAGCAGCACCCAGTTTTTCACTACGCAATTTCTCACTAGTAAAGGTACTTTCGTTTATTTAGATGACTTATTCATATTCAAATCAACAGACCTTATTGTATGCTAAATAAAACTCCTAATTACTGTCAAGGCACTTGCATGCTATTCTGACACTTAAAAAAATCTTTCTCTTGTTGCCCAGTGAACCACAAACTGGAGATTAAATTAACATATTGGTTATAGTCGCAGAGAGGCATACATAATGAGCTATGATGAATGTGATCAAAACACAGGTAGCCTTATACAGAGAGATGGTGTGACTCTTTTGTTCTGGAGTAGAATTTGCTCTGTTAGTGACAATTACACAATTTGAAGTGCTAAACAGGTAGAAATGTTACAGCGCATGCCAAAGAACTGCTTGCAATTATTAAAAAACACTGTCTGTGGGTTGTATAATTTTGTAGGTTCTATTAATATTTCTAAGTTATGGGGCTTTTGCTGCATGATTTGCACGAGTCAAACAGTCATTGTTACGTTTTTCATTGACATATGCAAAGTAAAAACTATAGCATGTGTGTAAATTCTCTTCGCCGTTTTTTATTTTAGAAAAACCACAACAATCGTCTGCCTGCTGAGATTCAGCACAAAATTAGCATCCTATGAATTAAGTATTACCACAATTTGACGGCTGCATTGCTGGCATGGAAATCATTCTGTATTATTATGATTTAATATTCAATCTTTAACATTCTTGTACTTAAAGATACACAATCTAAACAATACACTTAATATATAATAGAGAGAGAAATAACGGCTGCTATTAATGTAAATCCAGATTCAAAATTCACTATAAAGATCAGGGAAAAACTAACTAACAACTAACTATATCAAAACCTTTGACAATGGACTGCAGGTACCAGACCTTCTTATCTTCTAATAAGGATTTGGTGATGGAAACGTCACCCTTTGCAAGCTTGCCAGGTTTTTAATAATTAGATCAATCAACGCTACATTCAGTCCTTTTACGAAAACTCTAGTCAGTCTTTGTCCTTATTTTTATACTCATCCAAAATATCAATGAGTAAGAGATGTCACAAACATGAATAATAAACGCCACCAACTCATCATGGATTCCCCCGCCTTTTGCATCATATTGCCTATAATAGGCTCCAGTCAGTCAATCAATCAATCTATCTATCTATCTATCTATCTATCTATCTATCTATCTATCTATCTATCTATCTATCTATCTACGTGCAAGAATGCTAAAGCATCACTAATGAAAAATCTTTAATGTATAAGCATTCCAATATTGACACCACATGTAGCTTTATATCATAACATTAAAAACAGATAATAGCAATAATTTTCATACAATATACAAGTCTTCCAATGTTAGCCGAAGTACCTCCTTTCATAAAAATGCATATGGTCAGATTTATACCATATAAAACTGTTTTTTTTTTTTTTTGTCGGCTGCCCCTTACCGCTCTATTGAGCATGCTTTTTGTGCATAATAAAGCTTGACAGGGAAAGAGTACCAAGATGTGAGAAATATCTGCATTGCTGTAAGACTAGCTGAGAGGGGTCTGATAAGGGTAAGACAAAGAGTCTCTCAGCTGTCGTCTCGTTCTGTTTTATTGGCAGGATTACACGAGGACGTCACTAAAACACAATATCTGATATAATAGCATGGCAGAGCCTTTGGTTTGTGGTGTAAGTTCCTTCACACTGTCAGGGTTCATGTCAGACACTTTTCTCCAGTTAACATGGCATGAAGCAGGAATGTTCTTTCAGTTTTTTCTGGATGCGCATATGCTATTTCCAGCCACAGATGGCAGGAGCTGCGAGGAGCGGCTGAAGTTCACCTACACGCAACAAAACCTGCGGGACTCGAGTCCTCTGTTTCCCCCGTGTGCCGGAGCTGGTGCGGTGCCACCAGGGGAAGAGAGTGGACGTCCAGCTCTGGAACAAACGGAGGAGGCACGAACCTGACCTGGCTCCTACCGTCATGGGCAACGTAAAGGCGCCGGTGAATAAAAGTGATGAGCTCTCAGCGCTGACCAGAAGCGACGCAGAATGCGAACACTGCAGAATCGTGTGCTTTATAGAAACTTGGCTAAAAGCCGACGATCCGGACTGGATGGATTTCAACGTGCATGAAGATGGAAGCGTGAGCGAAAGCAATAAAGAGAAGGGATTTTCGGACACTCCATGATACAAGCGCAGGTTTGCGGCCCAAATGCGGAGCTGCTCTCCATAGGACTAAGATGATTTATGTGCAATTCTTGTGACTGTGTATGACCCTCCATTAGCAAATGCGGCAGTTGCAACAGTGATGATACATTCTGTGGTCAGCAAACTCACCACTGCTTTCATCGCATTTCCTGGGAATTTCAATCCATTTCTTCTCCACGTTTTTAGCGAGTTTGTGTATTATAGCTCAAGAGAAAACAGCACTTTCTATTTGCCAGTGCTAAGGGGGCTCTGAGAAAATGTGACTATAATCTGATGCATTTCATTCTCACACATAAGCCCATAAATTTAGAGGTTGCTAGTCGCCACCAGGAGTATGACGATGTGGGTTGTGGAGGAGACTGCAGAGCCGCCGCAGGAAGGCTTTGAGGAAGCGGACTGGGACATGCTCTCAGAGCTATATGGGGAGGACCAAGCGGGACTTAGCAACTGAATCAAGGATTACAGCCACTTCCGTCTGAATAACACATTTCCCACAAAGGGAATGTGCTGTTTTCCCAATGAATCACAAAGGACAAAGGTCTGGGAATAGGAAGGAGATCAGGCGAAGACGGGAGAAACTGAAGAAGCAACTCGGTGAGGGAAAAAAAACGCTACAGGGACAGGCTGGGAACATTTGTGGTTTAGGGGAACACAGCCAGCGCTAATGAGCTGAATCTGTTCTTCAGCGGATTTGACTCTCATGTACCACACCGGCCCTCCCTCAACACCACCAGCTTCAGAGTGCCAGCTGGAGGAACGTCGGTATCCTCACCACCTCCATATCCCCACGGCCACACCGCACCCTGCCACCCGCAAAGACATCCTGCCTGTGTCGCTTCCCAGTATATCTGTATATCTGTCTCTGCTGGACAGAAAAGGCCAGAGCTGGGGAAACTGCACAACCAAGGCCATGGGGCCTGATGGAACCAGCCCCAAGGAGCTGAAGACATGTTCCATGTTCCTCTCTCTTTCTGAACCTACAGAAGACACCCCGGCTGAGTTCAATAGGCAGGGCAACATGCCACATTCTCCTGGATCATGAAGTATCAGACCAATAGACCACTTTGTGATGCTCCAGGACTATGTCTTCAATAGTGGTCAGCAACACTGAGGCACCTGACGGAACATCCTGTCTCCCTTCTTGTTCACCTTCTACATGACAAACTTCCAGTGCAACACCAGCTCACGCCACCTCCAGAAATTCTCTTATGATTCCTCCATTGTAGGACGCATCAGCAATGGAGATGAGTCAGAGTATAGGAGACTAGCAAAGGAATTTGGCTTTTTGTTGCAGGGAGAGCCACGTGCAGATCAACATCAGCAAGACAAAGGAGTTGGTGGATGATTTCTGGCATGCTAAGGATCCCCTGAAACCAGTCATCGTCCTGGGGGAGGAAGCAGAGCTGGTGCATCGCTTTAAGTACCTAGGGGCCACTTGAAGAGCAGACTGGAGTGGGCGGACAACACAGTGGTTTCGTACGGGAAACACCAGAGCAAGCTGTACTTTCTGAGGCAGCTTGGGTCTTTTGATGTGTGCAGCAAGCTGATGGAGATGTACCATGCTGTGATCTGCTAGGAAAGCAGAACCAATTCAGATGATACCGAACACCTAAGAAAACTCATTTGATATAGCCAGTGCATCACAGGATTGATGCTAGACTCACTGCAGGCGGCTGCAGAGAAAACAATGGTGGCAAATTTTGAGCACGTCGTGAGCCCCTACACAAGAAGTCCTCGTGGAGAACCCTTAGCTTCCAGCTCATTCCACTTCTGTGGGCTAAGCACCGCCTCCTAAGCGGTGTACCATGCCTGGTCCTGACATGCCGCCCTCATACACGACAAGACACCCTAAATATCTGTGTACCATTATGTAAATCACACGCGCAATGTACCTGTTACTTAATTCATATTTCTTCATTATTTTCCGCACCTTTGCACATGTATTGTCTTAAGATTTCATCATGCAAGCTGTGAAATCTATGTTCCTTGCTGCTCCAGGCAAACAAATTTCCCCCTGGGATCAATAAAGTATATCATCTATCTATCTAATATAAGCACAGTTATCAGACTGAGGATTAGACTAGAAATAGATACTGAGTGGTGGGGGTTGTAAACTGGATGCTATTACTAGGATGAAGCTGAACTAGTTTTCCCTTTTTATCAGAGAAAATTCATGAGTAGGTCTTCATGAGGATACAAATACAGATGCACTTGCTCAACGCCAAAGTATTGGGGGAAAGTGGTTTGCTTTGCTGTATTTACATCCTGGCCAGGGTGGTCTATCACAGACAAAAGACGTCTTCACTGTCTTGGTACAATTTGTATGTCAGCAGGGAAGGAGAGGATCGCAGTGGCTTTTGCAAACAAAGGTCCTCTTGGCTGGAACACACAACTGGAGACAGGTTTGATCCTCAGACTGGAACACGTGGTGAGGAGAGGTGAAAATCGATGCAAAGGTCATTGAGGAACAAGGAGGTTGAGGCAGCAATTTCCGGGGCAGACGACTGAGAACTGGGAAGTTCCAGCTGATAGGCAGAAGTCTTTCTCACAAGACTATAACCTTGTGACAAATGTATTCTGTGTCCTAGCTCATCTCCCCAGTAACTCAGAACGATGCATGTTCAAAGGATACTTTCAAAAAGATTTGCACATTTCTGCCTTATGATTATGAAAAGTACTAAGCATCTTCCTTCCTCTGTGCCGATCCCAGAGCCCAGCAGTTAATTTTGCCGACTGGGAGGGCAATATGGCAAAAAAAAAATGTATCACGATACTGTTTTTCACGGCAATATTGATGATTATTACAATATAATTGAAGTCATTCTTTCTTCACTTCAAGATTCAGTTTTTGCTTGCAATTCCATTATAATTGCCATTATACAGATTCAGAACAAAAAAAGCCAGTATCTATTTTTAGCAAATCATAGAGAAATAAATATTTTGTCATAGGGTATAACACAAGAAAATGGCAAGAGTTTTGCTTTATTCATAGGTTTTTTTCTTTGCCTCATTCTGCCACAGCAGTGACGTATTTCTGCTTGTTTATTGACAAAATCTCCTTTTTTTAAAGATGCTGTGGCTGCAGAGCTGTCTCTTTCTTTAATTGAAGTTTTCTTCTGAAGGAGTGCTTATCTCGTCCGTGATATTACCGAAAGAGTAGCATGTGGCGTGCTCTGCTAACTGAATTAGCCCTGCAATCCATTTCTTGGGCATAGGCTGTCGGAGCTTTAAGGCTACAATATGAGGGTAGCTCAGTATAGAGAGAGGCAGTGGTACAGTGATTTCCCCCCATAGTCCAAAAACATGGTCAGGTGAATGTGATTGTGTGTGTTTGTCTTTGTGTGTGTGTGTGTGTGTGTGTGTGCGTGTGTGTGTGTGTGTGTATAAATTACACTGCAAGAATCAAATGTCCCCACAATGTGATAAAAAAACCTCTTATTTTGAGCTTGTGTGGACATTTTTTGGTCCCCACAAGGGGAAATTTAATTTTATAAAAATCTGTGAATGCAAAAAATTGTGGACTGTCAAAAGTCTTGTATTTTGTTTGGTTACTAATAATTAAGGTTATGGCTGGGTAGACGATAAGGCTGTCATTGTTGGCATTAGGGTAGAAATGAATGGAGAGTCCCCACAAAGATATGAGTACAGGTCCGTGTGTGTCAACGTATGTGTGTGCTTTGTGATGGGGTAGAATCCCATCCAGGGCTATTCCCTGCCTTGCAGTTGTAGGTTCTGGGATGGTCTCTGTACACCCATGACCCTGCATAGGACAAGTTGGTACAGAAAAATATGGATGCGTAGATGGATGGATGGATGAGTCAATATACCACTCAGCTCTATCCCCTTAGTAAATTTCATCATCTGTGGAATTTTGCCCAGCAGCAACCTGGTTCGAATCTATGCTGCAGCCCACTACAGACTGCCACAGCTGACCTGTGACTGAGAAACACTGCTGTAGACCATGACGCTCTTTTAGACCATTAGAATGCTTATCTGGTTTTAAAGGTACCCTGTCCCAGTTTTTATCTTCTCTAATTGACCACCACTAGCTTTTTTATATGAACAATGATTCCTTTGAGTCGACCATAATGAAATACAAGTATACATCGCCTTACACTGTCCTGCAGACTATTCACAGCTACACAAATCAGTCAAGCCAGGTGAGCTGTCACACAGCTGACAAAGACTAAAGACTGTTTATACTGAATGCTGTAGTTACCAGACCCAGGAAGCTTGATCATATTAGTCCAATTTGTCACTATTGCTTTGGCTCCCCGTTAAGTTTTATATTGATTTTAAGCTACTACTACTAACCTATAAAGCTTTGAAAGCCCATGCATAAAAGTATTTCTTCTATACAACCACCCCCCCCCCCCCCCAAATACGCTTCACTCTCAAGGGACAGGTTATGTATTAGTTCTCAGAGCAGAAATTTCTACATTCAACTGCAGCATTCGCTACAGGGCTCTGCAGCTGTGGAACACTCTTCCAGCGAGCATGCAAGATTTAGACTGGCTGTCAATCTTTAAGTCAAGGTTAAAACCACACTTGTTCAATTTAGCTTGCTAGGACACCTGCAAGTGTTACAGTCTGAAGCGTAGAGCTGGGTGGGGACCAGTATCAATGACTTTAGCTGAACTGCACTGTCAGTGCCAGTTGGACAACAGCTGTAAACCGGGACCTGGGACAAAAATGGACCATGAGCCACCCCTTTCAAAATTAATACCTAGGCCCTGCCTGTGGCAGTTGCAGCACTTGCAGATGATGAAATTTAAGCTCTCCAAATATTGCATCCATCATGCACTGCAGTAGTTAGCAAATTCCGCAAAAATGCTTTTTTAGTTAAATACGTGCCTCGACAACATTGTTTGACTACAGAACATTACAAACTATTACATTTCAATATTGTTTTAAGTATTGTGCCAAATATTTTTTGGCAAAATACTTACACAGTTCATATTTATGTAACATCTGTGCCTTAATCCTCATAAGCTTTTTGCATACATGTGAGATTTGCAGTGGTGGGGGGCAGGGTCCTAGGGCAGCTGCCCCCACTGCCTTGCCTACCAGTCCACCCCTGGTCAGTGCTGCCACTTTTACTTTGCAAGCATTGTTCCAGTGCTGACACTCAGCGATTCCATATGCCTGTGTTTCCACCAGATTCTCCCGCCTACGTATCTGCCACATCTCGTCCCCCTAGAGCTTCAGTTATGACAATCACCCTGCTATCTTTCTACATTCCTATGAAATGGACACCTGCTAACATATGTAATGCTAATATTAATTCACTGGGAGGTATTGTGGTCCATTTTGCTGCTGGACTTTATGTAGTTAAAACTTTAACCGGTAATAAATTTCACACTAGATAAATGAGGGCAGAGGAAGACGATCATAAGACTAGAAACTGATGCCCAAAGAAGGACAGGCATGCAGTTAGGCTGGTTGGTGCCCAGTGACAAGTGGTCAAAAGTGAAATAGATGGAAGAGAAGTATAGTTACGCATTTATGGCCTGTATCTCGAAGCTCAATTGTAGCAACAACTACCTCAATACCAATAAAGCAGTTCTTACAGAGTGCCCTATTTAGCAAATATTACAAAAGCAAAGTACAAACACAAAACAGTGGCAAAAGGTGATTCTGCCAAATACTGTGGTGTGTGCTTTGTAAATCACTAAAACTGCTCTTGTAATGTAAGACACACTGCCATAAAACCCACCATCCATCTTCAATCCATTTATCTACCCTGGGCATGGTCACAGAGCCCCCTGGAGCCAATCTCAGGGAAGCAAAGAGCACAAGGCAGGCGTACATCCTGGATGGGATGCCAGTTCATCACAGGGCAAATGCAGCGCTCACAGAAAGTCTTGGGATGCTTGCTAAATTCAGCAAAATATTATTACTTCATTAATTAAGTAAAACATTCATTCCAAGTAGTAATAAACTGAATTGTTTTCAATTTAGTACGACTTGAAATGTGATATACGTGTTTTGTAAACGCATGAATAAAGTGATGTTTTTTGTTGTAAAACCAATAAATCTGCTATTTTTTACTTAATTAAGCAAACATCCTAACACTTTCTGTGAGCACTGTATCTTGAGATCAGGTTCCAACCCGTGAGACCCTGCAGCAGTGACAGTTAAGGGCCAACACAATTGATTTTGTAATAAAAGCCGTATAATACAATGAATTTTAAATACATTTATTCCTATTTGCATTGACCATATCCAGTAGCCAGACAGATAACATTACAACAAAGGAGACTCTCACAATACCTTATCATATACACATTTTGAAGGATTACGTGAGGGAGAACGTGAAGGAGAGAACAATTTGTACCCGTGGAATGACTTTATTCTGAACAGTTTTAAGCTAAAATTTGTAATGTCATAATACTTAATTAAAATCATCTTCCTTGTTTAATGTGAGAACAAGCTGTGTCTCAAAGGTAGTTCCAACACTTTATTATTGTTGTAACATAACAGAAACCTGGTTGAGAAGTGCAACTAAATACAATACCTGTATTCAAATATTACTGCCCAACAATGGAACCAATTTTGTTATAGTGCATGATTTAAGCCTATAATCATTAGCGTAGTATCCATTAGCGACACTCTTGCATACTAATGCAAAACTGTGCACAACACATTATCTATTGAAAAAGGCTGCTGTTCTCCATGTTGACCAAGCTAGTTATTGTACATTTGCTGATATATAATTTGCAAAAAATGCATATGACAGGATTCTAATAAGTTAATACCAGCAGATCCCTTCAAGCAATGATAGTTAGAAGTCAGCTAATAAGCCAAAATAGATCGATCCCTAATTAGAAAACCACTGACAAATGATGCAGAAGAACGAGTCCAAAACCACTTTGTCTGAAATATTCAGCCCATCTATTAAATGATAGCCTGATGCCTTCAAAACTAATGCAATATATAGACAAGTCAGACATCTGAAAGATAAATTATTGCACATTGTAAAAGGGCATTCATTGAAACGCTAATTAAAATGGCCTCACACCCTTTTTCTGTGATGCACTTGCACAGTGCAAAAAACACAACAGCTGCACACAACAGCATAAGAACTTCTTTTACTAATAGCTACATGGACAAGTGTGACGAAAAAAGAAACGTATCCCTTTGTCAAAGTACACAATAGTTCAACTGTCACAATCCAGATTCCTATCCCCCTCGTTCTCTCCATAATGAGCCACACCTGTTACTCGTTTAACCCTTCCTCTCATTACAGCCCCTGTGTGGATCACCCCAGCTGCCTCTCATCTGCTCCCTCGTCAGTGATGTATGTAGTGCCTCCCTGTCTTGAGCTCCCCAGTCTGGTCATTGATGTTGCTGCTTGCATGTGCTCCCCAGTTTGCCCTGTGTTCTCGCCTGATTCACCTTACCCTGGTTTGACCCCTTGTGGCCCTTTTCCGTGTTGTGTTGTGTTTGAATAAAGCCCCCTTTGCTTTTCCCGACGGCTGCTTTTGTTTCCGTCCTTCCTGATACGTGACAGCGACCATGAAGGACATGGAGGGAGATGTAAAAGCACTGTTTATTGAGAACATTAACTAACTGCATGGTTTGCAATTAAAGTAGATGTCTAATTTTATATTCCTCAGGAGGCTGAAATACCAGTGCAGCCTTGCACTGACTTGAGTTTGCATTTGGGACCGGGATCACCGGACGCAAGTCATTTTGAGCGTATCTGATAATTATAGCTGTCCATCACAAATGCATTACTGTATGCATACTGTATTGCAAGTTAGATATGGACATTCTATGGCTGCCCATTCTCCTGTACCTGTCACACTAGGCGATACACACACTAAAGTTGTACTGTGTTTACTTTCTGGCGTTGCTCAATCAGTGTGTATTGTTTGCTATGGACCTTGGATGTAAATGCGTTCAGGCGTAACTCAGTGTAAGACTGTATTCGTTTGTTACACTGAGAAGAGCGCAATGTGAGAGGAATGTCTTTCATGCAAAGCACTGCCAGGGCAAAACAACTGGAGCAAAGATCTTCAAAGCACTTCATGATTTTTCAAAGGTTGTGGTATAACACACGACTCTTTTCATTGCTTTGTCAGAGACAAGGAAACAAGCATATTGTGTTTCTTTACCACCCAGAAGAAGTGCTGATAGATTATGGCAAAAAAACATACTCAAGATTATTCTAGACAATATTGAGATTACACAGTTATTTAATACAATTACTCACTGAAATTGGAAATGTCATGCATTCACTGGACTTTAAAAAAACTTGTCTTTTTAACAGTGGAATTCCTTAAACTCCTTATAAAACAAGACAAAATGGGAGCATCACTGCAAATTAAAATGAGGCACAATGACAGTTTTATCGCAATCTTTTCAAGCCAAAATCATAACTGAAATTAAAATTCGAGCAGTTACGTGATTTTCTTGTAGGGCATTTTTGACAGGTGTATTTCAGTCACGATCATTTATTTAAGACCTTCTGATTGAGCAACACCCTATTCACCTTGGTACTGTGTTTAGTGGTATGGAGTGGTTATCTAAGCTGGCCTATTTTACAGATATTTTTGTTGAATTGAACAAGTTAAAGATGGCAATGCAAGGGCAAGTTTCCAATGTCATCCAACTGTATAATAAACTAGATTTATGAGGGAAGTTAAAAGGTGGGGAGCGCGAGTGGGTGTTGAAAACTTTCCTGCGTTCCCCTCCGTGGAAGAGTATAAGGACAGTGCTGACAAAAGCTGATTTGCAGCCACCTGGAAGCCGTGTTACATCAGCGTGAGAGGTGTTTTTCAGTCTGAGCACTTGCACTGTGATGACAAATGCATTCTAGTTCCTTTCAGTGATAATGCAGGAGATGGCTAAACCTTAAGCTCCATACAGGGGGATCAGTTCATTGGATTATCACTAGACTCAGTTCAAAAACACAGCTTTCAATCAGAGCCCCTAGTCCAGTTTCGGACAGTATGTCAATCAGAATTTCCATTGCTAGCTTCAAAGGCTGCAAAATGTTTCACCTCTTGCCACCACCTACCTTTGTGAGAGCGGATCCTCCACACCTGCCTGTCTAAAGAATTAATACAGAGGAAGGACACAGCCAGAAAATTACATGACTAACTCCATCCACGACTATCGCAGTGAATAGAGAGGCTGTCTGCAGATCTTCATGGCCAGATATGAGTTTTATCCTCATTTACATCTGGATTTTTTGTTTGTTTGTTTGTTTGTTTGTTTGTTTATAGGGTGGAGGGGTGAGATTCAAGATTTGCCAGTTAACCTGGAACCCAGTGTCAAAAAAAAAATGTTGAAAACCCCTCCTTGCCAATCGAAACTGCATTTGCATCTGCTAAGTTCTTGCGTATCACCTGAGCAGAAGACAATAGTCCAAAGGACAGCTATATTATCTTCCTACAAAAAAAGAAGCACTTTGCAGATTATTTGCTAAATTTGACCATTTTATTGCCGGTGCATTACTTCTTTATAGTGAAAACATTTTGTATAAGCCTAATGTGGCAATATCTCATAGGTGCGTTTTTACAATAGAATATTGTCACTAGGTGCTCTTGTTACCATTTCAGTAAACGCACATTCCTGAATTTTGACAGTGATAAAGCACATGGACACGAACTACAAAAAGTCCCTCTAAAACCAAACATTGTTTCCATTGGCTGACAATATTGTGATGGATTACAGACATGATTGGTTTAGGAACAGTAACATGCTTACTGAATATAATTGGTGTGTTCAGTAATTATGTCTAGAGAGTCTCTTGGTCTCTAGGGCACACAAACATGAATGTCTTTATAGGAACATAGAGTTGCTTAAATTGTACTTGTATATATACTTGCACGATAAACTAGTTCACATACTAGTATCATCTGAAATCAGTTAAAAATCAAAGATTTCGCCATCCATCTCATGTGTGAACCTTGGCAGATATTGCCGGGCAATATTTAAACCTTATCAATATTCACAGTCAGCAGCACAAGAGCATAACAACTGAACTAATGGAGATGACTGAATTGTATAATAAGGAATTTTCCATAGTGGGGGAGGAGAGATTTCATCAGCTCATTCACCACTTAGAAGGTCTCGAAGTACTGACCCACGAGATTATGTATGAGATTTTGTACTGGTCCACGACATTTGGTACAGCCCGAGATATGTTTTTAATCCATCATTAAATCTGGACCACAGATCAAACTCTCATTTTCCACCAAAAAAAAATGATGTAATGTCATTCCGCTAATCTGTGCTGGTTATCTTGGCGAGTTTCACCGCCGGCAACCTTCCCAAAGCCCCCTCCGTCACAGCTGGCAAGTGGCTCAGAGGTTCTCAGTATCCGTATATCGGTATTGGCCAAAATTTCCACAACTGTACGCCACTGCTATTACCGATTAACAATGCCAAATACTCAGGGCTAGCTGTGCTATGGAGTATTGAGCTCCTATCAGGGTCAATCACCCTTGCAAACAACAAATAAAAGGATTTATCATTTATCATTTTAGCCAGATGAAACCTTCTATGAAATCTTATATTGGGTGGAAACAATTCAGGACTGTGTCAACAGCAGATAATCACATTGGTGACAACAGGAAAGACAGTATTGACTGGAAATGCCAAAATCAGAACTGAAACAGACTGAAAAACAGTTGGCAAGTATAAAACCAAAGCAAAACTGCAGAGCAATTAATCAGCTTCTGTGAATCCCATAAACTTCTTTATTGCCAATACTCTCTTCAATTAACCAAAACATCCTTAAATTAGGACATGACCAACAACTAGAGAATAAGGATCCGATTTCAAAATGACAACAAAGCTATACAGCTTCCAGGAAATGGATTGAAACCAATTTCATATATTAGCCCTAAATTATTTGGGACAGAAAATACTGAGAGAAATAAAAAGATTGATCAAAATGAAAAAGGACAAATGAAATCCAAGTGTGCTCAAAAAGGTGAGGTGTCATTTAGAAAAACTAAAATCATATAAAATAAAGATTTTTCAGAAACTGAAGCACAAATTCCAGATAGGAAGCAAGCACTGTGAAATAAAAAATTCAAAAATGAATGTTCTGACCTGAAGTAGACATACTGAAAAACACTGATGGGCAAATAATGACTGATGGAACATAGATCAAGCACAGATAGACAAAAGATATTTATAACCTCTTTAACTAAAATATTTTATGTGTTAAAAATGGAATAGCATTCTCTAACGATCAAATTAGCCCAAAAATCACTGACACAAATAAGAACAATCCATTGAGACTGCAGCTGCAGAAAAATCAATCATTGTGTTGATCAAATTATGACAAAAATAAGGAACAGTGTGGCACAGACTATGCAAGAAAACAGAAGTACCAAGGAGAAACACAGAGATACATGGGGGATCATACAGCCTCCAGAGCGAGAACTGCAGGTGCCAATGAGAATCAGAATGAGAATCGGAGCATTCGAGGTGTGAGACACAGGGCTACACATTCAGCTATGGTGCAGGAACTCCATACGCTTTACACTGTCAATATGCCTTCTTTGTTGCCCTGAAGCTTGAAATAAAAAACTTACTTTTTATTACTTTTTCACTTTCATTTCAATGTGGCAACAAAAAAAAAACAAAACCCAACAAATCATAGTAAAAAATTCTAACAATGAAATTTAAAATGGAAAACTAAAAAAAAAAAAAACTTTTCTTGGTAACTTTACACACCTAAAGGCAGTTGTTCCTGTGCTCATATTTAACTGGTGATTTTCTAAATTATGCACAAACTGAAACGGCACTGATTACATCAAATAACAGATTTCAAGAATCATAAAAATCAATCGTACCTGTAGGATCTCCCTGAAGCCTTTTTTGTACGGTGTGTGCACAGAGCCAACCACAGATAACAAGGAGCTAACAAAAACTCTTTGGGGCCTTTAGTGTATCCTGGAACGCAGTGAGGGCCGTGATCGAGCAGACTCTACACACAGTGGAGCCAGAAATCAAAGCCTCAACCCTAGAGGTGTCAGGCAACAGTGTGACCCATTAATCCACTGTGCCATTCCCTCCAGTCAACCAGAAAGTGGAAAAATCAATATTATTTAAAACAATTCAAGAACTATGGCAGCCAAGAAGGCACGCAAGACAAGGGTGCAGGCAAATACTCCTTGAGGCACAAGGTTTTTTAAAAGAAAAAGTGGGAAAGTATACAAAAACATCAGTCAGGAAGCAGCAGCCCCTTCAGGGCAGTCATCGGCACTATTGCAGTATAGATGACACAGCTACATCCAGACACCAGGCTTACTTGCTCCAAATGGATCGTGTTTTTACTTAGTTTTATGTACTGCATTGTTTAGGTTTATTGCACCAAACACTTATCGCTCATTGCAATCGACAGGCACTCATAAAGTTAAGATTACAGTCTATTCACTGATATCATGACTGATTCAAATTGGCCCAGCCAGATCCTCCAGTCTGGGATACGAAACAGACTGAGAAACTGACCAGCTCTGCTTAGCATCTCGCTGTCGAACGTTGAGTCCATAGAAACCAAATTTTGGGCGAGGAAGTTCCAGCAGGACGTAAGGGGTTGCAAAATTGTGTGTCTGACTGAGACATGGCTAACTCCATAGCTGGACAGAACTGGTGTCCGGTACATCCAAAGGAGGAGGAACTTGTATTGCCGTGAACAACAACTGGTAAAACAACAAGAATGCTACGACTCATTTTCATTCCTACTCGCCTGACCTGGAGCAGCTAAGAATTAAATGCTAACATTCTATCTCCCCCGTGAGTTCAGTTCAGTCATCTTTACTGCTGTTCAACTTTAAGCCTAGCTTGAAAAGAATGCCAGACCTCTACTAACACATTGATTGCCTGACAAGAAGAGAAAGGACTTAACAACCGATACTTGTTATTCAAAGAAGGCTGCAAAGCAAAACGCTTCCTCCATTTTGAAAAACCGACCATGCCACCATCTTCCAACATAGAAGAAAAGATGAAACAGGGAGATCACATGCTGCAGCTGGAACCAGAACACGCTCACTGTGACATGTTCAGACTCATCACTGACTGCATTTATGATCATCAGGCTTATTGTCAACCAAGTGGAAGAGATCATTTACAAGGTTAAGAGTTAAATATTTTCTAACTGTGGGTGGACAAAACCATTCACGACACACTGAACGCGTGCACCACTTCCTATAACCCAGGCCTGGTCACTGGACGCTAATCCCACTATAAGGTTGCCTAGTACACACTATGGAAAGCAGTGAAGGAAGCCTAAAGGTGGTATGGAGAAAAAGCAGAAAGTCACCTTGAGCAGTCCAACTTGAGATGTATGTGGCAGATTCTAAGGACAATCCAGAAACTTTCTGACAGGCGGACTGCAGGTTGTCCAGGTGAGCAGCCACACTTCATTAAGCCTCACACAGGAAACTCCCCAAGGTTGTGTTCCGAGTCCCCTGCTGTACTCCCTGTACATGTACAATTTTATTATATATCAAGATGGCTCCTTGACAAACGTATGCTTGTGAAGTTGCTTGGGAAAAAAAAGTCTACCGAATTAATACATGTAAATATAAATTAATATTTTCAAAAAGCTGTGGGCGTGATTTGAGCTGCTGCTGCTAGCTTCTCTGCACGGCCCCCTGCTGGCTAACAGCTGCCCTGACACGTTCATGGCTGGACACGTTCATGGCTGGACACGTTCATGACTTGCGAAAGGCTCCCTAGGCTATAATAATAGCAACAATCACACTGCAAAGTCCTTGTCCAGATCAGGTCATCCTACAAAAATGAATTAGTGGAAAAAAAACAGAAGACTGATCAAAGAGGCAACATGGCTAACCGCTCAAACTGATGTATTTAGTTTCTCCTATGCCATGCTCCTCCAGCAGACCACAGCATAGCAAATTACACTTCTGCTATGGACTGCTGAAACACCCACTGTAGCCCTGCTTCTCACACTGAAAGACCTTTGCCTTCTGAAAAACATTTGCTTGCTCTGACCTTTCTTGTATAAAGCATCGGTATCGTCTATTATTTAAGTGGATCCCTGGGTACTTATATGACTAAACGACAACTTCTACCAAGACGGTAACTGATCTAAAATGCTCCCTGGCTCCTTTGTCTTACTCATGTTAGGTTGCTAGTAAATTCGCTATAAGCCTCCTGTATGCATCTGACAATGGAAGAATCATAAGAGAATTTTTGTTGATGTCACAGCTTAGGCATATACTGCTCTGAAGATGGTGAACAGAAATGAGGACGGGAGACTTCCCTGAGCTGCTCCCATTCTGCTCTGAAGCCTCACAAAAAGTCACCTTCTCGTTAGGTAATCAATGATTTAGAAAACTGCAGCGTGTTCGGCTTGTTCCCCACCTGGAGAGGATAGACGGTTTGGAGAGCACTGAAGAAGCCTCAGAACTCAATCCTGACCGTACTGCCCACTGTCTAAGATGGAGCAGGCTCTACGGGCCATGCTCATTGGTACATCATCAATCGCTTTAGGAGTTCGGTCTGCAAACTGTCGGGGTTCTTGTGATGTCTGACTAAAGGTCTAAGCTGTTTAAGTACAGGCAGCCCCCCAGACGACAAATGAGATCCCTTCCCCAAGCCTGTCTTCAAGTTGAATACGTAGTTATTTCTGAAAAATAATACAGCACATAATGATCATTATTATAATAAGTAATAATAAAAGCAGTAACAACACGAACACTCAAAATACTGCATGCATTCATTATTACGAACCACGGTCTTTTTAACTTTTAACATGATAGGCTTTATGGCAATCCGTTCATAAGAACAAGTGTGTAAGTCAGGCATTCTTAACATGGGGACTGCCTGTGACAGCCTTTCCAATGCGTTCAAAAAATCTGATGTTAAAGCTACCAGATCCATAGCGTCTTCACAGCTAGGGCACCGTCTGTAAGCTCGAGAAGCTGCATTGAAATATTCCACAAAGCCAGTTGGAGCCTGCTTTGAGGGCCTTTGGGGTATTCCCATCCGGACCCGCTGACTTACCTTTTGTGGAGTTTCCCCAGTCTTATTGTTACTTAACGCACTATCATAAGCAGCCTTTGCTAAGAGATGCTGCACTCTATGGCAGCGCTTTTCAAACCGATCCTCGGGGACCCATAGACAGTCCACATTTTTGCTCCCTGCCAGTCCGATAATGTAGACTGTCTGGCAAGGAGCTGGGAGGGAGCAAATACATGGACCGTCTGGGTATCCCCAAGGACTGGGTCGTGAAACACTGCTCTCTGGCATGGAGACAGGAAAATGTACCGGGATGGAGATAAGGGTGAGTGATGTGAAGTTGGAGGGCAGCAAGAGCTGGACTGGTAATAGGTGGCGCATCTGCTGGAAAACAGGTTTAACTCATTGGCCTCGTCCATTATCTGACGATCTGTAAGGATACAGTGATTTTCTTTATTTTGCCCTATACTTCCGTTGAGATATTCGACTGAGCTTAAAGGTACCGGGCTTATATGTCTGCAGCTCGCTAACAATGGAGTCGATCATCTTGGTTGCAACCAAGACATGGGGGCATTCACACCAAGAACAACGACATGCGAAAGCTCGTTAAGGTAATACGGCTGCAATTCCTCAGCTAGAACCTCAATATTTTGATTATATACCGGAGGTCTCACAATGGCGCGTACCAGATTACTGCTGACAGAAATAGCAAGTCCTCTTTTCATCTTACGACTTTAACTCATATTTCTATCAGCCCGTATAATATGAAAACGATCTAGTGTCGTTGTGAAAATGGAGAGTGTTTCAACCGCAGCATGAGGCTACAGTGGCTTTACACCCCATGGCTGCTGATTAAACACTCATACAGTTTGTTCACCAGGGACTTACACTGCAGCTGATGATATAAGTCAGGTAAAGTCTGTAGGATTTTCTCTGATGCCTGAAATGTCCAGAACTGGTTTATCGTCTTCAGATCTTAATTCGGCACAGTATTAAATTAGACTGCAGTTAGTCAGTAGTAGTATGTTAGTCTATCATGCAGCATAGCTTTTAGAAGACAACATAAATTTGTGTAAAATATACAATTCACAGCTGGGTTTTCAATCGCAGAACAGTTGCCACTTTTTTCATATCTACACTCTGTATGTCAAACTGAAATCATAATATTTCCTCATTTTACAGTCTTCCATAACAAGCATAATCAGATAGCAGGTTGCTTCCAACTCTCTGCTTTCCAAATTGCAAAACAAAAATCAAACGGCCAAAATAAACATGGCCTGTTCTCTGCTTGTGGTTTTAGCAACATTTTATTTATATTTTGTGTTTGTCAATTTTTCAGATTCCTATTATTATTTGCTGATTAAAACCAGCAATGCTTTAAACTCAGCTTTTGACAGAAAATGAGAGGAAAAACAATGACGCAGCAACAATTGAAAAGAGCCGTTTGATACAGGCGATAAATGGCTCAGGAGGAGCTGCTGAAATAAGACGTTAAGGCATGGTGGCCAGCTTGCTGCTCTATTAAGTGCCGTCTCATACTGGAAGTGCTAAATATTTTATGAATCTTGAATACCCAGTGCATTTTCAATGTATTTGTTATTTATTTTGTTTAACTGATCAATGCTGACTTGTTGCAAGTCATAACTCACCTACTACAGTTCTTGCAACCTTTGACAAATATTCCAATAACATCACAATAGCCATTTCTCAGGTTTGTACACCAGTTAATCATTTAGGTCTAAAACATTTCAGTTCGGCGTTTGTTTACAATGTACTGAAATTGCGTATTGTCATTCACCAGTCTTTTCTGTGCTTCCATGTGGAATTACAGCACAAACACCCAAAGTGTGCATCTTTAAGGCACTGTTTCATACATGGGGAGTGAACATCAAACACAATCTAATCATGTAGTATACCTTAATGGAGTTTTAATGAGATTTCTACTTATTCAGCCTTAAAATTAAGTTTATATTGTCTATAAATAAGATGATTGTTTCTTGTGTGCTTTTGTCTGAGACAACAAAGACACCGAAAGCTGAAAAGGAAATAAGGATGTTTCGTCTGCCACAGACGGGACGGATCATGGGTGAGTCTGCGTATATCAGTGTCTTGATTTTGAGAGGGTGAAAAGCACTGCTGTTTGGGCTTAATAATGCTTTGGACTTCAGCCCTCCATCAGAATTCAAATCTACATTTTAAGTAATCCAGAAAGTGTTCTTCATCTTAGATGGACTAAGGCTTTCAGCAAAAAGCCCTGAAGAGAAACAGCCAGCGCATCACCCTTGACTGAAGAAACAAGCCCAGAAATCATTAAGGTCTGTTGCAATAATGTTTCAGACACGTGCTGGTAGGATTTTTGTCGCTCTTTCGTAAAATTGAAATTAAAATTAATTTGTTCAGATGCTAAGGTTTAATTAAATGTAGCACATCACGTCCAATTTAAGCAGTTATGGTTAACTGAATCAACAAAGCAAATTATTTTCAGGTATTTTCCATCAAACAAATTTAATTAAAATAGTCTGGTCTCACTTGATCGAGAACAATTATAATGTAACGGTCAACAAGTTTTCTTCTGTGTGTAAATGTGTCATATATATTTAACTGCTTTTTTGAGTGTCAGCCTATTACGCAAATACGCTATTTTGAAAGCTAAATTTAACAATGATACATAAAAAACTATCATCTCTCTCAGCAAACAGCTGATTTTTCCAAGGGGTGATTGCTGCTTGTTCTACTGGTTTCCTAAGCCTTTATCTTGTGATTCGCGTTAGTTTGCCCTTTGACTTCTTGTTTGTAATCATGATTCAGAGTCGTTTGCCATTGTTTGGTTTTTGACACTTTTCTTGTTTAGTGGACTGTGATTCTGGCTCCTCATACTTACACATGTGACATTTAGACTAATAGCGGCAAAAAAAAATCCTCAGAGCACGGATAAGCTTAGTATCAATGACTCAATTTGCATATCTTTACATATAGCCTCTTGTGTTGAATATAGACAAATCCTCAGAATAAATCTGTGATTCGACACTACATCTTTTCTACAAACTGTGAATTTTAAAGATAATTGCAAAAAGCCTTGTATTTGTAACATGAAAATAACTTGAATGAACACAAAAGTATAGATACTTGTCGTTTTGGGGAAAAATATTAAGGAAAAACTGGCATTGTAACATTTTTTACATTACGAATATGACGTCAGATGTAACATTTTTACGTTACGAATGTGACGTGACTGAACCAGTCCTCCACAGACTACAGAAACGACATGCTTGCATGGTTAGTTTTTATATGAGACAATTCAAATAGTAATTAAGAAAAACCAAACAATGAAATGAGACTGTCCTTTAAACCCAAACTCCTCACATTCTAATGAATGTTTATTCATATAAATAAAACAGAATAAATTAAAATTATAATATACATCAGATATTACTCCACATACGTACATCGCTTCTTTATGGTGCAAAATTAAAAAGATTTATTTGATCAGAGCAGTTACATACAGTGCAATAAAGACATCAAAGAACATTTTGAAAATACCTTTGTTCCTGTGTTCACAGTTTTATTTTCCCATAGTAAGGTTGACCTTTGCATGGAATTACTCTGTTACTCCTGCACTCGGATCCTTCTCCCAGCCCTGTCATTACAGCTGTGTACCATGCTTGCGTCAGTGCCTACGGGATTCTTGCAATGCAAAATGTAAAATACATGAACCGTTATGATCGATTAATGATGGGATCATTATGTAACTAACGCAGACTTTCTGGTTAATTAATTCATTGAGTAAAAGTGTACTGTTACATTATTTGTGCTCCCTCAAGTAAAGTGTTACCAAAAAAAAAAATCAAACTTTTTATTGCAGTTACTGAATAAAGTAACTGCAAGTATTTTCATGTGTAGTTTCTGAGAACTGTGTCAATAATTATAAGCTTCAATTTAATCAAAAAAATGTAATCATTCTGGATTGAGCCGCGTTACATTTTTAAAACTAGTATATATTAGTATACTTTTCAGTCTTTTCCCTGAAGACTCCTTTTGAACTGCAAAATTGTATCTATCCACCTTCTAACTGGCTGTCCAGGTTTGGGCCCGGGTCAGAAGTTGGGCCCACGTAGCATAAGGCGGGGTACACTCTGGCCAGGATGTCAACCCAATTCAGGGAGCACACAGAATCGTACACGATGGGCGACGAGACACCAATTAGCTTAAGTGAATTTAGACTGCAGGAAGAGAGCGGAGCACTCGGGGGAATGGCACACAACGCGGAGTTTCGCTTTTAGGGTTGTGTATCTTCTGAAGCGGTGGAAGCCAATAAATGGCACATCAAGCTCCTAATTAATCATACCACTGGGCAATTTAACAATTGATGTTAGTATAGACACAATTACATCGCTGAATGCATTTGCTAACCTGTTACAATCAGAGACATGAGCCCCCCACATAAATTTCAGAAGTCATCAGAGCAAAGCTGATTTTAGAAGTAAATCGAGGAATGGGGGGGGGGGGTTCTTACCACCACACAGAAAAAAAAAATGTTAAATAAAACAGTGTTCTGGCCACGAACAGCTTGTTCCAGTTTTTAATGCACCAGTAATGCATGTGTAAGATGGAGACCTACAGAGGGTGATTGGTTACCTCAGTATCGCACGGCCTAGAGATATGTCACAGATGCCTTATGAGCTACAACCATTCCACATGGCAAAGACACAGCACTCGAAAATGAATGGCTCCTCGATACCAAGATCATCAACTCAGCGTCAAAGGACAAACGTGTTACCGAAATCACGAGGGCCATCTGACTTTCACCAGGTGGCAGACAAGTTCCAAACCCACCTTGCAGGCGGCTTCTGGGGGTAACATCAGAAACGACTTCATTTAGGTCGTTGTTCAACCAGTTAATCCGCTTAATCTTTACAAAATTGTGGCGATGTAGGAAATGGATTGTGAACACTTGCATTAAAACATTTCCTACACTACCTTGAGCAAACTAATA
>JAABNX020000042.1:6486609-6501337 GCA_015163995.2 Mormyrus lacerda | reverse complement strand
CAAAAAATGGTACCCACAATGTCAAAAAACAAAGTAATATAAATCTAATACACACACACACACACACACACACACACACACACTACCTTACATAGTATACAGTACTGTGCAAAAGTCTTAGGCAGCCGAAGAAAATAATGTTTAAATCATCTTCATGTTGATGTAAAATGATTTTATGTCTGTCCAAAAAGTGTGTCAACTTAGCCATTTCAAAACCTGTCGAAAACCACCAGCAAACCATGTGTGGCTGATCAATATCTCATTCGGACCCCCGCGACCCAGAAAGATAAGCGGGTTAGACGATGGATGGATGGATGGATGGATGACTTAACTGACTTAACTTAAGTGAATTAAATGAGATGGTGGTGAACTCTAATGGCTGAGGTGCCCCTGATATACATATGTGCATGTATGTAGGCCTTTTCTGGGGGTGGTATGGTGGTGTGATTAGGGCTGTTGTCTCATGTTTCTGGAGACCAGGGTTTGAGGTTCTATATATGTCCTCTATCATCTTCTTTAAGTTGCCTGGTTTCCCATCAGAATCCAAAAACACACTAAGGTGAACTGGAGATGCCAGAATGCCTGTAGGTGTGAAAGGTCGGAGCCTGGGTTATTATTGCGCTTCTGGGTAGGGTTCCAGACCTGCAGCCCTGCATGGGACAAGCATGTCAATCTGGATCTTATATAATGCAAGACTCGACTGGGATGCCAGTGCATTGCAAACATCCTTAGTCACTTTTAAATGAAATCAAATTACACTGTAACACTCATCCCAGACATTCCCTTTGCTGTTTTTGCACATGGGTGCACAGACACACACACACACACACACACATCCAAATTTAATTTTTTGAGGAACAGAGACAAGCTTTCCGACTGCCCTGACCCCTTTTTTCACACATCCTGGTGGCTTTATGAATCTGTGCTTCTGCATAGTTTTAGCAGAATTTAATTATTGTACAAAATTCATCAGGATATCTGCACTGGGAAGAGCTCAGATGCCGAGTAGCAGGGCAGGACAATCCTATAGGTGGCCACCTGGAGTGCCAACTTATGAGGGGGCACAGATGTGCCAGCCAACTGGGCTGGGTCTTATCCCTGACAGCATAAAGCACCTTGAATAATCTTTCTGTTTTTGCAGGTTATCATCTACCAGGGTGGACAAGTATTCAGTTTAGCCAGCCAGTTAAGTGGTCGTGTGGGGTTTGTTGCCACCATGCCAAGTACAAGTGCCTCCATTTTCATCAACAACACGCAGCTCTCTGACACGGGGACATACCAGTGCCTGGTCAACAACCTCCCTGACAGAGGAGCTCGAAACATTGGGGTGATTGGGCTCACTGTCCTGGGTATGTGTCCCTGACAGGCTATTTCTATTGTGAAGCTTTTGTAGTAATGTCTTGCCACAATATCATCTATTTTGCTATCATTCTTTCTTCCAGCCTTGTCCAAACCCTAAACACTTTGCTGTTACAAACAGCATTTTACTGGTGGTTAACTAAGAATTGTTATTCATTTGTAACTTGTGTTCACATATTGTGCTCACAGAAAGACTTAGGATGCTTGCTTAATTCTGTAATAATGTTGCACATTTATTGGTTTCATAATAAAAGTCCATTGACAGTCGATGTTTATCATATCTGGACATCCATCTTCCACGCAGGCATTTTTTTTATTAAGTGTCTTAATTTTTGTTCTTGCCATTTGCTATAAATTTTAATTGTAGTCATTGGCTCCCAAAGGGACACTAAACACAAATGTTTGGTGTTTAATGTTATTGCAAAGGTGTTACTACGGTAATTAAAAAACACCCAATGAAGCTGCATGACATCATAACAGCTCATTTAGATCTATAATTTGGGTTTCAATTTACTACTTCTCGAAATGAATATAAAATCAGTCATGACAGTTCATGTATTTCATAGGGGAAACCTATATTAATACGTGATTCGTTCTTCAATAGTAAATGAGTTAAGTTATTTTGCCTCCTCGAGCAAAGTCTTACCATTATTAACTAATTAGTTCACTGTTAACTAACATAGTTCATGTGTTCCATTCAGGCACTGTCGTGATTTATTAATGATGAACAAGCATGGAATCAGTATGCAACTAACACTTAGTTACTGATTACTTAATGTATTACATATGCATGTACTACTACATTATTCATGTCCTGTCAGTGTGATTTAGGTTATAAAACCAATAAATTTGCATTGAATGTTGAAAATTAAGCATGACATCACTAAAAGTAATGCAGTGGGCATGTCACAAAGAAATTAAAAATAGGCTTGTGTTTCCAGCAATTCTGATTTCTAATAGCACAGAACAGTGTAATGTATACAGGAAACAACAGCACAAACTAACCACCTTTTTCACGGTACCCAGTGCCGCCCTCCATTCCGCATTGCCGCGTCCAGGGCAGCCTAGATGTGGGAAGTGACATTGTGCTAATGTGTGGCTCAGAAGAAGGGATCCCCACGCCCACATACGTGTGGGAGAAGCTGGAGTCTGTGTCCAAGCTGCCCAGCTCTGCCATGCAAGGTACGTCATCCTTTCATTGTACATTTACTGGTAGCTTCAAACTTCTTTCAAATTTTCGTGTCAGCGGAAATTCTCCTTACGCTGATCCCATATCTGGAGCTTAGTTATCATAATAAAGAATGTTTTAAAAATGAGCAAGTGGCCTTGAGCAATAGCATATGCCTTCTTCAGATAAAGCACATTTCTTACAGTTGTCCTGTATTCCTTCTCATTTGTTGCCAACTTGAAACAATATGACTGACTTTTTTGTCTAAATGGAAAAAATAGTAACTCTAAGGATAATTGGTTCACGCAATTATATTTTTGATACTCAGAATGGAATATTTTACAAATGTTTAATGAAAGATAGAATATTGAGAATAACACTGAAGGAAGTACTGGTAACACTTTATTGCAGCTGTCATCTATAATGCACCATACATACCTTCATAATGTCTTATAATGGTCGGTATAAGAATTAATAAACCATTATAGCATATTCCATTGACAGTCATAAGGCATTATAGTGTTGATTATAATACTTCATACGCGCCAATGAAGCTCTCATTTATAAGGCATTATAGATACCTTGATAAGGTATCATAAGGTCTTTTAATGATCAGTATAAGAACTAATGATGCTTTGTATTATATTATGAAGGTATCTATAGTGCATTATAGATGAGAGCTTCATAAAGCATTCATAATGCATAATAAACATGCGTATAATGTGTTATGCCTTTTAATAAGTATTTACAGCCATATACTAATGTTTTATGAATGCATTATGATGTGTTATGAATATTTTCATAGATTGTTATAAACATGGCATTTATATTACTAATAATAATGCAACCTTTGTAAGTCTTAGAATATCAACATGCATTTGGTTGAATGTTACAGTTAAATGACCATTAATCCATTTAAATTTCACAAAAAAAGTAGATAATATTGTGATGTTGTAGTTCTGGTTACACATTAAATCAAAACAGCTTGTTTTTTTTTTAGACCAGATACATGGAACAGTTTCCATGCGGAACATCAGCACAAGCAACTCGGGTCTGTACCAGTGCACGGCCTCCAACGCCATCGGGAAGAGCATGTGTCTGCTGAATCTACAGGTGGTGGCCTGTAAGTGAAGGACAACATGCATTCTAGGGTCCTATCAGTTACTGAATTACCATATGTCCCCCTGTATAGATGATAAGCTACATCAAAAACTTGCATTCAATTATTAAATTAAATAAACAGGAATAACTAAGGCTTCATAAAATAATAAAAACGGATGTTTTTCCTGTTTTTTTCTTTACGTTTCAGTATAAATAATCCATAAATTAATATTTTGAATGGAATTATTATGAGGTTGAAAGAAAACCTACCAAAGGTCCCCATGTAGAAAAACCAACTCTTACCTTGGTCACTCATTACCAACATAAAGATCTTTCATTACCAATGCTGGATTATTAGTATGCAAAGCTATCTTAAATATTAAGTTCTCAAATATTTTAGGTCAGTTTATTTGAGGAATCTTGTGTGTACGCTAATGAATCCATTTGAGCAGATAACTCTTCGTGTTTACCTGCTGTTTTACTAGGTCATTCTCCTTGTGCTTTTCTGCAGCTCAGTCGGACAATGTCGGCCTGATTGCTGGTACTATTGCTACAAGTATACTAGCTGTCCTGATATGCTCCTTCTTGGTGGTGGTCACTCTCGTCTGTATGAAGAAAAAGAATAAATATGAAGAAGAGATCGCCAATGAAATCAGGTCGGGCTTCACTGCAGCACCTTTACTGCAGCCACAGTGTTCATCTACATCAGGGGTGTCAAACTCCAGTCCTAGAGGGCCGGAGCCCTACACAGGTTTTGGTTCACCCTCATTTAACACACCTAATTCAACTCCTTGTGCTAATTACCACACAGCTCTTGAGCTGAATCATTTATGGTGGAACAGGGAAAGAACTAAGCTACACAGGGCTCCGGGCCCCCCAGGACTGGAGTTAGACACCCCTGATCTACATGGACAGAGAATTAAATCCCACAACTAGAGATCTGAGGTCACAATGCTGCACTCGTTCAATATATCCATTCTGTAAGTTACAGCAATTATCATTGATTAATTTGTCATACATTACATACATACTGAAATGTATAATTATTAATGATTTTTACTGACAATAGAATTGAGAAACATTTGCATTTAAGTAGGTTAGACAGAAACAGGTGGCCATGTATGACCTGTAGTCAAATTCAGTGTTATATTTTATTTTTTTGATATGTGGTTCTGTTTGCTGTCATGAGCCCAAAAAATCTTACACAGCCCCTGTTTTAATGTGCATATATTCATGTAAAAGCCAGTATGTTATTCAGAAGGAAAAATTGTGCTTTATTTTATTTATCGTTTTCAGCTAAATTGATGGTGAAAAGTTGGGAATGGACCATGGTTTAACAAAAATATGGGTGATGTAATGAGCACTAAAATCAGATTAAAGTAGGGAACAGTACTTTACAAACAAGCCACACAGGGTCAGAAGAAAGGAAAGTAACATACATATATAGGGTACATTTTATGCACAAATGTGAATGTACTGTAGTGTTGTCACTATGCTCATTGTCATTACTGATGACTAGGCACACAGCAGTCAAGATGCAAAGAGAAGCTGTAGGCAAAGGTGTAGGTGTTAAGTGGTGTTAAGTTGGCTTTCTTGATTAATTTATTCAGGCATTTGGAATTGCTGAAGTGCTGTTGCTCCCCCAGCAAAGTACAAGGGAGAAGAACACTTTAGCAGCAGCTGACCTGAAGAAGATCTTTAGCGGAATATTGCTTACATTGAAGCAAATGTCTGCTGGCGTTTCTTGCATAATGCAGCTGTATTCTCTCCAGTCCATTTACATTTACATCTGTGGCCTTTGGCAGGCACTCATACCCAGAGCGACTTGCATAAGTACATAACTATTCTGCTGTTAAGATGATGTTCCAGGTGAAGGTATAACGTCATCACTTCCTTATTCCCTTCCTGGATTGTGACAAATCTCCGCGGCTCCCTGGTGCACAAACAAACCACCATCAGCCCCTTTGCCATTGTGATTTTCAGCTTCAGGTGCTTCCACTCTTGCAACAAGACCAGCTTTCTGTACTCCAGCTCATGTTTGGTGACAATGCAGCCTAAAATAGTGGAGTTGTCATAGAACTTCTCCAGGTGGCATGAGCTCGTGTTGTATTTTAAGTCCACTGTGTTCAGACAGGAAGGTTCCCTGGGGTGGCCCAGTATTGCTCACCCCTTATTTTGATAAGCAATTTTGAAGCCTCACAAATCTCTGCCTGTGTAAGGTAGTCCGTGATCCAGGAAATGATGGGGAATCTGTCTGCATCACTCTGCCAAGTTAGAGAGGCACAATTATGTTGAACAGACTAGCATCATCCACACCTATATCTGCCTGGTAGGCAAACCTCATTTTGTCCACGTGGTCTGTGATTAGAGGTTGGAGCTGGTTCATTGTCACTGTATCAGAGTCTTCAGGAATTGTGTGGTGCGAGGAATGAGTCAGTTGTCCTTGAGGGTATTGTGGTATCTTCTTCAGGTTCATAATGTCACCAAATTGGCACATGTGTTGAACACCATGGGGCTGATACTGTCATGCTCTACAGCCTTTTCTGTACAGAATCTCTCCAGCTCTGTCCTGGTCAGCAGAGATAGACAGATTGGGAGGGGTAGTGGCAGGGCCTCAAAGGGAGTGCCTCTGCAGGAAGGTAACAGGAAGAGTTAGTGAAGGGGTCAGAGGTCAGAGGTCAGTGCTGGTGTTGGGGGAGAGCCATGCCTGTGAGTGAGAGTTAAATGTTTTGAATTGGGACCATGTTTGAGTTTTGCTGCAGTGCCCCCATTACCCCCCTCCTTGTAACCATTAATGATTCTCTTTCCACTTTAAACCCCCTTCAGCTTGTGCTGCTGAAGTTTACACTCCAGATTTTCCCTCTAGATGTTGTCTCTTCCTTTTCATGTGCCCCGAAAGACCTTTTCTTCATCCTCAGCAAGTCTTTTCGGTCCTTTTTGGTCTACAGTTCCTTACTGGGAAAACAGTGTACTGTCTTTTTGGAAACTAAGTTCCAAAGCAGAAGTGGATGCAGTCTGTGATACAGTGGCTACCAATGTCCACCGTGTGTTATTGAAAAATGCATTCCCAAGTCAATCTTATAGAGTTTCCTTAATCTCCTTTTCTTCCACTTTTTCACAAGGCTACTGGAAGATGAGTGTGTATGTGGGGGTGGCATACAACAGGTTCAGGGTCCTGTTCTCTCTAGTTGCACTGTCCACAAACTGGAAAAAGTTGGTGAGAGTGGAGGAGTGGTCTGTGGTGAGTGTTCTGATTATATTGTATATTACCGCCATTGTAGATACAGCGTCAGCAGTGGGTGGGGCATACACAGCCAAAACAATGCCATGTGAAAATTCCCTTTGCAGGCAATATGGCCACAGTACCACAGCAAGTTTAATGGTGCCTTAATGGTACAGTACAGTGGGTTTAATACAGAGCATTCTCACAAAGTAAAGCGTCACTAAGATTCTGTAGCAGCTGAAGCCTTTTTAATAACACATAGGTGTAGAACATTACAGATTTCTAGTCTGGAACTTGAAGAAGGCATGTTGATGGACAGCATCTTATCAAGCTTGGCTGCATTCCTCAGATGGAAGGAAGCTGTTCAGGCAGAATTTTAAATGTGAGCATCAGAAGAGTATGGTACCAAGGCTCTTAACCGTTGTGCTTTATTTGTTAATGCATAAATAATCACATTTTACAGCAAGCATAGCTTGATCAGCTCTAGGACTAAGGAACAGTACTTATGTTTAATCTGGGTTTAGTAAGAGGAGGTTATCGGCAGCGATGCTCACTTGGTTTGACTGTAGCTCTGCATCATCAGCATACTGGTGAAATCCATCAGCATCCATCAACTAATAATGTCAACAAGGGGCAGTAAATACAAAGCAGGCAGTACAGTATATGGTTGATGATGATTAAAACCAGGGGTCCATGTGCCCATGGAGAAGAGAGGAATGGGAGTAAGGGCATCAGTCATGCCAGCTAGCAGAATGGGGCATGAAGGAAGGTGATAGTACTAATTAGCTTTAACTTGGTACACACACTATTGTGGCCAGTCTTAACCATATTGCTGTTCTAGGGCCACTCTTCTGAGAACCATGCTTCTGACTTTGCAGGACGCTGTGGGGTATTATACAGGTAGGAGATTATATTCCGTCATGGCCATCCTCTGGAGCCAGTGGACAGGTTTTGATAACACTACGATGAGTTCTGTTTGCTGATTATTGATTCGAGCCCTTGCAGTGCATTGCTTTGGAATGATAGAATCAAATGTGGTTCACGTATTGGTGCACCTGCAACAAGTGGGATTTGCCCACAAGTGTACACAAGTGCAGCCAATTTCTCAAGTTTGTTCCTTACATAAGTGTTTCGCAACCTGGTTCTCGGGGAGCCCTATACAGTCCACATTTTTGCTCCCTCTCAGCTTCTTGCCAAACAGTCAACATTTTTGCTACCTGCCAGGAGCTGGGAGGGAGTACAAAGTGGACCATCTGGGAGACCTAGAGGACCGGGTTCGGAAACATCACTCACTGTATTTTTCTACAGCACCGTTCACTTGTTCAGTGTGATGGGAAAACGGCACTTTACAGTGGTCTCCTTTTGTCTTCTGCAGATGTGGCTTCTCTGGTTGTGCACCTCGCCACTAATCCACCATTTATCACTTGCATTTTGCTTTTACATTCAAGGCCTCTAATTCTCAACAAGAACCTCAAAGTTGTGTCAACCCCTGTTGCTTCTGGATCAGTGCCTTTAGGGGCACTGGGGGATTGGGATTGGGTAAAAAAGCAGCCTGGGATTTTTTTTTTTAGGGGAGGGTGGGTGCTGGTACAGTATACTATCTTCTGTGATCGACCTGGAAACACACCAAGATCTACAGACCAGATGGACGTCTCTGGTGTATCAGTTCTGTAATGGGCAGCCCTCCCAAAACCCGCCCACTGGGGAAATTCCCGGATTTCCCAATGGCCAGTCACAGTCTAGTGCCTTTGTTCAGTACATTTTTTTTCTGAAACTTCTCAATATAGGGTATGTCTGCTAATAATTGGTTTACATTTTAATAAGCTTTACATCCATCCATTCATATCACTTATTCAGTACAGAATCATGGTGGTAGGAGAAAGGTGAAATGGAATCTTGGTGCCCCATCCTCACTGCTTGGTAAGTCACGGGGGTGGGGGCTTCTGCATGCAGGGCTTTTCAGGCAGGTGGCCGGTGGGCAGGTCTGGCAGCTGTCAATCTGCATCTGCCTTAAGAGAAAATGTTCAGCCGGTCAATTGGCATCTAGTGTCACGGTGGCCTTCAAAGCCCCAGGGAGACCAAAGTCAATTATCTTCATCTGGTAGGAATAATTGACTGCCTGCTGCATGTTACTGGGGCATTGCTATTGGCCACCCTGCCAGGCGATGTTCCCTGTGTACCCTGCACTACTGAAGCAGCGATTGATCTTCCACGGCTCCATTGTGACAGTTGCCCTCTGGTGTATAGGCTGGATCAGTGCATAGGTGCACACGGGGGGCGGGGGATGTAGCAAAATGTGTGTCTTGGCACTGTTCACATGAAAGTTGTTAGTGATGCGCTGAAATAGGTCTGACGGACGGGATAGGTGGTCCTCAGATTTGCCAACCTTCCTTATCGCCATAGTCGGCCTCCTCATTGATCAGCAGCCTGGGTCGATATAACTGCCGGTCATTCTGGTTCCTCTCCGTCTCCGCCTCTGCCACGATTCTCTGGCTTTTAGCTGCAAGGAGGCACAGCAGAGAACAGCAAACCCTGACTGGGCATGTCAGAGCAGACGGGAATGGGGCAGATCAGGAATCACCCCCATAGTGATGGACTGCCTGTGCAAAGGACACATCTTCAGCTATGCAGGCGATGGATGAAGTGTGTTTCCCAGAAACTGGCCTCTTAGGCAGGATTGAGGGACTTGCTATGTTCACTGTGCCCCTGGTGTTTAAATGGGCTTCGGCATTGCACAGTCTGCATGAGGCATGGCGATATTGGCCGGGGAAAGGGGGTCTTTGTCCTTGCATGCATGCCTAAATCCACGGGCAAGGACTCGCCTCATGGTGGCAGATGGGAGTCACGGTGTTGATTCATCAGCAGTATCACGTGACGTTTTCCTGCGTTTTTAGAGTAAGGGTGGGTGATGGCACCCATTCTTGATTTTCAGCAGTCCAAGGGGGTCTGCACCTGGGCTACAAAATATGCACACAGCTTTCCTCAAGCTTATCTGGTCCTTAAAGCCCCAGGGACAGCCGGATTACGACTGGCGCAGGGGCTTTTCTGGCGCTTTTTGTGGCCGCCTGATGGGCGGCATTGCCTCTGTACCCTCCCCTGTCAGCGACCTGATTCATCTTCTAAGGCTCTGCCATGAAAAAGTATTTAAAAATATACTGACTGTGTTTATCATGTATCATCTGTACCTTCTGTTATTTGCTCATAGGGGTGAAGTCAGGGATTTCCTGCCTGGGTACATCTGTAAAGGAGAAGCAGCCACTTAAGCAGAATTGAATGCTTGACTACTGCAGTCATCAAATTGATTGTAATGTGTGCAGAGAGAAATTCCTAAAAATAAGAGTGTATTCCTCTGATGTGGAAATTAGCAAATTTAATTGTATTGTTTTGCAATGTCGATGCTCAGTGTTGGAACATAAATATATCCACCATAATTCCATAAAAATCTAGATCAAGATTACTGAGCAGTATATTAAGTGAATAATATTAATATACTAATTGACAGTGTAAGGTAATACAGTAACATCCATCCATCCATCCATGGACATCTGCGTCATTAAGCAAGGAACCGCTGGGACAATACAGCTAGTGCTAACAAACAGATGTCTGTGACTGGAATGTTACCATCTCAGGCAGAGTCACCATGGGGCCCTTAAGTGAGGCCCCTAACACCATTTGCTTCAGGGACTGGCTGACCCTGATCATTGCTCGCATATTGCTTGGGACAAAAGTATCCACTAAATAAATTTTAGAAACTGAGTATAACTAAGTGACCCAAACACAATAGATTAAAAATGTAAGTATAATTGCCGGTAGATACTGTTTTTTAGTTATTGTACATTTACTGCTGTACCAGTGCACGCCCCCTGACCTGACCTGACCTAAGTCTTTCATTTCATTCAGGGAAGATGACCTCCCACCCAAGCGGTCCTCTTCAGTAAAGGCATTCCAAGCTGATGCCTCATCATCAGAGAACGACACCCTGACGTCAACCAACACCTACAATAGCCGCTACTGGCACAATCCCAGGTCTAAATACAGCACAAACTCATACACGCGATACACCAGCGATTCCAACCAGAACTTCACATCCAGCCCCCCCACCTGCACTAATGGCAGCCATACTCTTCCTCCTCCCAAGACTCTGGTAGTTACCTCTAACTTGGCACCCTCCCCATCCGCTACACTGCACAGAAACGGCTCCGTCAACACGAAGCAGGGCCTGGCCCATGGCCAGCTTACTCACTGCCTTGCTGTAGGCCAGGCCACACTGGAACGCATGGGTGCTGTCCCAGTCATGCTTCCGGCACAAAGCAGGGCTGGCTCCTTGGTCTGAAACTGTCCCTCTGCTCTCTGCTTAGAACTGAATTTTAGAACTTAGAAGCTTGTCTCATGCCAACGATTTTTTTCAAAGCAACACTTTTCTGATTTTGAATGTTTTGTTTACATTTTTTCAAAGGTATAAAGTTTTCTGCCACAAGATGGACGATATAGCTGTCAGTTGAAGTAAACAGAGCATTGAAAACCTAGTTAGAGAGATTAACTTTAAAGGTTCAGAACTTCATATTATAACTTTAGGTGCAATGTAGTTAGATTACGTTAAAGTAAACTCAGAAACTATCCATGTGCTGTGCATCTATCCATCCAACACCCCCTTGAGCGTAACTCAGGCAGCATAGGGCAGAACGTGGGGTGAGATGCCAATGTTTGCTGTGCATTTTCAATTATAATAATTATGATGGAAAAGCACATTTCCCTCCAGATGTCTTAAATACACATTTTAAATTCCTAAGATGAAAATCCCCTTAGGAAATGAAAGACGTGATCCTCTGATGTGTTTATTTGCTGTAAATAATGCATATTTTATTATAAAATATTTTTTAAGTATAAAACGGTACATGGTGGTGCACTTAGGTCGGTGCTGAAGGCTCGTATATAATGCTGAGGTAACACCTTTATAGATACCTGCAAAAATTTTAATCCCTCTAGCTGCAGTGCTCAGGTTCTCAGGAGAGACAAATTCCTGCTATTACACATGTTAGAATTATTTGGTTTCACACTACAGGAAATGTCAGTAATGTCATTCTTTTGATCATAAAATGGTTCTTATACTTCATCCACTTACAAATGTTCCAACTGTCAAGCTTTACAACATATAGTAGTTATATAAAGTATTATTTAGACAAATCTAATATATTTTATAAATTTTTTTTTAGATTTAAAGCCACAGTAAAACAATACCTTTTAGTATGTTGTTCCACATGAAAACTCTGAACCAAAGCCCTTCACTGTCTTGCAACATGCCTTGTTTTCTTGTTGTCAATGGGTTTTGCATGAGCACAAAAACTAAAAAAAGGTCATCCTCATGTTCATCCAAAAGTATAAACTTTTACATCACGTCATTTAAACTGTGACTATTTTATTGATAAAATCTTTTTTTATAGCAGAATAATAGAAATAAATAATATGGCCACTTTTCATTTAAAAAAAGCACATCACCAGCACAATTGGTGTTAATGATCTGATTTATTAATGATTAAATAAATAATATCAAAGAAATCAATAAATTCACACTTGGGTATTTTGCAGTTTTTTTTAGATGCATCTTAGATGTACTAAACATTTTAAATGTAATTATTAACAAACAAGTTAAAGTGGTTATTACTGTAATATTTCTATTTACTTGTAATTGTGACGTCATTATAATATGAATTGATTGTACACCTTATACATCATGATTGTGCCTTGGACCTCTGCAGTAACCATAATGCCAATTTGGCAATAGAAATCATTTTGGTATTGTATGAAAAAGTGTATTGCTTCTTTTCTGTCTTTATTGAACCCGTTTGCTATGTGTTTTCCCTTCCTTTATAAAATGGATAATTTACCGACATGCAGTCAGGCTTTGTCAGATGCCCATGTAAGATTTAGCAATATTTACTGTTAAAGAAGTCAGGGAATGCAATTCAGTGAACGTATGTGAAATGACCTATCGGCTTCCTTGGGAAGATTGGTCCTAAAAGCTGTATTCCACCTGAATCTACAGAAGATGTTTGAAAATGTTGTGCCAGTAAAGATCTACTTTTTGAAATATTTAGATTCTATTCATCTGTTTTGAATTGTTTCTTTTTTTGTGAAATGAGGTAAATTATTCGGGGATCTTTGCAGATGAAAATGCACGAGTGTGTCTGGTACAGCTTGCAAATATAAGCAAGCATTTCTACAATTAAACTTAAATTTTGCATTCATTGTACATTAAAATGTCTCTTTCACGCTCACACACACATACAAAGGATGGCCAAATAAAGGAAACACCGCATGAAAAATTACAATTACAAACGGGTGCGAAGGTGAGTTACACAAGGCTGAACGGCACTTAGTATTCGACTAAAAAGACCTCAGAAGTTGTACTTTGCTGTGTGAATTTTCAAAGCCTGAATAATTAGTACCTGAATAGAAGCGCCTGAATATGTAATGTGTGAAGAGGAACATTCTTAAAAATCACAGCGTAGGCCAAGACCACATGAGCTTCATCTGCAATGATGGTCAATGGCCACAAATCAGAGTTCACCAATAAGGAAAGACAGCCACTCTGCAGGATAGCTGGACCTCTGAGCAATGGAAAACAGTAAGTCATGGTTCACCCTTTTGCCTACATTTCACTGTGGTCCATTTAGAGAAAGACAAAGGATGTCTTCAGCTCACAGTGTCTGTTGGTATGGGCAGCTATCTCATGGAGTCAGTGAACAGTTGACACCAGAATAATTGGCAACCCCCATGAAGATGAGTTAAACATTAATTTAGAAGTTGTACCACAAATGCAATGAGTGATATTTTGGGCTTAAGCAATGGTGTATTTCTTGTGTTTATTTTAGCATACTTTAGTTTTTTCAAACAAAGAGCATTATTTAGTAATGTGATTTTTTATGTAAAATGTAGGTTTCAGAAATACTGACAACCTCATGCTTAATATTGAGTGAAGACTCACTGAGATTCTTTCTGTAACTTTGTAACCAGGCTGGAGAGCACTTGCAGAGGGGCTCTGGTCCCCTCTTTCATACAGTATAATTTCAGTTCCTCTATATCCTTGGGTATGTATTGTTACGTCAGTGTGTGTGTCCAGTCCGTCTTTCCTTCAGATCCCATTCCGTCAAGCTGCTGATTCCGGTTCCGCATTTTCCATCTCGCCACAAAAGCCGTGCCAAACTGGATGGACTGGTTATCATCGCCTATAACTGGCCTCTTTAAGTCACACCGCAGGCTCTCAATGGGGTTAAAATCCGGAGACTGAGATGGCCAATGAAAAACATTTTATGTTCCCCCAATCATTCCTGTGTTGACGTAGATGAGTATTTGAGGTCATTATTTTGTTTAAAAGTCGATCCATGGCCAACCTTGTGGCAGAGGCAGTAAGGTTTTTGGCTAAAATGTCCTGGCATTTCATGGAATTCATGATGCAGTTGACCTTGACAATCTAACACCATCTTTGACAAAGGGTACCAGATACTTTTCTTTGTATGAGGTCATACAACACCAACATGGTGGTGTGCATGGTCTCACCTGACCACGACACAACATTCCAATCGTAACTCCAATGATATTTGGCAAACACCCGCTGCATTTCTCAGGAATGGTTTCTTTACACATTACCTGTATAACTTTTGCTGTGATAGTAATAATCTTTTTTGCGGCTAGTGTCTGACAGTTGAGTTAGAGATACTAAAGCTGCAAGATTCAAGCAAGGTCTTTTGTTCGGGAACTGTGATTTTTGGGCAGGTTATTTTTTGTCTACCTCTGTCATCGTAAGTCTGTCGTCACTATGTATGTGTGTGTGTGTGTGTGTGTGTGTGTGTGGGAGGGGGGGGGCGTCACAACATGTT
>JAABNX020000042.1:6475814-6486509 GCA_015163995.2 Mormyrus lacerda | reverse complement strand
GTGTGTGTGTGTGTGTGTGGGAGGGGGGGGGGGCTTCACAACATGTTGATGCTCCATCATCCAGGCAGATTTTAACAATTTCTCAGTCTATCTATAGTCCTTGCCTCATTTTTATAGGTTAAAAACCTTTAATGTCATTTGCAATTAATGCTTTTTTGGATTCACCCTTGTTGATGTACAGCACAGAGATTTTGTACATGTGTGTAACATCATATATGTACCCCAGGGAAACAGGAAATTGTCTTAGATAACACATGACTTCCTGTGGAACAAGAGCAATATAAAGAAATGTTTTTTTCACCAATGACACAGATTTCTTTGGTGTTACTTAAGATATTCCTCAATGGTGTCAATGGTGTTCTTGAAAGATTTCTCATCTGTGAATGTAATGTAAGGTTCATAAAGGACATAGTTTTATTCCATAAATGGAAAAGCAACACTTCTAAACATTTTGAGGGAAATGTTAATACTTATTTGAATTGTGAATGTTATATTATTGTTTTTAACTCTCTTTCTTTGAGGTTGCTAGTAATTCTGGAGTTGAATATCAAGCCAGAGACATCTTATCTTGTGTAGTGACGGGGGTTATGTTAATTCACACTACCTGTCTCTCATTGATGTCTAATTGTACAATAATGTTTTGTTTAATATTCAATTCTATTTTTACCCCTAGCAAACCTGCCTTGTCCCCTTCCTAACTCCAGTGGCCTGTACTACGAAGCAGGGTTACTGGCTTATCGGGGTTACTTGCTGGATTTAAGGTACCACAGTTTGAATGAACTTCATATTAGTTCGCTTCCATTTTGCCCAGACTACCTTAAATCCGTGAAGTTACCCCAATAAGCCAGTAACCCTGCTTCGTAGTACAGGCCACTGTTCAAGATTAATTACATAGCAGTATGGAGTTGAGACCACTGTCTGCCTTGGTGCTTCTGTGCTTTTTCCAGCTAGCATCCTAATTGCCATGGTCCATGGGGATTCCACCATACACCAGCAGGGGGCGATCAGCACCACACAGGCCCTTGATTATTGTGGTTTCCTCATGGTCAGCCTCATGGAGTGCCAAAAGAATGCGAATAATGACCAGTGATTGTCCAAACCAAAGGACACTGCAGCTGAAAGCCAGACCCTTGCCTGTTTAGGAGAAAAGCCTCTTCCCCTTGAACTGGCAACATCAGCTTGTGCTGCTAGTGACTGTGAAATGAAGCATAATGAATTTCTGACACACTTTGTATAAGCTTTGTGTGAGGGAGTTCACATTGCCATCTGCTGGCAACGTCAATGTAATGCAATAACCTGGATAAATGTTCATGAATTTATGAAACCGCACTGTTACATTTTAAACCTGATAATCAAATACTGAGCACAAGAGTAACTATTTTGGCAGCAAGTGTAAGGAAATAAAAACAAGGTAAAAATGAAGTCGACGTCCACGGGTGGGGCACTGAAGGTGCTGATAGACAGTGTATGTCACTGGAGAAGCCACTGGAAGGATGTACAAAATCAAATGACAGAAAAATTATCTCAAATCTCCCAGTTTTGTTGAATGCGGCGCATAATATTTGATGCCCATAGAGGTGAATATGTATGTGAAAAACCTGTGAGCCCTGCAAAGCGTTGGCACCCAGTCCTGGGTTATACCCTGCCTTGTCCTCCCCCTAACCACACACGAACTGGTAGTTGTCTTTGTCACCATCCTAAGCAGTCCCGTTTATTTTTTATTTCCCTCTAATATTCAGACAACATCTGTCATAAAAAATATTTAACTAAATAATGTTCTACATTTTTGTTTCATATAAATCTTAGTTATGTTTTTTGTACTGGTGAATGTACCAAAGACAAGATAAAAATCGAAATGTCGAATACTATGTAATATTAAAATATTTCAGCAAAGAAAAAGTTCAGTGGAATAAATACAAACAGAATATATCTAATACTTTAATATATAAACTACATAAGTCCAATCTACATGTCAACACAATTACATGTACATCCACAGACCAACGACTGCGGCAAAATATCTTGAGAAATTTGTTTAGTGCCCTTTATGAAATGCTAAATACACTGGAACAGTGGACGGCCCAGCGCGTTAAAACTTGTTTTTGATGAGAATCGCACTGGTTCAAATCCCGTGGCCAGCAGAGTGACGTCACCACTGGGCCCTCAAAGAAAGACCCTTAACCCTACATTGTCACAGAGACCGGCTGACCGTGCTCTCTCCAAAGTACGTCGCTGTGACAAAAGTGTCATAAATAAATAAATGTTAGCTCACTTTAAAATGTAAGACAATCAACAATCGCCTATTATTGTGTAACATTACGAACAAACGTTCAACCTGTCAAATTCTATTCAGGCAACTTTTTGAGCTACCCACACATACAAAGGACCCCAACATGAGAACGGAAGCAAAACTAAAAGAGGGGAAAGAGAACTTTATGGGTTAGGTTCAGCGAGTATTTTTTTCTACACTTGTATAGGAATATACTTCATCGTACGGTAAATTTTTGTGTTCTTTTTTTTTACATGGCGCCAACAATCCAGACCCAAGCGCAGCGAGATGACGGACACAGGTAGGCGAAGCTATGCACATGACATCGCTGTCCCTTTGAAAGGTTCGAGGGTCCTTCGGAGTTGTTTTGCTAATAGCATCATGGGTTTTCGTTTTGCTTGTTTTTGGTGTTGCTTTGCATAATTAGCGGTAGGCCAGTTATGAATAAAGACACAATCATTTGAAAATATTTACGTTCGTAGGCAGCCTAGATTTGTAAAATTTTTGACAATCTCTCGTTGAACTTTATTCCCCATTTGTTGCACACAGTAGTATTCAAGTTTTATTTGTCACATAATCATGAACTGTACCGCTATGTGATGAAATGGTTTACCTTTAACATGTCCATTTACTGTAAAATATGCAGTAAATAAAACTAAAACAAAAAGATTGCCTCGTTTGAACATTTGTTTATCGGAATGTTAAAAAGTAACTATTTTTATGTGTTACTTCTCTTCTTAGGAGTACTTCACACAGAACCGTTCCAGAAAGGTAAGTCCGTCTAAATTATTTTGTAGTTTGCTCGCTACTTGATTTAATTAGTGCCGTAATTTTGTTGATCTCAATTGATCGCAATTACTGGACAGTTTGTATGGCAAGCCTAATTGTCTTTTAATAGGAGAAGACCAACTCGGCATTACTTAAATTTCACTAGAAAAAGTTATAACTCTTATTCGTAAAAAATTAGTTTTTACTAGTACGAAGTCGAATTCTAGATATATCTAATTCTGGATGTATTGGTGAATGCATAGACGTTCATCGTAGTGGATGTGTTTTGTATTAATGCTAATTCTGCAATGTTTCTAATTTCTTGCTTTGCCTAAAATTTATCATCGACTATATAAATTTATTGTAATCAATTATTGGTTATTTAACAAAACTGTGCTTATTTATTTTCCTATCACTTGGTACAATTTTCCTGTTAATTAATCCTAGTACTTAGCTATTTTAAATATCATTTTTCGGTAGGCTGATGGGTTGTCCTGGTCTTTTTGTGTGAGATGTTTAATTTAAGTTTAATTTATTGGAGTCAAATGTTGTGTTAGCGAATGTATTGTTTAGCGAATGCCACTCTTCAAGAACCGTCATTGCATTCTCGTGATGTTGTACATTGCTTTGCTCTTTTCCTTTGCATTAATGGTCAGATCTGGAGTCGTGTGCCGTGTGAAATACTGCAACAGCCTTCCCGATATTCCGTTCGACCCAAAGTTCATCACATATCCTTTTGACCAGCACAGGTAATAAAGCCTTATTAAACTAAAATTTTCAGGTTTCATCGGTGTATTAAACAGCAGGGAAGATATCAAGCGAAATTCTCCAATTTGTCTTATTAATGTTTTCTAACTACATATGGGAAATTGATACATCTGGAGTCATGAGAGAGGCCAACAGCAATCACACATCTACCTATATGGGGTGTGCACACACACATGTATATTTACATTGGACATGTGTGTTTTTAGAATGCACTAGAATCAGTGTTTTAAGTTTTGTTTTTTTGTCACGCAGTCCATTGCAGGAAAAAATAAAGAATTATTAGTCTTAAAGAATAAACAATTACTAGTCTTAGCTATTTTTTGTTTTTGCAATGAATATAATCTAAAAAGTTAGCCATGTAAGCATATGGATCTATGGAACTAAGAAATTGTAAACATTGTTTAAATTTTGGGAGTATTCTACCAAAAAATATGTTTGATATTATATTTTGGAGTAAACAAAGTTATTACATGCCTAAAATTTAGCAAGGGTGAGGACACTGAAGCAAACCATTTTATTGAATAAGTTCGTTTATGGCAGGTTTGTGCAGTATAAAGCGACTTCCCTGGAGAAACAACACAAGCATGAACTGCTGACTGAGCCAGATCTCGGAGTTACCATAGACCTCATCAACCCCGACACCTACCGGATTGATCCCAACAGTAAGATATCTGGGGGGTGCATGAGAAAATGTGACGTTTCCTATGTATATATTCTACAAGTTGAAAGCCTGGTGTCATATACACTGCTGCAAAGTATTGTCACTATTGTAAGTACCAGTGACTAGTTGTGGAGCATGTGTAAAATACCTGTACTGTTAATGGAAGAATCTGGATCTTTAGCATTGCATGGCGTTTCACTGCATCAATACTGTAAAATATTTCATAAGAGGTTTTCTTTTCTTTGTACTTATAAACCACAAATGAAATCTGTTTTTGTGGTAGATGAATTTTGTGCCTTTGTGAATTACTTTTGTTTCTCCTTTATTGTGTGTTCTTGCTTTCTTGAATTCTAGTAATCTGTTGTCATGGTTTTAGTTCTTTTGGACCCTGCTGATGAAAAGTTATTGGAAGAAGACATCCAAGCTCCGTCCAGCTCTAAACGGTAAGTGCTCAGCTGTTAAATGTAGCCTTAAGCATGTGACCTGACATGAGAGTAAATAAAGCAAAAGATGGTGCAGCAGCTGCTTGCTAACGTTTCACTTTTGAAACGCAGATCACAGCAGCATGCCAAAGTTGTTCCATGGATGAGGAAGACGGAGTACATCTCAACTGAATTTAACCGATACGGCATCTCCAACGAGAAGGTTGAGGTCAAGTAAGTAAACCCATTTTAGGCAGTCTTCCAGATTGCATGCACCAGTAGAATGTTGGTACATCTTCCTGTGTATCTCTCTCTATCAGGATTGGTGTCTCTGTCAAACAGCAATTCACTGAAGAAGAGATTTACAAGGACAGGGATAGCCAGATTGCAGCCATTGAGAAGACCTTTGAGGACGCTCAGAAAACTGTAAAATTTATAATTTTGTTTTGCTATAAAATGGTCAGATTTTCTTTATTGCTGCATTGGTTCCGACTGTTACATTTGTATGTAGAATAACCAGCGATGGTGTTTTGTGTCCTATCAATGTGACAGATCGCACAGCACTACAGTAAGCCCAGAGTTGTGCCTTTGGAAGTCTTACCTGTGTTTCCTGACTTCAAGGTGAGTGGTTCTGCTTTCATAGCTTAAAATGGCAAAAGTAAATGGCAATACAAAATTTGCATACCCTTTTGGCACAAGAGATTTGCACACCCATATTTAAGATGTACAGAATAAATATGAGAATAACATATTCTTAACATAAATGCATTATTACTTCTGTTAACTTTATCCCAAATAAACCTGACATAAAAACCATTAAATCATTTTAACGACAATTATCTAATAGTTTTATTTTTAAATCAGTTATGTATCGATGGCAAAATACACATTATATATCAGTGTTAGCGGAAAGACAACGACACATTAAGTATTAACCATGTGATGAAAAGTAAAAATAAGTTTTGCCTTTTCACATCTTCTAAAACATTGTTTTTCCTTGCTGGTCTTTTCTGGTACTTTTATTAGACATAGAGGTTGAAGTACTTGCCGCAATTTATTTTGTTAAGGAAAAAAAGGTTTTTGTGTTTTAAAAAAAAAAAAAAAAAAAACTTGATTGAAATTGAAGGCGTCTCTTGTTTTGTGCAGATCGCTGCGAATGTATTTGAATCAGGACGTATACGAGTTGGTTGAAAAATGCTGAAATTTGAATATATGTTTTTCTTTTTCCCCCTTCCTCTCCTAGATGTGGATCAACCCATGTGCTCAGGTTATCTTTGATTCAGATCCAGCTCCCAAAGACATTTCAGGGCCTGCTGGAGTTGACATGATGTCCCAAGCTATGATAAGGTGCGAAAAGCTGTGTACTCGCTACTCATACTCATTGTTTTTACACACTTTTTAGATTCCTTATCTGAAGTCAGTAAGTGTTCTTGTTAGTGCGTTTTATGGATTCTCAGTGTAGGGAAGTACTGAGCAATCACAAGCAATTCCAACTATCTCAGAGCAAAAAAACACAAGCAATTCCAACTATCTCAGAGCAAAAAAACACAAGCAATTCCAACTATCTCAGAGCAAAAAAAGCAGGCAATGGAGTAATTTCATATATTATCATATATGGATTTTTCTTTCATTTATTTCTTTCCTTTTCCCTGTTTTTGTGTTATTCTGTTTTAATGATGTTGAAATGTATCTTACCACACCCATGTAAATGCTGCGGGGTAACACTCTTATGAAAGGCGCTATATAGAATAAATTGAATATATTATAAATATACTGTTTAATATATGCATACGTCTGTAGTTTTTAACTGTAACAGCCCGTATCTTAAATTTTATTAACTCTTCTTTACTAAAGGGGCATGATGGATGAAGAAGGGAACCAGTTTGTGGCCTATTTTCTACCTAATGAGGAAACTATGCGGAAGCGGAAGAGAGACTTTGAGGAGGACTTGGACTACATGCCAGAGGACGTGTGAGTGACATTCCATGCTTGACGGATAATTTATGAATGCAGATTCGATTGTTGTGATTTTGTTCCGTGTCATTTTTCATATGAAGTTGCAGAACCACAAGTACTCAAAAGATGATGTTTCTGAAATGGGTTCATTTGGTTCTGTACATCTGAGTTGTTTTTTTGGTTCGGAAACCAATTACACTTTTTATTGTCAACAGAAATGGACTTGTGCACCTGTATGTTTTGACATTTCTAATGGTTCCTCGTAGCTTAATTCAAATGCTACTGTCACACACTTACTTCAATGAGATTTACAGTTCATGGACATATTTTCTTTTTGTAGGTATGAGTACAAGATTGCTCGAGAATATAACTGGAATGTGAAAAACAAGGCCAGTAAGGGCTATGAAGAGAATTACTTCTTCATCTTTAGAGATGGGGATGGGGTATACTACAATGAACTGGAAACCAGGTGAGTACATGGCGTTTCCTGTGGATCAAGAGGTTTGACGTGTGGACAGTATTACCTCTGGTAGCCAGTCGATGATGAGTGTGGTTGGTTCTTTGTCATGTTTGCTTCGGCCAACAATTCACAGATGTTTTTTTTGATGACGAGACATCAGTTGACCTAACTCTGTGTTTGGTTTGTGAGTGGAAACACACAATATGCAACAGAGAAGGAAATTCTACTCAAAGACCCAGAAGTTCATCAGTTAACCAACTTTATTATTTCAGCCAAGAGCTGCTTGACTCACCCCACATTGCAGAAGTGGTTTGTAGCTGAGATGGGTGGAAGCTCACAGAACCTGCATCTGTGTTACAGGGTGCGACTGAGCAAGAGGAGAGCTAAGGCTGGGGCCCAGTCCACGACCAACGCTGTGCTGGTGTGCAAGCATCGCGACATGAACGAGAAGGAACTCGAGGCTCAGGTGCCTGCTTCTCTTCCATCTCTGGCTTCGGTGTTGGGCCGGCCGGCTTGTGCTCAGTGTCTCCCTCTCTTGGTCTACAGGAAGCTCGTAAGGCTCAGCTGGAGAATCATGAGCCTGAAGATGAGGAAGAAGATATGGACCTGGAGAAGGACATGCAGGACTCTGGTAAGTATACCAGTACTTATTATTTATGGGACCATGTCCCACCTGTCTACGGGTGTCTTTTTTTTCACAAAAATAATTTGTGCCATTATAACAGGGTTTCTGTGGGTCCTTAAATCTTAAAAAGTTGAAAATCCAGTACAGTCGGCCCTTGTTTATCGCGGTTAATCAGTTCCAGTCTCTACCGCGATAAGTGCATTTCCGCAAAGGAGGGGCGTGGCACACAAGAGGATCGTACAGGCAGGTCATGACAATTACACTCGTATTACCCAATGTATTAGACAAAATAAGAGAAAACAAGACACATTAGGCATTACAAATATCATATTATTATTATTATTGTTCATTTAATTACGAAGAGCAAAGACACTTCCGGTGCATAGCAATGTATCATTTTCACTGTCTCAATAGAGTGAAGCCACAAAAGTCGAGGCGGGAAGTGGCGAGGGACGACATTTAAGACATTTTATGTCTTAAATACAATTTTGACAGGCTTTCAAAATTGATTGGATTATGAAGTCAACATTACTTTCATAAAGTTGCCTGTTAAATGTGTATTTGTGGCAAATTGATTACGCTGTAAGAAAACGAAACCAACATGGAACCAATTACCACTTACCGCTAAACTGTGTAGCCTGGTAAGAACATATCAGAGCCTCTTAGCTAGTGTGTCACGGTCTGCTGTGTGGGTTAATATGGCGTCTTCTCTCCTTTAAAAAAAAAAAAAAAATGTTCATGTTGAATGTGAATGAATTTACTTTGTGAGTAATTCTGGGACTGATTTTTCCTTCATTATCCTTCATACTTTTCTAACAGAATGGATGTGAAAAATTTTATGACTTAAAAAATCTTTAAAAAGCTTAAATATAACTTGTTTAATCCTGCAGAAAACCTTTATAGTTGATTATAGGTATGCAGATACTGTGTAGGAAGTCAGTGGAAGATTGTTGAAATGGGCATTTTTCACATACAGGTTTCAGTGTACTTTCTTATAAGGCACATTCTGATATTTTTTTTTTATATATATATATATATATATATATATAGGAATAGTATGGTGCACACTCCCAAGATTAATGACCGTGCTTTAACAACACATGGCCGCTATAGCTATGTCTTTCTTCGAACCCACAGATAATTTCCATTAAACTATCAAATGTGTGGCTGATCCAGGAAGTCTTAAGTTGGTCTTAAGACTTTCTGCATCCTGCACAGTTTTAAGTTTAAATCACTAAATTAAATTCTGTAGTAGGGCTGCATGATATTGGGGAAAAATCACATTGCAATATTTATTCTTTCTGCGATATATATTGGGATTTTAAAAAAATATAATTTGTTCAATAGCTCTATTGCAAGGGTATTCAACTAAAATTTAAAGAGGTTCAGTTAGAGAGAATTTCTTTAAGTTAGTGTGGTGTATATTTAAATAGCCTCAGATATATATCAACATCAGTACCTGACTGTCAAATCAATTTAATTCAGTACAATTCAGTTTGAGATGTCTGCATACATATGTAACAGTTCTTACCTTGTAAATAGTCTGCTTTTGTATTTAACCATGTAAATACACTTTTGATGTCGCTTATTTGAGGTTTATAATAGAATAATATAGATTTGCCGTAAGATTTCCTATGCGAGTTTGAAATCGTGAGTGACATGCCAGATGCTGAAAACCATACAATTTTTGTTTCACCTGAGTTGATTTATATAACAGATAACATTACTTTATACATATGTTAAAAAGCAGAAACATCCACGAACATGAAATCACCAATAAACTACGTCTATTTATCTAACATGTTATATAAACACAATATTATATAATATTGTGTTTGAAAACTTTTCCGCTATATGATTTCAGGACAGATCAGCCACTCTGTTAGGAACATTACGGCTTTTTGGCCGCTTCGCTGCTGCTAATAACACTAACGGCACATTAGCGCAGACAATGGGCTGCATACGCCGAACTACGCTTTGCTATTAAAGGCGTTTGATGTTCATTGGCATGGAAAGCGGAGTGCTAAACCACTACTGAAAAGACTACAAACGCTGCGCTGGTTAAAATAGAAGCATCCCGTCAGGTTTTAAATCATAACTTTCTGATTTGGCTATTGGTCCGGGTCCGTATGGGACTACTTCTGGGTCCGGGTCCGGCCCCCGACCCACCTGTTATTGACCGCTGCTCTATTGGTATAATTAATCATTCTAGAAAGATTCAGCTGATTTTGCCCAAATATAATGGTAATGATTATTTAATCAGTACTAAACAGTGCATGAGCATTAAACTATAAGGACGCTTTTCGCATATGGGAGTTAACACGAGACAAAATAGCGCTGGGTTAAATGGTTAGTGCTGGGATTGAGAATGTCTGTGACTGGTGGTTCATTCTGTGATCGACATGTTTGTTAGCTGCCGGTGCAAAGCTGCGTGTCAGCCTTGTATCCAAAAAACTTTTACATTAACCTAAATTAAATGACACTTTTGTGGATTGTTTAAGAATAAGAACAGCGTGACATTTGTTAGTTTAGCAAAAACACCAAAAGCGTTGTCCACACCGCTTAATTTAATTTGCGTTACTTAACATCGCACATCCTGTGACGTGACTATTGCATGTTGCCACATCGCGATGACGATGCTGCAACGATATATCCTGCAGCCCTAATTTGTAGACAATTTTGTATATGTGTTTATATTCTGCAGTTGGTAATCACCTAGCCCTGCTGCTTGGCATCACGAAGTTTGTGAATATGGATGGAGGGCCA
>JAABNX020000042.1:6459465-6472200 GCA_015163995.2 Mormyrus lacerda | reverse complement strand
CTGAATGGAATAGCAAGGATGTGGTATGCATGGATACATCTAAAGACACCAAAGGACTTTACAGTCATCCAAACAAGGCTGTCTTTGAAATCAAATCTGATAACATTTACTTATGCAGAGGGCAGTTTGCGTAACACTGCATTTTGCAATAAATAACTTTTCTTTTTAAAAAGTTATTTTAGAAAGTACACTGTTAATACAGCACTTATAGCCTTAATATGGTGACATTTGTTTGAGGCAAAAACATAACATTGTCCAACACAACCTAATTTGACATCTCTGGGGTAAAGTGGAACTCAGGAGCTGGGTGATATTAACGTGATAATTTTCTGTAATGGAGCTTAGTAATATTTTTTAAGAGGATGGGAAGAAAATGGCACTGGATTTGCACCAGAAACCAGTTCATTAAGTAGTTGCTAACCAAAATAATACATAATTTCTGTTCACTACCCATGTCTGATGGCATTTGGTAATATAGTAATAAGAAACAACTTAATATATGGTTATCTAAGAGTACGATTTTGTTTGAGTTTAATCCTTATCCTGAATACACTCATTCTTTATGGTAAAGGATATCTTGGTTGTCTCTCCGGAAGTTCGTTCTTCAGATCGTCCAGAGAGATATCCTGAAAGGTAAAGCGTTAGTTGCCTCTTCACTTGTCTTTGGTTCCAGAATCTGTCTAGAAATGTTGCAGTAAAAATATTTCATCATTTTTTTCCCCAGGTTCCTGTGTATACTGTTGTATCATTTTAGTGTTGTGCAATGTGCTTCGGTTAAAAATGTGTTATGATACTGATATAGAATTGAGTTCATGAACATTCCATAGATAACTAGCCTAATTAATACCAACTTCAGTTTTCTGAAAAACAAGAACTGGAGTAAAAAAAACTTACTTCATACTCTTCCTCTAGGATCACTAACTGCTTCTCTTTATCAATTTTCACTAAAAGGATGAAGCATACATAATTTATTCCAGATTTCAAACAACATTGTTTTTAAATTTCATTAGTTAAACTTTTAAAAGTTTCATGAGTTATCCATTTTGTTTTTTCATACATAAACAGCCTTTAATTTGCAGCAGTATAAATATTGACATGCAATGTTATGGAGCAAACAACCCACACAGTATTCTCTACAGAACAAAAAAAATGGTGACAGACTTCATTCCCCTGTTCCTACGTAACTGTTAATTAATGATGGAACAGATGCATTATTGATATCAAATCCATGTGGATGATGCTTACTCAGGATGGCCCCGTTGCTGGTCTCTTTACGGAATCTGAACCGTTTCAACTTCTCCAAAAGACTGTCCTCTACCTCACACACAACCAGGGAATCAGCCTGGCGAACAACACATGAAGGAGAGCATAAGAGAAAAAGGTATCACAGAAGACATAGTTCACACTCAAGGGTATAAACATAATGCTGTCTGATTCAGAATTAAGGTTATACAACAAATGAAGAAGTTTCAGAAGAGTACAGATTCAAATGCTTTCTACTTGTGTGCATGGTACTTCACCAGAGTGCTCTGCAATGGAATAGCATTCCTTTTGGGATATGCCTTGGACATTGCCTGCAGAAACCCTTTTTCTCTCCATTAATACATTGTTGAATTTTATGACTGCGAATGCTTGCCAGTATATTTTCCATTTCAGGATTAAATTTCGCAAAATAGCCTATAGATTTTGCAGGATAGATCAGAAATTAGTGTTTGAAATGTAAATTGGACTTCAGATCTTTTCCAAAGAGACTTCAAAAAGCACCATCTCTACAGTAAATATGGGAAACATTTGGTAATGCTGTGGAGTTGCTTGCTTTGGGCGGTGCTTCTCACCCCGGTACTTGGGGACCCACAGATGCTCCACGTTTTTGCCAGGAGTTGGCAGGGAACAAAGCATGGACTGTCTGGGGTCCCCGAGGTCTGGTTTGAGGAACACTGGCTTAGGGTAAAAAAAAGGCCTTCAACATGGACAATGTGGAATCAAAAATGAAATCGAAGCCTTTTGGAGGAGTATTTAAAGCCCATGAAAAAAAACCCAGTCATCTCCCACAATGATCAGCGTGGATTCCCCAACAGAAGAGAAGCAGCTTATCATATCTTAGCTTCCACCCTGTAGCAAGGACATTCCTTAGATGCCACCCTGTATCAGATCTCTCTTTCAGCTACTACACAAGTTGTTAGCCAACTAATATCTTAATGTGCTTCTAAACAGATAACAGCCTGTTATAACAATGGGGCATTTGAACAGAGGTTTATTTGCACTGTAAAGCAGCTGCAGAGCCCAACTTTAAAACTATTACTTACAGGTGGTATGATGATAATGTTTAGGCAGTTATAGGTAATTGTCTGGGTCAAGTAGCCTTTTTTAAACCTTATTAATTTTCAAGTCCATTTAAAATTCACCTGGAATAGCCCATACTGGTTCTTCACAATATTTTATCTATTTGCCTGCTTGTCTCTCTGTCTGTCTTTCCTAACAATCCTGACCCTGTCTCTAATACATATGGCAAAAACTATGTGGACAGCCCTATTAATTAGAGGAACTGCCTAATTAAAGCATACCCGTTGCTGATTAACACGTATAATTTAGCACACAATCTCCTGCAACAAACAATAGCAGAATGGGTGGTTTTACATAACATGTTAGTGACTTCCCACTTAGAATCGCCGTTAGTACGCCATCCTTCTGACAAATCAATTTGCCCCATTTTTGCCCTGCTGGATCTGTCAAGTGCAAGAGAAATGATTATGAAGGTCAAGTGGCAGGACAAAAAAGAGACCTGATAATCCAATGCCAACACCCAACCTGAATGGCAGCAAATCCCACCAGCAATGTTCCAACATCTAATGGAAAGCCTTCCCAGAAAAGCAGAGGCTATCACAGCAAGAAAGGGTATTTCAACTTCATATTAATACCCTTGGTTTTGAAATGAGTCGGTCAAGCTTGTGTCCACATACTTTTGGCCGTATAGTGCATCAGTCTGTATATGATAAAAACACATTTGCCATATTCACCACTTTCCTCATCACCTTCCCTTTCGTTCAAATTCATTACTGTGCAGGTACTGATGGGAGCCACTAATGACTCTCACTTACCTTGCATTGCCTTGTTTTTTGGGGGGAAATGGCTTCTGCCTTTCTAAAAAAGCAGAAAATGACTATTCCAAAGCTGCTTATCAAGTCCAAAGTGGCAGCGAATCTGGAGGCTTATTCCAAAGCCTTCAGAGAACATATAACATCATTTTGAGAAGTGACAGAGAAGAGGGATGCTTTACAGAAGATAAGAAAATTAAGCTTGGCCATATTGAGCTATCCATACTCCAACCCAGGAGGCAGCAGCACATTTTGGCATCACTATGCCTTTCTGAAATATATGGTTAATCTTTATACTATGTCATTTAATTATTGTTGTGAGTAGTCCTAATATTTGTGGATACCTGATTGTTTTGCAGTCATCCAAGGTTCACAGTAAGACTGCAGAATACTCAACATTTCATATATTTAACTTTTCAGCAAAATGGTTTCCACTACAGTCTTTTCAAAACTGCATTTTAAAAAATATTGTCTTTCAAACACCCCCACCACTGGCTGGATCTGCAGTGCCATTGTGTTTGTGTGTGACCTAGAACCTTCCAAATTCCTTTGATAGAGACATCCCTCGTTTGCTCAGTTGTTACTACGACAGTGGTTCATTGTGCTGTTAATCTGTTCTTCCTGTTTGTCATTTCCTCTATAACCTATTCCAGTTTTTGATTTGATTTGCATCCACACGTTTCACCTGTGAGATGCATCACCCTAACAGACACCAGTTAGACAATTTTTCTTCACTGACTCACATCTTACACGTGGTGTCTACTACTTGCACTATTATGGTTTTAGCTGTCTTCTGAAAGCGGCACGATCATTATCACAACATGCACGCACACACAAAGACTGTATAGTGTGGCAATGGTCCGTGTGAAAGCTGCCATGCACCAGCAGGGGGCAACCAGCACCGCACCAGCCTGTGGAAACTGGTTTCATCGTGGTTGAGTGCATTGGCTGGTGGCGGTCAATTGCCCCAAACTGGGTGGGTGGGAGGGTGGGGCATGGCCTCTTTTCCCCAGTGCAGCTGAAAGCTGGAGAAGGTCAAGAATGAAAGAAAGGGCACAGCAGAGGTGCACGTGCTCTCTGCCCATGAGACTACTGGAGTTTGACTGCCCTGAAGGAAATGCTGCCTCCCAGCTGATCCACTTGTGTATTCCCCTTTCCCCTCAGTAAACCTTGTGTTAGGCACATGGGTCATACGGAAGTAAACGGATTTTTATGTGCCAATATAGGCAAAAATTCAAGCTTACAATTTAAAAAGTATTACCATGAATGGATCAGTCAAAAACCAACATTTCAAATCTAGCATGCGTGTAAATTGAAAATCATTATTACTCTTAAAGAAAAACACTACACACGTGTGCCCTCACTGACTCTCAATCGAAACGGACATTTTAGCGCAAACTTATTTCTACAGATACACAGTAGCAAGGCAACTTTAAATATACGACCAATAGCAAAATGTATAAAATGCACAAACGCAGAAAGAGAACAACTTGTACACGTGGTCATGTTTTTGTACACCATGCAGCAGCAGCTTTGTAGTATTGCGGTTCAAATTTCATATGGGACTAGTGGGGATATTTCTACGGAACAACCCAGATCATGGTAATGCTGCAAATCTTAAAGAAAGGAGATGGGCTGAGTGAACTTACCACTTCAGCAAGGCTATGATTAATAAGACTAACCAGATCAGAACAGTTAACTAGAATGACTACAAACTAGTGAAATAATATCCTTACCATTTTGCATGAAATATACTTGCGTCTTTTCCCTCCGTCCTGTTGTAAATGTTGAATTGATGTTGCAGCAGTTCACCTTCTGACAGAGTACAAGTGACAGGAAGCTAACAAACTGGTTACACTTCCTCTTCTATTACAAAATTTGTTGAAGGGGGAGGGTTAGCACTTTCTGACAGGAAATATCAATGTGATGCTCCGTAACAGCAAAACATTCAGTTGCACTTTACATTAACTGCACCTTTATAATGCATTCATAGAACATTCAAGCTTGTCAAGCAGTATGTAAGTATATCTTAACATTGCAACATACCTTAACAGCTTTAATTAATAACAAACATTATACGATTGTAATGTTTGTTATTAATGTATAGTACAGCTATCAGGATGTAAAGGTAAACTTACGTGCTGCTTATGAATTACCAAATGTTAAAACTTATAATCTAATTAGATAAAACTATCATCCAGGTCTGTCTGAGAGTCTGTACTTTATTTGTTACTATTATGTGCTTTGATTAAAATCTGTACAGAGATGGATGCATTTGCAATTTAAATTTGAATAAAGATGTTAAATTGACTAAGTGTGGAACATAAAACAGAATGCATTAAAAGGCATATGCGGTCAATCAGAATCACACGCATTGAGAAAGGTATTTTAACAAAGGATTTTATGTAAATTTTCCAGTAATCTAAATGTACTAATGCATAACTTTAGAATTAAAACCAGGAATTAGATCAAGGCACTTTCTAAGAAAGTAAGGCCTTTTACGAAGTTACCTTTTGGCCATCACTGTGATGTAGAAGAAAAAGCGTACAAGTAAATCATTCAGAACTTTAAAAAATTCACCAAATATATATTACAGCATATTGTACAGTACCTTCACAATGTATTCACTCCCCCGGGACTTAACATTTTGTTCTAACAGCCTTCATCAAATGCAAATAATGCAAAATATACCATAGTATGCAGCTGCCATCTTTCAGCAAACAACAGACACTGAGACTACAGTGTACACAGGATCACTGAAATTAGACAGATGAAGATTGGAAAAATGTCACCTGCTCTGATGAATCTCGATTTCTGCTGCAACATGCAGATGGCGAGGTCTGATTTTTCGCATGAATTCATAGACCCACCTGCCTTGTGCCAAGAGTTCAGGTTTATGGTGGTATAATGATGTGGGAATGTTTTCTTGGCACACACCGATACCAAGTGTCATCTCTGTACCACAACGTAAATGAGTATGGTTGCTAATCATGTACATTTCATCATGGCCACAATTTATACATCTTCTAATGCCTGCTTCTATCATCATCATCTCAAATTGGTTTATGAACATGACGAGTTCAATGTCCTTCAGTGGCTTAGCCAGTCACTGGATTTAAATCCAATCGAGCACCATTAGGATGTGGAGGAATGGAAGATTTGCAGCATCAATGTGCAACTATGTGACACAATCATGTCTACATTGACCAAAATCTCTAAGTAACGTTTTATGCATCTTCTTGCTGCAAAAGATGTAGGATGTTCTGGCTGGTGAGCAGGGCTGGGCTGCCCATATGGCATATTGAGCATTTCTTACCCAGTGGGCGGATGGGTATGTGACCTGGCGACAAAGTGTTCACTCGGCAATAGTTAGCATTCCCTCACCCCCCCGCTGAAATTCTCTCCAATATCCAGGGCAGATTTTTAGTCCAAATCTAGCTCTGCTGTTGAGCGTACAAAAATATAAATAATAATTTAAATACACCATAACTGGTATTTTGGTATTTAGCATACTTGGTTCTGGGAGCCTGCGCATGAGGCAATGACTTAAACAATATTCCTACCTTATGTACTATTCAAAGCTTCAGGAAAATGTGTAGTTATGAAGAATACAAATTGTGGCCATATTCTGGCTACTTTACAATACTGCTTCTGCTTTCGCATTCTGCCCAGTATCCTATAATCAGATTGACGTCTGGGCTCTTTGTTCACCAAGGCAACAAATTGGATGTTATGAGCAAATAAAGATGTCTGCGCATTTCGTAGTGAACCCACATCTTTTTTGAGTCACAACGATGAATCGTGACGTTTTATTTATATAATGCGATATATTAAGGCAATGATTCGGTGAGAATGAAAACCAGTATGCGCGTAGTTTTATGCCCCTGATTTAATATGATTCACCAATGTTTACACAGAATCATATTTGTCCTTCATATCTCACCAATACACAGTCCCAGTACTGTAAAACAATACTATAATGTACTACAATATAAAGACGGTAGGCCATGTATTCTGGTAAAATACTTGACTTCCATTCTTGCAAATAAATGGAATTGAATAGTTAATTTATTATAATATTAGTTAGTCTGAGAATCTGTAATATGCAGTTTAATTTAAGGTGCTTGATACAATAGGCCAAGTACGGCACGATTTGTTTCGTGCGATATATTTAATTATTAGCTCGGGAGAGGCTAAAAGTTTGCAAAAAATCTGCAACGATCTGCGCTTCATACTTCCAACATTACATAATCACGAATTACTTATTTCTTCAAAACGCGCCCCTTATGAGACACGTACTAAGTTTCCCGACTCCATCGGGAATCTTATCCATGAGAAACCAAATGATGATCTGGTTGTGCAACAGACTTCCTCACTCACCCAACTTCCATTACTCAAACGAATTTTTACTAACGTTTATAAGCTCTTCGGTCGACATTTTTCAGGGCGCGTCAATAAATTTGATGCCAGCCAATCAGAGCCTCTAAATCCGAGTGGCACCGCCCCAAACTTCGGAACGCTGCCCATACGCTGCTACGTATTGTCTCCGTTTGCGTCCTATGCGTCAGGTCTCAATTGCATTCGATTTTTTTAAGCTTTCTCCGTGTTTGTTTTATTTTATTTTTTATAAATGTTGATGCGTTTTAATTGTATACATAGAATGATGGATCATTAGAATTATAATCATTATATAAATGTAGGCCATGTTGGCCACTGTCTAAAACGTTCTTAAGGAAGCGATAGCTATCTGGCTATAAATTACTCTTCTGTATAAACAAATCAACTAGGGGAAACGGCAAGCGGGCAGACTAGTGAAAAATGACGGAGGAACTTTGGGGATCGTGAAAACAACACTATACTGCAGCTGGAAGAAGACCATAATCCTCCAGCAATAGTTCTTCTATATAGCAAAAAAGTCAGAGAACCTCACTGAATCCCTTTCATTTACTGGGAAAGCAAAGAGAACCACTAAAGGCCTAGATATTCCAGTGAGACCCCTGTTCCAGCAGGTTTTGCCGCTGTCTGGGTTTTGAGAGCCTCGACGCCACATCAGGTTTGTGCGCTATTTATTGATTTGAATTAGCCATTACTTGTTATTAACTCCGAAGTTAAAACACATAAACCGTGTTAAAGGGTTTTTCGGCAAATATCCTGACACTTATGCCGTGAATGTGAGAGATATGTATGGCTTTTAAATGACTAGTTGGTTACAATCAGGTGGTTGAAGGATAGCTAAGTAGCTGGCTAGCTAACTGTGTGTGCTGCAGTTGCAGGCCAGTTACCTTGGTAGTTATATTTGCATAAGATTATTCGCTTTTATTTATGTATTATAAATGATGCAGCCTTTGTTAAGAGCCAAATTTAATAGATAGTCGCGTAACAGTAGAGGACCATCTTTATGTAGCAGGCCGGGTTGCTAATCAGGTTTTTGCTTATGATGTGCAGTACATTGTGAACTACTTGGTCGGCTGTAAGGGGAAAAAAGTTGAAAAGACATGCAGATAACTTAGAGCAGATGAATGGAAAAGACAAAACGACTTTTTTCCACCCGATTTTATGTCTAAGCTTCGCTTAAAATGCTGTACGATGTTTCTTTAGCAAGCCATCTAGCTGGCTGCCCACGTTGTTAAACGCAGAGCGTTAGCTAGGCAGCTAGTTAGCCAGTAACATGTAAAGCACTTGCATCGGGAAAACGCCTTTATATACAGTGCGTTGTTGTGCATAGTCAACAAAATGATGGGTAGTCAAGTATTTTTATACCTGGATTGTTGTTGCCGTACGTATAATAGGATCTGAGTCATTGTCTGTCTGAAATGTTCTAAAATTTACATCGTACATCACTGGATGAACACTATCGGGTACTTTACCATTTGGCAGTATCCTGCATCATGCACTTTTTGGGAATTGTGATCTTCTGTACAATTTATGAACATAGGTGACAGCTTGTGATGTAACTTAAAAAAAAACTGAATAGTGCTGTTAGGTCTTTTGAATGTTGTCGAAACATACGCATGACAAAATTTGAGCCGTACTGTGAAACAAGGGTGTGTGTGTTTTCCTTTTTTTTTTTTTTTAAGTAGAGCCTTAACCATACGTTTCCGATCTTTTCAGTTCTTCCAACATTATAATTTCTCTGCTTTCCATGGGAGTCATCATTAAAAGCAGTTTGTAACTTTGTAAAGTTATGAAGCATTTGAATTTGTGAATGTTTTGCTCTTATGGTCTTTTATGTTACGATCTCAGTATATATCGTTTCTGTGGCCTATGCAGTGGTAAGGCGGTACTTTGGGCCATTCCTCTATACAAAATTATTCCAGTTCATGTACGGATTTGCGATATCATACTGTCACATTTCTGTGGGATTGAGGTCATAGAATCTGAATTGACCACTGGAAAAATGTAATTTCTTCTATTTGAGCCACTGTGCTTTCTTTACTCCTGTATTTTTGGATCTTTGTCACATTTCGTGATCCAGCCTCTCTTGAGTTTTAGATCACAGGCAGGCACCCTGACATACTTGTGTAGAATTTCCTGTTTCAACTTGCAAATCATTGGTCTCTCAATGATTGTAAGCCATCCAGACCCTGAGGCACCGAGCAGGCCCACGTCATTACACTCCTTCCACCAAACTTCACAGTTGGAATAAGAATTGGCTCTCTGCATAGTGTTTTTCTCCAAATAGAATATTGTGTACATTAACCAGGTTTTTTTGTGTCATCTTTCCACCAAACATTGCTCCAGTAGTACTGTGAATCATTCAGGTGGTCTTCAGCAACCTTGAGACGGGGAGCAATTTATTTATTGTTTTTGTGGGGGTAGCAGTGGTTTCCTCTCTAAGCCCCCATGAACTCTGCTCTTCCTCAGTATTTTTCTTATTATAGACTCATGAACATGGATTTTTTTCAAGTGCAGGAGTTGGCTGCCCAGTTTTTGCTATCTCCTTGTAGTTCTTTGTCACTGGTTTTGAAGATTTTACGGCATGCCTTTGAACAGGTCTTTGTAGGACACACTAGCAGTACTGCTGAATTTCTTTCATTGTAAACTGCCTGGCTGTGGGCTGCTGGAATCCCAAGTCTTCCAGTTATATTGTTCTTGAAAAGAATTTGTTGTGAAGTGCAGGTAACAAAAATTGTATGGCTTTTATTTTATATGGTGCATTAATGGGACACAAGTTACCCTTTTTTCATTATCTTTGAGGTTCAGGTACTTTGCTTTTCAATGAGCTTTTATTGGTGTAGCCATTTGGTGTAAGACAACAAGGACGATGGTCAGTAAGACGACCAGACATTTGAGTCACACCTCCATCCTGGAAGTACAAAGCACATTGGCTGTGCTTCCACAAAGAAATTAATATCGAACATTTAAACAAAAGCCAAACATCTGTACAGACAAGCAAGCTGGATGCCATGTGAGCTGTGGATTGAGGATTCAAATGAACCTCTAGTGAGGTTTGAATTCTGAGTCCAAGTTAGTACTTTTTTAGACTTTAAAAGTATCAGTAATTCTGGGAAATATAATGGCAAATAGCCTGCTTGTTTTCTTTGATCGCATTTGTTCAGTAAAGATATTACAATGCAAAATGTGTATTTGTTAAATGAGACTTGTGATTTTTATGATCAGAATTCCTTAGGGTACCCATTTTTCTCAGAACAAACTTATCTGTTTTGTAGTTCAGTAAATGTGTACCATTTGTATTACTAGCAAATATGGATAAATATAATCAGAACTTTTATTTGTATTGCATTCTTACAGTATAACAAAGTATAGTGGAGTGGCCAACTGTAGTTTGCTGTTATGGCCAGAGTAGTCTAGTTATTGAATATATTTAGGCATCGTCATATACCAGTCTTGATCCTTATTGTGTTTCAGCAGTATCAAACATTTATAAAAATGGATAATTGCATGATTGAAGCCAAATGTGAGCGAATGCTCTACTTGTTTTTGCCTTTTGGAATTCTTTCTTAATGTATCCTTTTTATTTTCAGTGCTGGTGTTTTTGTTTCAATAATAAGTAAAAGAATGATTTATGTAAAAGATGGCTGAGCTGGCAATTTCTGAATTATCCCTCTACAGGAAATTTGTGGTTAGGCATAATTTAACTGAGCTGTTATTTCCATTATGTGTGTGTTTTGTATTTTTTTTCTTTTGAAAAATTAAAAAAAATTTCAAGTAATTTCAGAAACTCGGGACATATTGTGTGAAATGTGACATTATGTTGTCTAAAAACACTGTGTAGGCAACATATGGTCTGCTATTATGAATGTCTGCCCTTCTAAGAAATTCAGTTTGACAGCCAACAATCCTGTTGCAACAGCATTTAATTAGAAAATTTGTGTTGTCTAACTAGAAAAAGACATTTTGTTAGGCTTTGGTGTTGACACACAATTTTTGACACAGATAGCCTTTCCAATAAAGAAACATTATCACTAAGTTGGTGCTTTCATGAACAGTATCACATACAGATTGATTTGGCAAAGTTGAAATGCCCTTAACATGTTCTTAAATGTTCCCATGGATGTTCAGTTTTACTTGTAAGTAGAGGAGCACCAGTGGCATTGCCCAGGTATCGGTATCGGCCAATATAGGAACAATCGGCCTATGGTTAAAATGAGCCAATATATACCGCCAGTAATTCCCATTAAAATGGTGACCTGTTTTGCTTTTCACAACCACGTACTAAACAGATGTGGAAATGTCTGCTGCGTGGAGTCATTTAAGCGTTATGGAAAATGTATAAAATGTTGCAAACATTGCTCTGCTGAAATTTCACAATGAGGATCTACTGATAAATATTTCAACACAACAAATTTGATTCACCTTAAGCCAAGAGTGAAGAGTATGGAGTTTCTGAAAAACAGATCTATTTTAATAAAGAAGGCTGCAGTAATGCCAAATAACACTAGTCTGTCAGTAACACAAGCGTTTATCAAAAGAGAATTCAGTGCAGACAGTGCAAACTCATATTACTTGGAAAATTGTGGAGTTTATTGTACTTGATGATCAGCCCTTTTATAAATGTTAAATACAGTGGAAACCATCTATAGTGATCACGGTTATAGTGATCAACTGTTTATGTGGATCAAAAACCTTGGGATAGAATCATTCCTGTACAAATATTGTTAAAATTTCCTTATAGTAATTAAGTACAAGTATGTCATTTGCTTACAGTGCACAGAGGACATGACCGGGAAAAAGTCATTTTCTGTCAATGACAAATATAGACTTGTCAAAGCTTATGATAAACCGCCAAAAATGAGCCACTGAGATGCAGCAGTGAAACTACAGTAAGCGCTTTGAGACAATGTAACGTTGTGAAAATTCACTGTATAAATAGAATTTAATTTGATATTATGTGCAGTACTGTATTATAGCGTATTTGAATTATACACATTTCAGTAACTTAATTTGTTCTGTAATTTTGAAAAGTGTTTGAAATAGCTGTACTGTTTTGAAATCATTAAAGTAAATGCATTTTTGGGTTCTGTACAAAAAAAAGCGCACTTTGCTTTCTTCAATAACAGCTCTTTTTAGCTACGTTGTGATTTCATAGTAGTTACACTCCATTCTTTCTTCCAGCTCAGTGATCAACATTCATGTGACTTTTTTTTTTTTTTTTTTTTTTTTTTTTTTTTTTTTTTTT
>JAABNX020000042.1:6448074-6459455 GCA_015163995.2 Mormyrus lacerda | reverse complement strand
ACCAAAAGCCAAATCGGCCTCATCTGGTGCTATGACCTGCCTCAAGATAGTTGAGAGCTACTTAGCTGCATCACTTGCTATTTTGCATTCCTGTCCCGTGTTCCCCCCTAGGTTTACAGCTTTTTTTGGGGGGGGGGGACAGACACTGACAGGACTCATGGTTTTTATGTGTTTCTTTTATTGACAGCAGTCAATATAACAACTAAACTAAACATCAGAACATTTCTTTTTATGACAATTATCCACCAAGTGGCTGCAGCTAATGATTATTTTGGTAGTCAACTAATTGTTCAACTGGTGTGTCTTAGTCTAAAAGTTTAAATGAAGCTTCAATTTACATAAAACGATGTATAAAAGATTCAGTTCATATTTCGGTCTTTGAAAATGGTCGAATCGCCATTTTGGTTGTATACAACTCAAGTGCCAGCATTTGCATGAGGCATTATCTTTGGTAAGATGGGACACTCGTGCTTTGTGAAAGCCTGTCACACTGAATCACATGGTAGAAATGGAAAGGTGAACCAGAACATGAGATTTTTTCGGTTTCCTACTTGGAAAAGAGGATCTGAACAGCAGGTAACGAAGAGGCGTCGGGTGGCCTGGGTCCCAGCGGTGAGACGGAAGGTCATTCTCAACACCATATCTCCCTTACTGCGTGTTTGCTCTTGGCATTTTCATAAAGGCAACTAAGATGTCTTTTTGTTCGAGTAATATTAACCCTCTGGGGACTAGGGGTAGGGAACACACATTCACTGACTGGGGTATGGTCACACATTTCATTCAATATCATAATTTATTTGCCATGAAGTTTATTTCTTATTTTTGTTTTGGCATAAAATTCATAATCTTGGTGTATTTTGTAATCATGTCAGGTTTATGTGAAGTTTGTAATTTGACAAAGTATATACATTGCAAAATGCAGTTTGGAACACCTACAGAAACATTATAAAAGTACATAATAAGCTGAAGTTTTTGATCCACCAAAGTCTTGGCTACATGAAGGTGACTAAATGGTTTAGTTTCAACCTTCAGCTGGATAAAAAAAAAAAGAGAGAAAAAACTCGTGTCACTTTCTGGCTCCTTACATTGAATATATAGCAACCGTGCAAATGAATACGCACTAATAATGTGGCTGTTTAGAATGTGAATAGCGATCTTCGGGTGACAGTGACACTACACGCCCCCGATGCAGGTAAAACAAAGTAACGTGACATGGTTTTGCTTTTTTGCCGATTTTAACCTAATTTTAAAAAGTTTAATACTTCCGACACTGGGCATTTTGAAAAGAAAACGGATTACGAATTTAGTCATCGTTTTTTTTTCTCCATGTTTCTATAATAAGATTTCAGCGAGTTATGAACTGAAATACATGGGAAACATATGCAGCATCACTGACGATGCCGTTGAGTCCAGAGGGTTAATGAATATGCTTTTTTTTTTCCTTCTAAAGTTGATATTTTCACATTGGTTAACCTACGCTAGCAAGTTAGCCTCACTATGGAGGGTAGCAGAAATGGATTAATCTGTTCGTGTTAAACTAGCATTACAGAGTGAATGCTTTTTAAAGACGGCAAACAACAAAACTGTAATGACACGTTTATTAGTGCATGTATGTGTATATTCGCGTGCATGGATTATGTCACTATGCTGGATAAGGCTGTCACTGTGTGCTGTGCCCTGACTAACCAATGCCCAACTATAGTTTAAGTTTACAAACATTAGCAAGTACAGTTTCTAACGTTTAAAATAGTGTCTGGAAGGATTTGAATAAACTCATTGTATATTGAGCCTGTATTCTGCTTGCCACAACTTTTATTAGTCACATTTAAAATAAAATATATGTCCAATGACATTTTTGTTGTGTTCCTGACACTTTTCCTTTCTTAAACCCAAATTACTAGTTTGTTTTGATAATGAAAATAGCTTTATTACTGATTACATAAAACATTACATTTTTGGGGAGAAAAAAACACTGAATATAAAATATTAAGTTTAACTAAATGCATTTACATCCGCGATGCCCCCATTCGCCACTTTGAGTGTATGTCAGACCGTGCACTGCACGGTCTGTTTCCTACGCGCCAACAATACAAAATCCGCGTCAACGATTTTTTATAGTCGTCGACGATTACACCGATTAATCGTTGCAGCCCTACAAAGTGTGCAGCTTTTGTAACTGCGATGTGTCTTTCTGGGCTTCTGGAAGAACAGTGTGTTGCCATCTTCATCACCCTGGGAGCGTTTAAATAAACGTAGATATTTTTGTCTGCTTTTCAGGTGGTTGAATTGACATTTTCCGACGCGCGCTCTTTGTCCGCTGGTGGGATTGTGCTCACCTGTGTGTCTGTACGTGCACATCAGGGTGGAACTCCACCATGCGCGATACAGAGAGCAAAGGAGAACTGTAAATGCATGACTGTTGTGTAAATAAGATAAATAACAAGGCTATTTTGTTTGTTTAATGTATAGACCTGTTCTATAGGAAAGGTAACCTTAAATGACTTCTGTTGTGATCTGGCTATATAGAAAATTACATTAACTTAACCTTCAAGGGGGGGGGGTGCCCCCCTAATATAATGGTAGGGGAAACGGTGCTGTCCCATAGTGCATAGAATGATTCCATATCTTTTGTCTTTTGGACCTCTTCAGTTAGCTTTATTCTGATCTTTGGTGTGGTACATACTGTGCTTCGCCTTATATTTTCGTTCCACACCCTGGTTGCTTATTCATCTTTATTTTTGAATGCATGTTTTTTTTCGAATCAATAGTAAGTATGAGGCTTTGATAAGAGGCGAGTTGTCACAGGAGAAGATGTTTTTGGTACTGTTAGGTCATACATAATGTGTGTTAATGTTTTTTATTATAATCATTATTATAGGCTTTGTATTTTAGCTGAACTGTTCTTGCATATTGTAATTGTACTCTAAAAAATTAAGTACAGATTATGCAGTGAGCATAAATGTCTACTAACTCTCTACTTCCAGCTGATTCAGTTGCTCTCATTTATGTTTGCAGCGTCCCTAGACAAAATCAGGGCTTTTGGGGCCAATTTCCAATCGCTCAAATCAAAACTAGCCATTACTAATTGTCGTTAATGGAGGGGATCTTCCGTTTAAAATGTGACTTCACCGACAGTTGTTGCATCCCACCACAAGGGATTTCTGCTTCACACACATTACATTTGAGGATATTGTGTGTTTCTGACACCATGTAGAACTGCCAGACCGTTGACGCCATCTTAGAGAGTTGCTTTGGTCGCAAATATCTCGTGTTTTGTCATGATTGGCTCTTATCAGCCTTAATTGAGAATTCTGGTCAAGCTATTTAGAATGTATATTGGCAGATAGCGATTGGAAGTCGATTTGACTGGAGCATTCCTAATTGTGCGTCATCTGCAAAATCGTTTTTTGAGATTGGCCAAATTAATGGCCGTCAAGTAATTAAGACAGAAAATTGGCCGATTTAAATTGCCTGCCGATTGATTTGAAGCTTTTCTGTTCATCTGTCTGTCTTTAGGCTAAAGCTGGTTAATTTCGGACTTTTATTCAAATGGATGTCTTCTAACTGTTTATTCATGTCATGGTCGTGGGGCGGCCTGTTGCTTATCCCAGGCAGCGTAGGGTGCAAGGCTGAGGTACTTGCTGTGCCGGAACAGCATACACAGTGGAACTGAGCATATGCCTCATTTCCACCAGCACGGGACCAGCGCTGGGCTCGTTCTCGTTCGGTGCCTTTTGAGAAACTAGAACTTTGAGAAAAAAGCAGGAACAGAGATGTTATGTAGGCAGAAGTGAGTAAAGTAAAGGTTTGTAAGAATTCAAAACATATCCAAAAACACTGATATGTTTTGACTTAAGTTTTTATAAACTTTTTTTTTGATGTCTGCAGTTTCCAGAGTATGACTCATAGCATTTTCTCTCTCTTGCCCGCATGGACTTTTTTCTTCTTAAAGGCTCTGTGTGTGAGTTTATTCTCGCTTGCTGTTTTTACTGCTGACTTTTTGAGGATCACGCAATAGTCACAAAAAACACAATTTCTATTCCAAATGAGCTGTAATTTTGGAATGCAAGCATTGAAAGTTTATGTATGCTGTTATATTTTACTATTAAATGTTTTCCGTTTATATCATAAAATATTATAACGAAAACCAATGGTACAGTTGAGCACAATCATTCACATAATGCCTGTTTTATAATGAGGTGCAGAAAGGACCTTTTCACGCCATAGAATTATGTTCATTTCCATTGCTTGCCAAATACATTAAGCGGTATGTTGATAAAATGACATTTTTGAAACATCTAATACATTAGCTGTCATTAATATACTGAATGATCTTGTTTTTATATGTGCTCAGCATTAGCTGTTAGCAATAATCAAGGCTAGCTTTTGTCAGTCACTACTGATGCAGGGTAACGTTACGTATTAAGCTCTTCTGGTTATCAATGGCTTCGTGATTACTGTTGGCTGCACTACTGATTAAACTGATTAAAATATCATTTTACAGCTCTCCTGGGGTCACATGGTTCAGTGTGAATTTACTACCAAGCTTATGGCACAATATCTTATTTGTGGTAATTTATTTGCCAGAAAATAAAACCATTGTGGTGTAGTGTCTGTTTTTACATGCACTGCATTTGTAAACGGCACTCGAACAAAAAGTGCTCTTTTTTCACTTTTTTCCTCTCCATCATTTTGAATTACTTAGAATTTCATTGAAGTAAAATTTCAATTTAGTTTGTTCATCCATTTTAAAAAAAAAAAAAGTGCAAGGTGTAAATAGGACATTGCAACAACTACCACTATATGTAATGTTTGCCCAATTTAGCTTGTCTTGTGGATAAAAAATGACAATGGATTTTGATCACTGGACACTTTTAAGAGGTGGGTGTTCGCTTTCAGAACATTGTTTAGGCTATTTACACCAGTATTGCGGTATAAATAAAATTTATATCATAACAATAATGAAAACCGGTTTTCAGTGTGAACCACTATACCACCCAACTCTAGCTGCAGCCCTGATTCACTTTGGTTCTTTTAAGCTGTTTTACAGGAAACAATCGCCATGCATAAAACAATGACATGATGACATGTTCATTCCTCTAATGTGCTTTTGTATTTATAGTAAGACTGAGTGACACATATTGAACTTCTGGTTTGACTTGATTTGTTGGTGCCATTATTAGTGTTTGAAATAACAGGAAATTTCACCTAGCAAAGTTCTTTTTGTATTGAGGGATGTGGGATAAATGTTTTTTTTTTTTATTAATAAGGCCCCTTTTGTTATAGCAGAATGAAAATCTAATGCAAAGTTATTTAATGTGTAGTTATTTTGCTTCTATGTCATTTCCAGGCACTGATTTGAAAGACTGGTATTTGAAATGTTATAAGGTTAATTTATAATAGATGTGTTGTATTATTACTATTGATAATAGTAATAACATTGCACTATTTTTATCCCCCCATATAAAATTTTTAGCCAAAGTTAATTTTCAAATATTAGAATTGTTGACTCGATTGCCTATTACTGTTATGTTTTCTTAGTTGATACTAGTAAACAGGAATATAAAAGTCTTGATACAATGAGGACGCTAATTAAGCAGAAAAGACCACAACTGATACAGAAAACATGTTCCTTTAACTAGATTAGCAGTTCTGTATGCTACCACAGTGTATTTCTGAGTTAACCTGTATAACCTATGAATGGTACCAAAAAAAACACTGAGTGATTTAAGAACTTGAGTAGTCTTCAGCTACATGAAACATTTAGTCATTTGTAATGTCGAAGACTAGTACCATGTCCATGAATGCGGTCCATGAAATGTTTCTCGCAACACAAAACTTAAACATAAGTTTACCAACACCCTAGTTCTGCAGGTTTGTCACGTTATTCCCGAAATCAACATATTAGACATTTTAATTTTATTTTTTTTTTTGTGGCCTTGCAACCAACAAAATTCAAGAGGTACAATTGCTACGATGTTGTTTTGACCTACAAAGCCTTGGTTGCTTAAATGTACAACACTCATCACACGCCTGTTACATTTACTTCAGCAGCTGTCTGTCAACTGTCAATTCCTCGTTTTGCAGTGAATGAGGGTTAGAGGCCTGACCTCTGACTGGATTTTCTGATAGAATCCAGCAGTTTTTTCCCCCAAAATACATATTTACACCTGTACTAATTTCATTGATGAAATCTGACTTTTTTAACACAAGAGGATACCAAAGCCTATGACATGAAAATGTACAGGCGCGTTCATTGACAAAAATGAGACCAATGTCAGGTAGAGAGGAATTTGATGCATGCAGTCAGAAGTAGTATCTTCAGCTGGCATTGATTGTAGTTCTGCATGATTGGATATTGTTGATCTAAGGGACTTCTAGCCCGTAAACTCAGGGGTTTTACAAACCATGCTTTAAATTCAAGCACAAATATTTCCCAACCTAAATATTGCAGAGTTTGCAAACCAAATGGAGCATTCATTTATTTATTATAATTTCTTTTCATTAATCTGGATTTTCCCCAGGTATGTAATGTATATTAAACTGAAAGTAAACAATATGTAAAAGTTTCCAGATCGAGAATTATTACTTAAGTTTTTACTTTTTAATGTCTCTTTAAACCAGTTTGTGTATTGCCTCGTAATACAGTTCGTCTTGCCCAAGCCGTTTAAGAATTGGTGCAGTGTTTCACATTGCAACCTTTCCAACAGTTAAGTATGTGACCTTAAAGACCTCATGTTCGAACCTAATGCTGTGCCATAGAAACAGCTTAACATGTTTCCTTCAGGAATATAGAGCAGATCAAGGTAGACCTGCATGTATACAGATAATTAAGCAAAATTTTCAAAAATGCGAAAGCGATGTGTTGGACTTAATCATCAGATGACTATAATATGAGTTGATTGTATTTTCAAAAAACTAAGGTCAAATACAATTCTGTCAATTTTCATTGGTTTGAAGCTAGTCGTCTGTCCCGTCTATCTTGATTAGATTCTCCATCCCATCAAAAGACTATCACGCATTAGGGCTGCTTCTGCCACCACCGTGCTGCACCGTAGGTGTGGTGTTCTTTGGAAAATTCTCTTTCAGTCAAACAATAACTTAAATCAGACCATAAGATTTTCCAAAATGCTTTATGGTGGCAGTGTATGGTTTTTGCCTTAGACCACCGGTTCTTAAGTTTGGGTTGTGGCAAGTTCTGAAAGGGTCACGAGGCATTTTAAGCATTTTAAAATCAGCACACTCCCATGCTGATCCACGATCTGATTTCCCTGCCCCAGTCCTAGAACTAACCTATATGAACGGGTCTCAGGTCTGTAAATGCTTAGTGCAAAACTAGTGGACACTCAACCAATCCATGAAGGCAAACCACAGATTCTTAACTTTAAATTCACTGGCACATCAAATCATATTTGTGCGATAGGCATTGATTGGTGTAAAACTGCAGAGTGCACTGTGAGCCTGATCATAGCGTTATCTTTAGACCTACTCTTGATGTAGGGTCATGAGTGAGCTGGCGTTGAGGACCACGGCCTTAGACCATCCTGCCTGTCCACTCGATAGCCCAGGCAAGTGCAACATATGGGAATGCAGTATCAGCCAGAAAGTCAGTTATTGCTTTTCCTGTTTACTTTTGCAGGGTCTTTCTGTTCTTGGTCGTGTTCCTGTGGTGACACATTTTCTCCACTTATTGATGAGTCTTCACAGTGCTCCATGGTAACACCTGATGCCTTTGATATATTTCTGTTCCCCTCTGTTGATGGGTGCCTTTGTAACAATATGATGTCATAGGTGTTTGAGCACATGTGGAACCAGGATGTTGTAAGCATTAATCATTCTATTAATCTATTTTGAATGTTGTTCGTTGAATGGTTACATTTCGGATATCACTCGTCTGACATGATTTATCTTTTTCTATTTTTACGTTTTGTTATTCTTATGTGCAGAGCATTTCATTGTTACAATAGTTTATTTTCTTTTATTTCATTTTAATGTTTGTCCGCGTGACTCAAGGTGAGCGAGATGGGATAGGCAAAGAGAATTTCCCTACAGGGATTAATATAGTATCACTGCTACTTTTGCTGCTGATTGTTCCTCGTTTTAAGGTTCAAGATTCATTTATTGCTCCTTAGCCTGGTTGGTTGATATTTGTTTTCCTTCCATGCAGTGAAAAGATAAAACCCATACAATGCAGCATCTTTCAGAAAGGTGCATTTCTCATTAAGCCCACAATTAGAAATGTGGATGAAGTAAAAACAATATAGTGAATGCTGAAGAAAAGATGCGAACAACCTCTTATATCCGACTGCAAAACTACTTATCATGGATACGGGGTGCAGTGGAGCCTGGATTACAAGTATTATAGTATATGCTTGAACAATGAATATATTAATAATACGAAAGTGCTATATCGTATGCATTGCCCATTTAATGCTCATGGGGGGAAAGTGGTTAGTTTTTGGAGTTAAGCACTTTTTTATGTCCATAAGACAAAAGCTTTGGAAGCATTTTGGAAGGCAGCATCCCCCACTGGGGAACAGGTTGAATGAAAGTGCATATGGGAATAGTATCTAATGCTATAATAACACAGCAGTTATGTACTATGCCTTTTATCTGCTTAATTTTTGTGCTTTAGTACTCTGATATTGCTTTAACTACACTCAAAACCCCAAAATCCTCTTTGCAGAAATGCCACCAGTTTACAGCTGTATCAGGAAATGTTTGTCTCCATAGACACTCTGCATGTCCAATCGCATGTCCCTTATTCTGGAAAGATTTTATGCTTAAAATTGTAATACAATTTGTGCATAATCCACCATCCATTTTTTACAGGTATTTGACAAATTTGGTTCATCCTGCTGTTTGCTGAATGATGAAGCACCTCAATATTGACTACATCTGTGTGGAAGAGCAAAACCCAATTAATCTAAATCAATAACTTTGTTTAATAAGGGAGTAAAAATGCACCATGGCACATTTTTTTGCAATTCAGAAACATGGACATACGATTGGTAGGGGTGTTACAATACACCATGGCACAAAATCAGTTATTAATGTTAACACAAGGGGGCACTATAGGCATAATCTCAGTTTTGCTTTGAGATTTTATTTTTACATTTTGCACTGGAGTCTGATTCTGCCACTGTGGGATCTCATTCAGATCAATAATTTTTTTTCTTAGCATTTTTATTCCATATTAATCAAGTACCATGCAGAGGAAAAGTGTCGGACTGCATCTATCCACTTTTTAAGAACATAAGAAATGTACAAATGAGAGGAGGCAAATCGGCCCCTCAAGCTCGTTTGGGGAGAACTTAACTAATAGCACAGAGTTGTTAAAAAAATTTTCTAGCTTTGATTTGATGGAACCCAGGGTTTTAGCTTGTGCTACATTAGCAGGAAGGCAATACTCTTAACTACACGCTGTGTAAAGAAGTGCTTCCTCAAATTCGTTTTGAAACGTTCTCCCGCTAATTTCTACTTATGGCTATGAGTTCTAGTATTTAAACCAGTGGTTCTCAACCTGCGGCCCGTCACAAATGCAAATGCGGCCCGCAATGCTGACCACGTAAAAAAAAATAAAATAATAATAAATAAAATAATAATAAATGTGTCCCATTAATGGTAAGTAGAATTATACTCTCTAATGATAATACATCTAATTGTAATAATTTTAAAATGCATAATATCTGGTTATTGAGAGTTGATGACGTCATATGTAAATAATATGCTGCCCGTGAGACTTGAACTTGGACATAGTGCGGCCTACTGCAAAAAAAGGTTGAGAACCACTGATTTAAACTAATATTGAAATAGCCATTTGGCTGAGCAGCATCCAGACCTGTTAGAATCTTATATACCTGGATCATGTTCCCTCTTAGTCTCCTTTGCTCGAGGCTAAACAGATTCTTCTCAGCTAACCTCTCCTTGTAAGACATTCCTCTAAGACCAGGAATCATTCTCATAGCCCTACGTTGCACCTTTTCCAAGGCAGCAATATCCTTTTAAAGTAAGGTGACCAAATCTGCACACAATATTGTAGGTGGGGTCTTACTAAGGAATTATATAATCGTAGCATCACCTCCCTTGACTTACATCTCTAGGTGTGTGAAGTTTAACCCGGCATCCTATTGGCCTTTACTGGTGAGGGTGGGACATGAAAGCATCAGCATACACACAGACATCTTTCTCATAATCAGCTACCTTTATTTCAATGGAATCCATAAAATATCTGTACTTTTTATTTCTGCTCCTTGCATGGATTACCTTACATTTATCTGTGTTGAATTTCATCTGCCAGGTATCAGCCCAGTCGCTAATTAAATCCAGATCATTGTAGCCTCTGTGCTGCTACACCTTTGTGTCGTCTGCAAATTCAACCAGTTTACTGTATTGATGTCAATATCATTAATGTAAATTAAGAACAATAGGGGTCCTAAAATTGAACCCTGCGGTACCCCACTATGAACGCAGGCCCAATGTGACATTGTGCCTCTAATAACTGCTCACTGCTTTCTGTCTAAGTTTTCGATCCAAGCTGCTAGTTTCTAAAATCCCTGCAGCTTTCAGCTTAAGCAAGAGCTGTTTGTGGGGGACATCAAAGGCCTTTTTGTGATCAATTTTTGTATTAATATTAGATTTACATATCAGTTTATTCCATTTTCTGTGTGTAATGAAGTGCAAAATTGTCTTAATGAGCATATTACACACGTGCTTTAATAAAATTACTTTTATTTAATAAATAACATTGAAAATAAGCTGCTTGGTATAACTGCTGCCTACATTTGTTTGTTTCACAAACTAACTGAAGTTTGTTCCAAATGCTCTTTCATGCTTGTCGTGCTGTTGCATCATGCCAAATTTGATTTTTGCGTATTTCACGTACATAACCATCCCCACTTGTGTGAAAACATGCCAGACATCTGACTGCTTTGATTTGCATTATCTGTGACAAAAATATTTAGCTGTTTTTAGAATTAGCCACTATTTTCTGTAGTAGGTATTTGGAACATTTTTTCCTTACCAATCTCTGGCCCACTTGCTAGTTCTCATTTTGGTACTTTTTTTTTTTTTTTTTTTAAATTACGTAGTTTATGCGTAGTGTTTCATGGTCAAATACTGATCCAAGACTGAAGAATTCTGCTTGTTGGTGTGAATCTGCTTGTTGACGGTATGAATTAATATATTCGTCTTACTTTTTTCCAGAGAGTTGTGGCCCTACTTCTGCATGGAAGAAGATATTGCATGGAATCCTGCAAGGATGTTCTGAAGAGGACTGTCTGACAGTTCATGAATTTGTCACTCGGATTGTCGCAAAGCCAGCCCATACTTCTCTGCATATTTCTACACCCCTTGCCTTGGGGGGGGGGGGGGGGGGGGGG
>JAABNX020000042.1:6428001-6445303 GCA_015163995.2 Mormyrus lacerda | reverse complement strand
GCCCGTACCCGCTTCCCTAACCATTTAGGCCGCCACTGCCCATACACGCTTCCCTAACCATTAGGCAGCCACTGCCCATACACGCTGGCCATATCATATCACAGACATAGTTGGCTGAAGACTTTGGCCAAATGTATCCCTGCCTGGATGTAAAAAGAGAGGTGAATGATCCATATCCTGAATTCTGTTTCTGCATTGGTCTGTGGCACGAGTAACTTGAATGACAACCCTGCTGTGAGTCCTGGCTTTGTGACGCTTGTGACTTTATGTTCTGTTGAGACTTTATCACAGGGTGTGTTGATTCACTACTTTGCTAATTTTGATGTCATAAGCATCCATCTGTCACCGTTGGTGAGCTTTGACTTTATGCTGTTTGACCCCTTTGGAACACTCTCTCTATTTGCCCCATGTCATTTTGAAAATTGTATCAAAGTGCTGAATTGCCATACCTGTATTTCGGCTGATACAACTAGCTGGTAATTAGCATTCAGCTTAATATGGCTTTAGAAAGGGGAGTAACTGCAGTCTACTGTATGGCTGTTCTTTCCCTGAAGTCTGGATTTGGACTGGCTCCTCCACTGTAGATGTTGTGCTAGTCCAATCAGACTCCCCTAATGTTCCAAGGATGCCCGTTTTATAGTTGTGCCTTCTCTCTCTGTGCTGGGCCTTCTTCCCTAATTAGTGGTTTCCACTCTGCTGTGGAATCCTGACAGGTGGCTGCTGTCCTTGGTGCTGCAACCAGTGCACCTGTCAGCCAGCTGGAGCAACAGATGAGGAGGGGTCCTGGAGGGGCCCTGGAGCGGTCGTGGCACGTCTCTCTGCATGTATATAAGAGAGCATGAGTATTTTTATTGTAGATTTATTACAGTAATTAGGCTTCCACATATTACCTTTTTCTTACTGTATGATAGCTCTAAATATAAATAGATTAATCTCATGTGGAGTGCCTTAATGCTGTCTGATTCAGAGCTGCCCGTGAAGTCGTTCAGCTGAACTGTCCTGTATATTCCAGTGGGATCTCTCATAGTTTTGACTCTTGGTCATAGTTTTGTTGAAGCCAAGCAAACTTTGCCTCTTACAGGCAGTCCCTGGGTTCAGAACTTCCAATTGCCATCAAGTCCTTTATATTTTGGGTTAAATGCAATGGTTTTTAATTAGGGCTGGGACGATTATTCAACGTAATATACGGCAACTATTATAAAAATGCGTCAACGTGGAATTTTTGTGTCGACGTGTCGTGTAAAACTACGTAAATGTTTCGTAACTGCAATGCAGTAAGTGATGAGCTAAACGTATTGTAAGGGAAAGTACTCTATCCCTTCGGGAGCACATTACACTGCAATAAAACAGTCTGCTAACAACTGAACTTTACTGTCCACCTGATGATCTCTTCGCCAGTCGAGAGCTACAGTATTTTATTTATTGGACCTGCGGCTTGGTTTTCATTTACAATACTAAGTTATTCTGCTAATGAGCTGGCTTGTTTCACTGCTGGCACCATTAAAACTCTATCAATTATAGACAGACAAAACCATATTGGAATTCAATCGCCAGTGCCAGCAGTGCCACACTGTTTTGTCAGACATGCATTGGCCAATCATGTGGCACTTCTCTCATAAACGTTTATAAGAGATCTCCTACCACCCTGCAAAATGGAAATTTGCCACCCGCCAACCGCAACCCCCCCTCCCCCACACGAGGCAACACACCTGCGTCTGCCAGCCTCTGGAGAAACGAGGAAAAAATTCTTCCAAAGTTTGGGAATACTTCAGTCATAACCCTTTTTCTGCACCTTTACTCTAGCTGACGTTAATGACACTCTTCTCTATTTGACAGCCGTTTTATATTTTCCGTTTACTTATTCTGTCATGTAAGAGTGAGACAAACTATCATTTATGACTACTCTTACACACTTTGGCCTAAATCGTTCCTTGCTCACTGAAGTAAGCTTAACTATAAGCTACCTTTTGCTATTGTTTGTTAAAAAAACATGTTTCTCTAGTTATGAAACTAGATTTTAGCATCTATTTCAATATTAAGTCAAAATGGTGTGCTGAAATAAGTAAAAACTATTGCAGTGATTGACTTCAATCTAACAGAAATCCTATTGAATCTCTTAAGATTTGCCGTTTTTGTTAATGCTCTAATGTTTAAGAAATGTTTTCATAAATTTGAAATGTTAATGAGAATTTCAGTTTGTGGTTCAGGGGGGTGAATTGTGTTAAATTATTTTTGTTAGTCATCAATAAATTTTATCAGATCAATCGAAAAATTTGTTGTTAGATTAGTCGAATAATTGAAAAAAGTAATCGCTAGATTAATCGTTTAAAAATAATCGTTTGGGACAGCACTATTAATAACCAATGCACACACTGTGATACTTGTGAAACATTGTGAAGTTTCATCTGTTTGTTGGCTCAGTGGATGCTATCATACGTTGTTACTTTTTACTACTACGTTATCATGGTGGCAGTGCTGGCTTGATGGTTAGGGAAGCACACTTGTAATTGAAAGATTGCAGGTTCGAATCCCCCCCCAGCTTGTCACCACTGAGGTACCCTGAGCAAGGTACCGTCCCCAAGCACTGCTCCCCGGGCGCTGAATTAGCTGCCCCCTGCTATGTCACGAAAGTCAGAGGACACATTTCGTTGTTGCGCACTGTGTGCATTGCTGTGGTGTGTTCACAATGACCACTAATCACCAAATTCCAATTCTAATTATTAATAGTAAGAATCTACACTGTTATTTTTCTGACTTTCCTGAAAATTCGTCTTAAATACAGGCTTGAGGAACAGCTCGTTTTGTAACCTGGGGACTGCCTGTAAAATGGTGGTTAATCACCACAGAAATGTTAAAACTCTTGATGGAAGTAGATACCTACCTTAGCATTTGTTAATAACGTGTCTTCAGTGGTGCTGCTGTGTGTAGTTAAGCCCAGTTAGTTCTTCACACACACATTTTTAGTTGTAGCTCGCTTGCCTGGAATGTGCGCACAGATTCCTCAGAGTCTGTATCATCCTGCATTCTGCCAGGAACCTCCCTTGAGCTGCAGTCAGGCCCATTTTGAGGCTTACTGTTAGTGGTCCACTGCTAGAGGAAGGACGATCACTTTGGGAAAATGTCTGTCTCTGTCGGTCTGTCTGTCTGTCTGTCTCTCTCTTACATACATACTGTACAGGTGACCTGATTAACATGTTACCAGAATATGCAGTATATAAGACTTGTAAGATCAATTTCCTGGCTTCATTGAATGTTTGTATTTTCAAGTTTTGTTTTCTAATTGTCCACTCTAAGACAGACACCCCTCACATGGTCCTGCCTTAGTCCTGTGCCCCATAAACATTTAAATGAACCAGTTGTGGAAACTCAGTTACCCAAATTAGATTTATATAAGTTTGGTGTGAAGAGAATTACGTCTTAAAAGTTAAGATAAGCTGAACTTTATCCAAGGGGGAAATTCTGGAATACTGAATGGAATACCAGTACACTGCAGGCCATTCTTATGCATGTGTATTCATTTGTAAAATTATGTGTATAATTGACTTTTTTGGGAATATTGATTGACCTATATGGCATTCTTTGTGACTGGAGGCTCTGCTTCAGCGCAGTGCTAATGATTTATTGTATTTTAGGTGTTTGCATGTGTTTTATCACTTCAGTAGAAATGTTGGAATTCTTATTTTAAATTTGTAGCAAAATGGAATTCCAATTTTTATGTTCTGTGAAATTTTCCAGTCTGCCATGACAGGTATATCATTGCCCAACATGCTCGTGGTTATTTTAGAAGCAGGAAAGCATTTTCACAGACATGCTACTATATCATTTTGTTCATTTTTTATTGCTTCACATAATAGAGAACATCTATTGTACGGCGCCGTCCTGAGTCCAAAGATCAGAATCAGGGCCGATCCCAGCCTCCACATCAGCCTCCACATCAGCCTCCACATCAGCCACCACATCAGCCACCACCTCAGCCTCCACATCAGCCTCCACATCAGCCTCCACATCAGCCTCCACATCAGCCACCACATCAGCCACCACATCAGCCACCACATCAGCCACCACATCAGCCTCCACATCAGCCTCCACATCAGCCACCACATCAGCCTCCACATCAGCCTCCACATCCCAATCCAAAATCTGATCTATTTAATGTCTCACATCCCACTAATTTACATCAGTTGCGTAGATTACATGGTCCTGTCACACGCAGCAGTAAACCCGAAACACATGGCATGTCGGTTGATGTAATAAATGAAATGGGAGGTTGTATCAAGAGACGGCAAAGTGTAAGTGTTAGGTGCTTATTCATTTTAAATGACTGAGACCTTGTACGATGTGATTATTGTGAATGTTTTTCTGGGATTTATTGAGGGAAAAGTAATGTCATATTTGCCCATGGTGTTTGATCTTAACACAGCAGAAATCTGAAATTTAAAGTCCAGGTCTGTGCATGTTTAGAAACGTATTTTTAAAGGTATTTATTTTTGCAGATATTAACTAAATATTCATTAGTATCTTGTGTCCTGTTTCCCCTCCATTCGAAACAGCTATTGTCAGCCAATGGCATCATGAACCCACAGAAAAGGTGGTTTCCTTGTTACTATCCCACCTACCCTTGCTGCAGCCAAGGAACAGTGAAGCCAAATGCGAGTACATGAAGCTTCTCCAGAAGGTGCTGAGTCACACCATTGAGAGCAGCCTGTTTGTGGAGGAGAGCAGGCAGCTCCTTTCCTACGCCCTCATCCACCCTGCCACCAGTCTTGAGGACCGCACTTCCTTGGCCATGTGGCTGAACCATCTGGAGGAGCATCTGTCTACTGGCTACGCGCCCATGCGGCCGCCCGTTGGTCCCTATCACTCCCGACAAGGCTCTGACGAGTGGGTCGGTTCAGAGGCCTCAGACCCTGGTCATGCTTGGCAAGGCAAGCCCACCTCCAGCTCCTCCTCAGGAAGTCAGAACGGACACCTGAGTTTTCACGGGCCAAGCGGAGTGCCCTCTCCAATCAACAGCGTCTGCACCGGCACCAATACAGGTGAGATGGCGTCTCTGCATGATAAGATGCAGGATTATCTCTGCATGCAGTTGACCTCTTGATCTCCATGTGGATTGTATAAATATTTACAGGTAGGGGGCAGTACTTGTAGTTTAATCACAGAATGATTTTTTTACATAATTGCAACCTCAGTTTTTGGGGCGGTGTGTTTTGTGGGTTAGAGTACTGTGCCCCGTATACAGAAGGTCATTGGTTCCAATCCCATGGCCATCATTAGGCCCTTGAGTTAGGTGCTTAACCGCAGTTGCACTAGGGGGCTCTGGACATTAACCAGCCCCCCCCCCAATCACCCCCTACTCTTACCTGTATGTGTGTTCGTGTCTCGTGCAGAACATGATGGGGATGACAAAAGCACAATTTCGCTATGGGTGTGAATAAAATACCACTGTTCAATTTTAGAAGTATCGTCATTGAAATGTATTACTCAATTTAAGGTTCTTTGTATGAAATATGAAATTGAAAACGTAATTAGCAGAGAAGGACTTGTGAAATATGTACTGTGTGTGCTAATTGCTCAGAAGCACCTACCTTTCAGGCAATCAGAGACTAAATACTGAAATATCTCTGCAGCCAGATCTTTGTATATGTTTATTTATCCACTAAAACCGTTTAAAGCCAGTTTAAAATGGTTTTTACAGTAATCCAAATGGAACAACCAAAATGTATAATATTTACAAGTATACTTTGGCCCCTGAGAAGACTGGGTTTGCTTGTAATTTTTATACCAGTAAAATGTCAATTTTATAAAATGGGTTTATCAGGTGTTTTAGTTGTTGTTTTTTTTCCCAATTTAACAGATGAATTTAAATGAATATTTTTTTCTAAATGGACACCAGTATGGAAAAGTGTAAATTAATTTGAACCAAGACACATTTCAGGAAATTGAGCGTACTCAATGAAATTAAAATTTCCACCTTCTGCTCTGTATTTTCAGAAGTTAATCAAGCTTGTTCTTTCGGTCTTTGTTAGTATGTGAATTATTTTTAGAATAAAATCATGTCTTTGTTCTTTTTTGCCAAATCTAAACTTCAGCGATTCATTAGGTAGAAATGCTTTTACGTTGATTTTTCAATATAATGAGAGACAGTCCCGGTTTGAGGTGTCATGATCGTATCTCAATAAAATTTAGATGACCGTTAATTGGTAAAGTGACACTTGTTTTTTCTGCCTCTACAAGCAGTGTTGTCTAAGCAGATTCACCCCAGCCCCCTGAAGAGGTCCATGTCCCTGGTCCCCTCCAGTCCACAAGCTTGCAGTACAGAATGGCACGGCCAGGAAGAAGGCGGGGGGCGGCCGGCCGTCGGCCCCACTGACCACGCCCCCCTGTCCCCCCAGAGCAGTGTCGCGTCTTCTGGTAGTGAGCAAACCGAAGACCAGGTTGCCACCCGTAACACTTTCCAAGAGGAGGGAAGTGGAATGAAGGGTAGGTTCTTTTTGGAAGGATGGAGAACCTGCAGTCGCACTGGGTGCATTTATCAGTCACATAAACATCAATTCTGATGTAGCCATGTGTCTGCATTTTAGGTGTGTATAAGTATGTCTCACTTTTACAATTCAGCTGAACTAAAAACGTCCAAATAAACAATATCGTAAATCTGTCTTCATTTGCTGGCCACTGACGTATATGTCAATATTATAGTTCTTGTAATTTTGTTTTTGCGTTAGAATGTTTGTGTAATATTTCTAAAGAACGTATCCCTTAATTACCTTTTTATGAGCTGTTATATCACACAGGGAAAACTATACACCTGATTAATTTTGTTTTAAAGATGAAATTCATTGATGCTACTAAAGCTATAATTACTGGTTCTTTACTTCTGGCCAAAGGACCGGCTTAAATGGGTGAAATTCTAAAACTATGTTGTAGCTTCAAGATTGATTCTAATGTAGACTTAAAAAGCTCTTTAAAATGTTGCTGTGGAAATATCCCGCGTCATGAAAGAAACTTGACAAGCATGTAATTAAGTGAAATTAGCTTGAATGATTCACAGCCGCTTTTGAGACCCTACATCTCAGATCATCTCTCTAGCTGCATTAGCTGGATAACCTTCTTGGAAGATATGCTATTATGTGTAACCAGTTGTCAATTTTAAAAATTAGATGTATAAAAAATATCCTGTTTGTACTGCGTTGTATTCTTAAGGGTCATTATTTTGACTGAAATTGTTAGCTTCAACTCTACATATAAAATAAATGTTTAAAAAGTCTACATTGATGTATAGCTGCGTTGTTTCTAAACCCCGAGGATTAGTAACCAGCTTTGAATGATTAAGTTCCCAAAATCAGAAGAGAGAGAGCAGCTATGCAGAATATTAATCATGCTTTAGGTTCACGTTTTATGACTTTGATATTGAAATAAATAAATAAACTTATCGTAGCCATTCAGCTCCCTTAGAGGAGGGTTGTTTTGGGTGTACAGTGGGTTACCGGAGAGGCTGGTTCATTTTATTTGGCTGGTAGAAACTAAACTCTGTTATATAGTAAGTGGAAACGAACAGAAGGACTGAATGCGCAAGATATTCACTTAAGTTTGCTTGTAAGGGCAGACAGAATGTTTCAGCCTGAGTAACTGCAGCATCCGCACGCAGATGTGCCCGCGTGGCTGAAGAGTCTCCGTCTACACAAATACGCCGCCCTCTTCTCCCAGATGACCTATGAAGAGATGATGATCTTGACTGAGCAACATCTGGAGTCGCAGGTGACGGGGCGTCTCCGGTCTCCTTGAGCTATATATTACTGAGGTGTCCAATCGGGACCTTTGGAGTTTTTAATGTATATCTGTTTAAGAAAATAATTTCGAACAATTCGTACAATTTCTGTGGTGATCTAAATGTCCATAATGACTATACAATACTCGTACTCATGAATTCAAGTTGAAAAGGGCCTTTTCCCCAATGGCTAAACTGGTTATCATGAAAGGTAATATTACAGAAAATGCCGTACACTTCTGGCAGGAAGGCAACCTATAAGCAAATATGAAAATGGGAGTCGACCACAGAAACCAAAAACGGTAGATTTGTTCAGCTGTTTTAAAAATGTCGCTTGTTGTGTGGGCCGCATGAAATTACATTTCTTATTCATTGACTTGTAGGCTTCTGAATTGAAGTGTTGCTCCGATATGGAATGATGCATGTAACTGTCCATTTTAAATGCATTTTTAAATACATGTTAAAAGCAGCAGAGTGATTCTTTGAGAAGGCAGTCTAGCTTTTTTTCAGTTTGAAATTGTGATAGCTGACAGAAGCATATGATTGAACTTTTTGAAATATTTGAAGTATTTCTGCATAAAATGAAAGGCCACTCAATTTCAAGATCATATATTTGCTTGACTGTAGGAGTTTGCACAACATATTTTGTATTAAGAGCTTTGCATTGGAAGCCCATATACAGCTAAGTAGAACAGCAAGATACAGCCATAGATAGCCGTGAGACGAAATTGCAAGAGTAGAGGAAAAATAAGTAAAATGAAATGTATAGCTAGCACTTCGTTGGAAATGGAATCCTTAGAGATCTTTGCTCAGTTGGTTTTAAAATATTGCGGCTCTATGTTGAGATAAAGGAGCGGAATCAAAAATTATCCGCTGATGTTGAAGGATACAACAACCGTCTCAGCATTTGATGATGTGACTCGCTCGACATGTTCCACGTCCCTGCTACCTGCAGTCTAATCACTTCCCGAATTTTTATTTTTATTTTTTTTTTTTTTGCAAAAGGGTGAAATGCAGTGTATACTGGCGAAGGAAAAGATCAGTGGTAAACACACATTTTTCAGATTTATGAGGGGAAACCTCATTTTTCCTCTGCAGAATGTCACAAAGGGGGCCCGCCATAAAATCGCCTTAAGCATCCAGAAGCTGCGAGAGAGACAGAGTGTTCTTAAGTCCTTAGAGAAGGTAAGATGTATGTCTGTTTGGAGAGACAGATTTCACATAAAGAGAAGTGTGTGTTTTCAGTGTTCTCTCTTCCATTGTTGGGCACATGTTTGTGGTTACTCAGAATACAGTGGACTGAGCATAAAATCCGATCGTGTGATGCATTAGCCTCTGTTTTCTGCTTAATCTGTTGTTCCCTCAGCAAATCCAAGTTGAGGTTCTTTGCACTTTAGGCAGATCTATTCCCAAGTGGCCTTATTAAACCTTCCCCTCTGAATAAAAGTCATCACAGCTGTAAAGCTACAGCAATGTGGACTTTTTTTGTTTTGTGAGAGATACATCAGAGAAGTCCATAAAAGTTATTAGTGGTGCGTTTAAATGCATCTTTAGCACAAAAGGAAATGATTTGTTTTGGAGTCTCCATTGGAATCTTTATGTATGACCTTGCTGTTTAGGATCCAGAAAAAATATGTTTAGTTCTATTATAATACGTTAAATTTAGCCTTGAATATGAACTTCGCTAGTGATTAAGCAGCCTTAAGTGAGATAGTGGTTAATACATTCTGTCATTCATGTAATGATAACATGTTGCCATTCAAAATTGGTTGTTTATAAATGCATTTTTGTGACTTTTAGCATTTAAATGCAGTTCATTCTTCTAAGTAGTTTTTGTAGCACCTTTCCAGAACATGTCACAGTGTTCACAGTAAATAAAGCAAAGGTATTCAAACATCAGTAGAATGTCTGGGCAGAAAAAAATTCCGATGCCATTTAAAAGAGCCCACACTGGTCGCTGACCTCGTGTCCATGGGCAGACTGTTCCACAGCCTGGGGGCACCAACCGTAAAAGCTCGGTCACTCCAGCATGAGCTGGCCCTTTCTGCTTTTATTGTATAGAGTTCTAATTTAGTGTTTGAAGAGCTGGTAAATGGAGAACCTTGCCACCAACACAGTTTTACCGCCACAAGATAAGATAAGGAACTTTCTAGATGTCAGCGGAACATTCTGACAGAAGTGCTACAACTGACCCCATCGTTTTATCATTCTCACTTTCCATTAGTCATTAATAACACTTATATAATCAACTATGAGTATTTTTTCCCCCTCACTAGATGGCAACTTACCCTTTTTAGTAGAAAACTGTGGTCTTATTCGACCTGCTTTAGCAAATTGTCTGTGTATGCTGGAGGTCGGGCTCAGACAAATCTGAGAAGATGTCACCTGTAACACTGAAAATGTCATTCTTCATTTTAACCTCACAATTCCTTTATCTTGCCTATGAAAACCATGTTGTAAAAGGTGTGGATAAGGTGCCATATCTGATAAGCAAAGAGCACGTATGGAAGTTCAGTTTTGCTATAGTTTGGCCCTTTTTTTCCAGCACTGGTCTATTTAGCTTCTTCGGAAAGTCAAGCTTTATTGTTAACAGGTTTTCTGTGAGTTCCGGCTATGAGATGCGTGTGATCATCTCTCCGTGTGGTCCTCTGCAGGATATCTTGGACGGAGGCAACCTTCGCAGTGCATTGCAGGAGCTTCAGCAGATCATCATCACGCCCATCAAGGCCTACAGTCCACCTGTCACTGCCCAGAAAGAGGCCGAGCCAAAAGCAGCGTCGTCGGAGAAGACTTCCAAGTCCGAGGACAAGGATGCTGCTGCGGAAGGCTTTCAATCTAACAACCCTCCAGCCTGTGACGGGGAGTCCACAGTCGCACCCATTTCCGATGGGGATATTGCTGGCCAGTTCACTCGTGTAATGGGAAAAGGTGGGTCTTAGGACATCGATGACTGTATAGTAATGTCACCACTCTGCCTACGGGCGCGGCCGTAAACTGTGAATTGGCAGCTCTGTATTCTCAGTTAAGCTCTCTGCTATAATAGTGAAAGGAAGGTTTTTTTGTCATAGTCTGAACTATCTAGGTAATTACATGAGAGCTTGGTTGTTTGGTGACCTGCTCTATTTTACAGTGGTAAAATTATCATGGTTTCCTTATGCATATACTCATCCTTTTTGTTGCAGAAAATGTTGATTATCTTAATGCTTTTTTGAGATCACTTTTGTGATCTCAAATGTGCCTGATACACCTTGCATCATTAGCCTTTGGTGAAAGCTAATCATCATGTAGCTTGTTTACAATGTTTGACTGCAGTTGAGTACGGCAGGCTCTGTGCTGCCATTCCTGATCTTTCTCTGTGTAATGGTTCTTCTGCAGTGTGCACCCAGCTTCTAGTATCAAGGCCTGATGAAGAAAACATCAGTTGCTATCTTCAGCTTATTGAGAAGTGTCTGATGCATGAGGTACGGCTTTTGTTTTATCGATAGGTGACAGGGCCTACATGATGTGCAATCAACATCGCGTGTTGCACTTGTCACATTGGGAGAACCGCGATAATGGGCTGGCTTAAGACAATATGTTATAACATTTATACTCTGTCATAGGAAGCAAAAATTAGCAAGCTCTTTAATTGTTGCTGAGCTCCAAGTACACACTGTGCCAATCGTATTCATTTTCGTCCATTTCAAGTCCAGAAAGTTAAAATCCAGACCAGGATTTTTGTTTCAACCAGCCACTTGAGTACCATACGACTGACTCTTTATGCTCAACTGGTTGGTTGAAACAAAATCCTGGTCTGGATTTTAACTTTATGGACCTGAAATGTCCCCTCTTCTCATAGATATTGTTGTGAGTTTGTGAGAAAATAGAGTGAGGAGGAACAAGAAACGGTCACTAAGACAGTAGCCTTCTGTATGGAAATTTTTTGGATTCATTAAGAAACAATTTTGAGCAAAAGCAAGTGATTTGTTGACACGTTTTGTCTGGTACAACTTGCTGCAACACCAACATATTTAAAAGACACTTTTGTTCCATGTTCTATTTGGCTATAGTTTGGTTAACATTTTTGGTAAAAGTTTTCTTTTATAAATATCACACATTTCACAAATTTCAAATATCGCAATCTGAACTTTTTAATCGAATTATTTATCACTTTTATTCCTCGAAAAAAGGACAAATTGTTATGTCACTATTACTATTGTTAGTTCAGATACTGATTCCCAAACAGGTTCCCTTCCTTCTCTGGAAGGTGGAGCGCACAAGTGTAATTTTGCTTGGTTTGTCCACATAAACGCCCCCCTGCCTTCTTGTAGGCCTTCACAGACACCCAGAAGAAGAGGCTGTCGTCATGGAAGCAGCAGGTGTTGAAGCTCCTGCGTTTATTCCCTAGAAAATCAATGCTGGACATACCTGTGTACCGGCAAAAAGGGTGAGCTGCTGGTTCTGTCATTTTGCTGTGGAGAACATGACAGTATAATTTAATACATGAATAAGCTGATAAGCTTGCAAACATCACGCCCATGGGGTAATTTGACCCGTCTCTCATTTGTTTTGATGATTTTTGTCCCAAATGGAGTCATGGAACTCTCCTTCCAGGTTGCATTTTAGGGAAAATGGTTTTTGCAGCAATATATTACATTCCTAGGTAGTCCAAATTTAAGTATTTTTTTTCAGTACTTTTAATGGTCTTCCCATAGCCATTGAATCTCCATTGGCACATTTTAACCATCTGAGTTGTTGGTGCATTATTCCATATGTTGTTTTATAGTTTTGTCTTATAACTTGAAAATAGTACAAATCAACCTTTTTATGGGTAGGTGTGTCCCATCTTTTGACTGGTCCTGTATATTGTAGAGGTGCATGTGATTCGTGGTACGTATTTTGATTCATTGTCTTCCTTTCAGCTGGGCATATGGGTCGAACTCACTTCCCACAGCAGGCTCTGTGGGAGGGGGGCTGGGTCGTAGGGGTCAGAAGCCGTTTCAGATGCCCCCCCGTGGCGTGACCCCCGGCAGGTTGGGGCTCATAAACCCTAGCAGCATCGGGACTGCATCGCCACGTCATACTCTGACCGGCCCTGCATTGGCTGGTCAAGGCCGGCAGGTTCGTTTCGCGGCAGAGACGCCGCCATGTTTAATGCGTGTTGGTCATGAAGAGTCATGAGTGCTCAGACAGAACACTGTTAGCGTGATTCTTTTTTCCGTAAAATGTTTCCGTAAAATACCTGCAGCATATAATCCCGACGACAGTGTTGGGTCCATATTCTTTACTGCAGTGTTTCCCAACCCAGTCCTCAGGGAACCCCGGACAGTCCACTTTTTTGCTTCCTCCCAGCTCCCAGCCAATTGGGAACACCGAATACCTGGTACAGGTGCACTAGGAGCTGAAAGGAAGCAAAAACGTGGACTGTCCGGGGTTCCCCGAGGACTCTGTCGGGAAACACTGCTTTACTGCATTTTTCAATCCTGTTTTAAAATAATAGGTTTTTTTTCCCCTTACAATCTTAATATCAGCCTAATATAGTGGCTGTAGTACGTGCCGTAAAACATTAGGAAATCTTCCTTAAAGAATTATGCGTTTACATGTCGTTCTTGCAGAATCTATGGTTTTCCAACCCTAGTGGCAGCAACAGTATGCCAAGTCAGAGTCGCAGTTCTGTGCAGAGGACTTACTCGCTGCCTGTCCACACTTCACCACAGACCATGCTCCTGTACCAACAGTCTGGTGAGTCAGTATCTAGAATAGTGTTTCCCAATCCGGTCCTCGGGGACCCACGGACAGTCTGTCTGCTAGAGAGCACAGAGGGAGCAAAAACATGGACTGACCGCGGGGCCTCGAGGACCGGATTGGGAAACACTGATCTAGAAAGCAAGTGTGTGGCGTAACTGGGCGGCTCCTGCTGTGGCTGACCGGCCCCGCCTCCATTCCCTGTGTGCAGAATGCCAAGTTGCAGGGACTGACCTAGAGATCAACCCCACTTTGGAGTCCCTGTGCCTCAGTATGACAGAGCATGCCTTGGGGGGTAAGTTGCTGCTGCTGAAGTGTGATTTATATTCCTATACTACCTAAGGACTACATGTACATATTAAGTGACACATCATTCATTTGTATGTAATGGCATATTTATTTACAGTCATGCACAATGTCTATGTCAACGGTCAGCAATGGACCGCATATATAGTTTAAAAGAGCCCACACTGGTCCCATAAGATTAGAATGGAGCCTTGTAATGTAGTTCGGCACATACAATTATGTACAGCACGTAATACTTGATAACGATACTTAAACCAGTAACAGTTATTTACTGTAGTGTACTTTTTATCGTTATTTTGGCTATACCATATAGCCTAGGTGTGTAGTAAGCTATACCATCTAGTCTTGTGTACACAGTGTTCCTACAATGACGAAATCGCCTGACTACGCATTTCTGAAAACCGTATCCCACACGGTTCAGTGACTCGTGACTGTATAAGTGCAAATTTAAGAATGAATGTAGCTGCTATACCTATCAGTACATATTTGGTTTTGCCAAGGGAAATTGTTAGCTTGATTAAAATATAGTTTACCGTTTTGTACACTGTGTACAAATAACTCATTTGCTCATAAATGAGGTAACATGCCTGCAGTCATAGTTTTTATTGGCTTATGTAAGGATGATTTGAGATGCATATTTGTCCCTTTTTTCTCTTCCACAGATGGCATGGACCGGACATCGACAATATGAAAATGGAAAATACACTTTATAATGAAGTCCTGGCGGTTTGAGCCTAGGCTAAAACTTGACGTAAAAAAAAAAAAAAGAAACAAAATGGTCACTACAAAAAAAGACACAAACTGTGTATATGTGCTAATATTTTTGTACTTTAATATACTTAACTGAGGTTTATTACAAATACAGATTACTATGTTATTAAGCAGGAGAGAGAGATGCAAGGTTTTTAATGCTATGAGGGCTAGTTTTCCAAACCGCTCAAAAAAAAAAAAAAAAAAAAAAGGGACAGATGGCAGGTCTGTAGTGTGCTGTTATTGTCCAGCTGCTGTAACCGGAACTAAGAGCTGACGGGGGGGGGGGGTGCTCTCCCAGCAGGCACTACTCTTTGCTTCTTCCCAGTTTGTCTCCGCTTCAGTCCAAACACAGGGCAATTCATTAGCCTTGCAGAAAGGCAGTTGTTAGACACACAGCCATGGTGCAGTCTGGAAATTTCCAGATGGCAAGATCTTCGCTGTTGCAGCCCCTGTTAACTTGGTACCTGGCAGTTAACTAAATTGTTAATAAAAACTAATATGCAGACAATTTGCTTTAATTAACCTTTTGATAAGGACTGTTAAAATGTAGAATCACGGAGAAGAGGGATCTGGATGTTGGTAGCTTTTGAAATGCCAGGATGGTGACATGCACTTTTATTTTAAAGAAGCTAAATAAATACTAATGATACTGTCTGACCCCATGTCTTTTGCAGTTAATGACTGAAAAGCAACTGTTTTATTCTGGTCAGGACTGTATCAGTTATTGCCTGAGTGGTTGGTGCTGACATTTAAATCTAATTCTTTGTATTTGCATCATCTTTGTAGTCTATGACTTATGAGTTTCACCCCAAGAACACTGAGAATTATCTCAACCACAACTGAAAAACTGAGTCTGAAAAAGGCAAGTTATCTAAGCAACAAGTAATGGCACTTAATTAGTACTTTTTTTTAAAAAATCATCCGTATAGTATTTAAGGAAGATTACACTATATTATTCTCAATTCGTATAGTAAATATGTATTAACCTGTTCTTTTTTGGTTGATATATTTACATATAATGCATCAGAAACAGCCCAGTCTACTGGTCTTGAGGTGCTTTGGCATGTCCGTTTTGTGTGTTGCACCATTCTAATGAGTCTTTGTCATATATAGCTTCCCTCCTTGGAAACTCTGTAGGTTGTTCTGGGGATGACAGGTCATTTCTTGAGCAAATTGTGTGAATACTATTATCTGTGTCATTGTAGGCTGCATTTTTATTCTTCTGTTTTATTTCCCCCCCCCCCCCCACAGATGATAAAGAGGGTCATGCTAATTCAGTGCATTGAATGCTTCTGTGTTATACTGATCTGCAATGTGACCCACGGCCTGGCAGCATAAGCAAAACTGATTCATTCCCAAATGCAGAAATCCCATTGAAATGCTTAATTTACATTAAGCTCTTAATCAAAATATGCAAATGTCAAAAAAAATTGTGCAATTGACTGTCACAAAAGAGAATCTCAGTGACTGGCCAATGCAGAGTAATTCTAGCTTTTGCTGTCTGTGCTGCCTTATGTGAAATATATAAAAAGGCATGTTTTCTCCCTCTTAGGGGCCTATTCAGCAAAAGCGGTGCAAAATTTTTGTCCTTTTTAAACTTGAATTGGTACCATAAAGAACACTGTGTAAAGAAACCTGTTTGTTTTTCATATAATACAGGCTTAAATGTATTACCAACCACTTCTGCTAAAGTGAGTATTGATTGTGAAAAAAATATAACATGATCAATCTGTAGTTGGCCCACCTGTTTTTGATTTATATTGCACAACTTAAGGATTATACCATGTAATTTCTGCGGCCAGTGGGGTTCATCGTGTACGACTATCGTTGTGGTTCCATACATCCATCTTCCAGCGACTTATTCTAGACTGACTTGTGGATCTTTGTGGGTCCTTGACTGCCATATGATGAAATGACAGAACCAACTCAGACCAACTCATTTCTCTAACGTTTCTGTGCCAAACCAAAGGCAACTTACAGGCTTGAATTGAACCAGGGTGCAAACAAGATTACAAATGTGTAGTATTGTAGACGTGGGAGCCATACCTGTGTTGTAGACCATCTCATTACCTCCTCTTGTTGTCTTTGTTTAAAATGACTCTGCATTTAGGATTGAGTTTCCAGGTACCCTGGCTGGCATGGTGACTCTGGGTAGCACGTTTTGTCTTGCACCTCCTGGAATGGAAGCCCAAATCGCTCCCTAACCTGTGTTTGTTCTCCCCATTTCGCCAGATTTCCTTTTGGTACTTTGGACTTGCTCCTGCTATTCAAAGACATGCAATTGGGCTAACTGGCCCCTCCCTCCCTGTACTGTGTGATTGTGTGCGTCCTGGCGTGGACCCGTCTCCCATCCAGGGCGTCCCCAGGTCTTTTGCACTGTGATTTCTTAAATTGGCACCAGGCCCCAGTTTAATCACCCTATTCAAGCTTCGTTCCAAAGTCAACGCCTGACATGCAGTGTATGAATTTGATTATGCCAATATTCTAGTAATGCTCATTTAATAGATTAAGTGTGGTGTGATTTTTATTATTATTATTTTTTTTTTACTTCTATGCAGTATTGAGTGCTCATATTAAACCATGTCAGATTTTTTTTCCCCAATAGCAGTATGAATTAAAAAGCTTCTTTGGAGGCTGAGAGGATCAGGTTCTGGGCAGTATTGGCTCATATTTTTGCATTCTAAGTGAGTTGGCTGGTTGCCGAACATCATACTTTGGAATTGTAATCATTGGTCGGTTGATTATTTATATATA
>JAABNX020000042.1:6415923-6427902 GCA_015163995.2 Mormyrus lacerda | reverse complement strand
AAGATATAAGGCATAATCGTTCAATTTTGAAGGTGAGACTAAAATATTGATCCATTTTTAGTTTCTATAAAGCATTTTATCCATATTAAATCATACCACACAAAGTACAGTCCCTCGTTTAGGTTTGCAAATTTGACATTGTCTTGACGTTCACGGTTTTGGTTATTTTCAGGTTGGCTATGAACAGAATTGAAATATTATGGGGGCTTGCCTAAAGATTGCAAAGCTTGTAGACATTGCCTTTATAGGAACAATACTGAAAATGATTGGGATCACATAAAATCATACATAAATATTAATGTTCTATAATATTTGGTAGTCTAAGTACATGCTACATTTTAAAAGGTCTGATTTTGACCTGTAGGATCTATGCATCTTGGCTTGGGTATGCCATGCATCTTTTTCTCACCAAGCAGCCTCACTTGCGTGCCAACCGTCTTTGACTGTAGGGTCTTGTGAATGCAGTGCCCTTTCACTAGTTCTTCATACAGATGCAATTGTAAGTCGTGTGTATTCATTGCACATCATTGTCATAATGTCTAAAAATTGCAATATTGTGATTTAAATAAATTAGTTTAACAATACTACAGCTACTTAAATGGCACACTGTTAACTGTAGTGTGCAAAAGACTTGCTTAACACCAGATAATTTTATGAATGAAATATTATATTGAGGGACAGTGCATAATTAACCATAATGGTGTACAGGAAGCCCTTCCAAACTGGCATGTTGGTGGCGAGGGGTCACTAATAACATCCGCTAGGCATGTTAGTGAATATCCATCATGTGACTGCTGACCCTGGCTGCGGTTGTAGGGGCCTGCAGCCTGCACAGGCTGCATAGGGCACCAGGCTAACATTAAAATCACTGTAAACGAGCTTCAGCAGAAAGAGGGCCACTCTGCTGCAATTTGGTGCTATATTTTACATTCTGAAGTGTATTAGCCCTTTGGTTTCTTTAAGCAAATAGTGTTTTGTTTGGAATGGTGTGCATTCTCTCTTTCGTTTCGCACTTGTTCAAGAACATTTTGAAGTAATAGTGCATAGAGATGTTAAGAACCTTTATTAAATAATCATGCAGGTTTTGATAAATGTATAGTGGAGTAATATTGTCATGAAATCCTTTGTCAACCACAGAACACTAACATTTTAAATGCTATATAAACCCTCACTCATATATATTCGCATTCCCCCTAAAGACTCCATGAGTGTTTGAAGTACACTGAATTCAACAGTTTTGCACTGGTTACCAATACTGAGTAATTGGGATTAAAATATTTTTTTAAACATTTAAAGGGATTAACCATCTTCCACATGCTAATCCAGTACAGGCTCATTAGGGTGCACGTCTCATCCCAGGCAGCAACGGGTATTTTGAATGGTATGTTTTAATTATAATCCATATCAGAGCTGTAAGTTTATTACCGTCACCTTCCTTGTTCTGGATAAGTTCAGTCAAGCTAAAATGATTAATGAATGGCAGAAGTAAATATCACCATACATTTAATGAAATTGTAGAGGAATTTTAGTGGTCGGTGACACATTTTGATGATGAACAGTGATCTTGTTTTGCCATCAACTATAGAAGTATATAAGCATTAATTTTCCTGTTGGTCCTGATGCTGATGAATCCAAAGCCTTGTATTGTTCTGGGAAGGACATTGTAGGGCTAGCTCTGCCTATAAGTAGACCTGACATGTAAATGCAGGTTCTGTTTTTGTACTGCCTAAGGGTGCTGCTTGCTTAGTCCTAGCTGTTTTACGTATTTATGTTTACAAAAATGGTGCAGAAAGACTAAACCCTTCATGAGAATGTAGCTGTGACCTGCCTGCCTGTGTTGGACATGTTTGCTTTCTTTGAGAACTCTGACTGCCTTTTCCTTGCTGCTCTTATTGGTGTCACGTATTGACTGGCTCCACATTTTTCCACAAATGGGCATCTGAGTTCTGCTTTTAAAATCTAATAAATGCACTTCGTGTTAATTAAAATGAATTTTTAATCAAATAGTTCATCTGAACACTTCATACCCTCCACAAGGAAAATTCAGACAGTAGGCTACAAGTTTTCATTGTTTGAAGTTAATGAGTTATTGCGTATGGGTAGTATTAAGCTTCTCGTGAAGATTAGGATAAATCGGTGCACTTTTTGGTAATAATACATATAAAGCCACATAGGTTTACTACATTTTCTGGCATAATTTTCATTTTGTAGTTGTATTCATCAACCATTCAATATTCACACTCAATAGTATATAGTACAAACTCATCTTAAGCTAATTGGCAGCTTTCATAAGTGAGTTTAAACTGGGAAATGTGCAAACTGTGTTGGGTTCTGGCCTCCAGGAATGAAACGGAGGAACCCTGAGATAAAGTATAGTGTTAAACAAGGCAAGTAACAAATTGCTTTGGCAAATATGTTTTTATTGTGTGAATATATATAAACAAATGAATTTGCTCCCAGACGTTTTATCCTTCACAATTACTTACTTATAAAAAAAATATATAAGTATATACAAGTGTGAGGGATAAAACATCTGGGAGCAAATTCATTTGCTGAAGTGGTAAGACAAGCTTGCAGACCCTTAGTTTCAGGAATGAGTTTTTGACAATGAGTACTAATATTAAATTATGTCAAGCTGGTGTCCTCAAACTTCTGGCTGTGTGTTTGTGTGTATATACACTATATGGAGAAAAGTATTGGGACACGCCTCTTAATCACAGATAGGGGTTGCTGAGGCACGTAAGGCTTAAGTCACCAGCGCTCTGTTGATGGAATAACTGCAGTGTTCCAAGCTTTCTCTGGCCTTAACCCCAGCATAAAAACTGCACCAGGAGCTTCATGGAATGGGGTTCCATGGCCAAGCGCAGGCCTCACCCAGCGCAATTCCAAGCTTCAGATGGACTGGTGTAAATCACTGGACTCAGGAGCAGTGGAAACATGTTCTGTGGAGTGATGAATCATGGTTCTCTGTCAGTATGATGGATGAGTCTGGGTTTGGCTTATTCCAGAAGAACATTACCTGGCTGCACTGTGTTTGGTGGAGGAGGGATGGTGGTATGGGGTTGTTTTTCAGGGGTTGGGTTAGGCCACTTAGTTCCAGGGAAGGGACCTCGATGCTTCAGCTTACCTGGGCGTTTTGCAGAATTCTATGCTTCCGACTTCGTGGGAACAGTTTGGGGACGGTGGCCCTTTTCTGTTCCAGCATGACTGTGTTCCAAGTGCTCAAAGTAAGGTCCATAAAGACATGGTTGGGAGAGTTTGGTATGGAAGAACTTGATTTGCTCACACAGAGCAATGACCTCAACCCCTTCAAAAGCTTTTGGAATGATCCAGAATGGAGATTGTGAGCCAGGCCTTCACATCCGACATCAGTGCCTGACCTCACAAATGCTCTGCTGGATGAATGGGCAAAAATTCCCGCAGACACACTCCAAAATCCTGTGGAAAGCCTTCTCAGAAGAGTGGCAGCTGTCATAGCTGCAAAGGAGGGACCAACTCCATTCTGATGCGTATGGATTTAGAGTGGGATGTCATGGAAGTTGCTATGAATGTAATGGCCAGGTGTCCCAATACGTTTGTCCATATCGTGTGTGTATGTTTATTACATTTCTAGGTGTGGACCATCTGGGGGTCCCTGAGGACCAAGTTGAAAAACACTGGAAAGAGGATGAATTTATCCAGTATGGGGTCTTGGCTGGTGTGGAGCTGAGCACAAATATATGCAATTAACAATTCAGACAATGGCCAAGAGCCAGTTTTAGCTGCAAAAAGCTTAAATATAACAATATAATTGGGTTTCAGCATAAGTCATAATGTTTCTTTTGTATATTCATTTTAAATTTTGTAAATTCATTTTACATTGCATGCTACCACGTGTTAATTATTGAAAAGTTCAGTAAAGCAAAAGTCTAATTTGAACAGTTCCTTTGTTTTAATTCATCCAAAAATAAAAGGTGGCACATAAAATGAAATCAAAAATATCTAGAATGTGTGAACAATACTGGTTTTGTGGCTTGGATTTGATGAATGTATGGAATATAGTGAAATAGCTAACATTAATTATGGTGTTAGTGCAGCACTGATTTAGCCAAAACACTTAAACGTATATGTTACACATATGCACGCCACAAGCAATTCAGAGACGTTAGAATAACCGCACGTCCGGACTGTAGGCGGAAACTATGGTGTCACGGGGAGAACATGCAAATTATCTACGCCTGGCACGCGCGCGTGCACGCGCAGGGCTGAGAGGCTGGATTTGAAGTACCAGCCCTGGAAGTAGGAAGAAAGAGTCCTGACAACGAGGTTGGTTAGTTCGCAGCCTTCATTTTGGACACAATTTGTATTTTTTCTTTCTCAATGAAATGCCTATTCAAATGACCAAGTTTATTTTATGACTGCCATTCTGTTTAAACATACATCATGAATATAGTGCATCAAAGAGAGTTGCATACCTATAGCGCTTTTTGTTTAGTTTTCCTGCGAATATATATGATAGTTTTGTAATCTGTACAGGGGTGTAGCTGCTCATTTAACACGGATTTCAGGAAAAGGTCGCATGATTCTTTCCCACCACGTTAGTGTAGTTTGGCCCATCGTACAACAGAGGGCAAACTACTTATGGTCAATCAGCCTTACAGCCGTACGTCTTACTGTCTCTTTAAAACGATATTTGTTCTGTTGTCATAAATTGTATTTGAAGCCTAAAACAAAAGGTAAGCTAATGTTTTTTTTATTTCGATAAACTTATTTAAACGGGATTCCTTAGGAAACAATGGATCGGAAAAGCTTTAAACGCGACATGAGAGCAGCCTTGTCGTTAGCGGCTAGCGAAGTTAACTCGCTCGCTACATATGAAATCCAACATTCATCGGACTCGGGTTGCAGGCGTTTCCATAGCATTTGTTCGGTTTTAGATACAATGGGGGTTTCACATCTTAGCTCCGAAGACCGGAATACTGTAAACTTTGTATAATAAATTATATAATACGATTCTTTTCACTAGTTAACCGACGTATGGCTGCAATGTTGCGTCAGTGAGGGCTTACGGCGCATCGCTGATCTCCCAGCCTTCCTTCCTTTGTTGATTCAGCTACCGTGTCTTTGAAGGGGAAAATGGATGTGTTACATATACTCTGATTTGCTATAATGGTACAGGTATTATCAAAATAGTATTTTTGTGACAACAATATGTAATTAGTCTACCTATTACACTAGTTGTCGTAATGTTTGCTGTTTCATTTAGTGGAATGTGGGGAAACGCTTATTTTTTGACTCAAGGAAATGAAAGTGTGATAAATATTTCTAGAGAGCAAGTCTACTTAGCGACTTTGTCCAGATATTTTACCTTCAACTTATTTCTATCTAGTTACGTACTAGTAAGCATTCATAGACACTCTTTGAGTGAGCAAGTATATGGGACAGCAAATTTTCAGTATACTTTAATGATTAGTTGGTCAGACCTTAACTTGACATGTTTGGTATACAAATTCACGATTTAAATACTTATATTGTATTTGTTATTGGTATTGAGTCTTGAAGCTAAATTATTGGTGCATATAGGTTGTTGCTTGAGCCCCATACAGTTGGATCCTGATTTTTTTTTTTTTTGTAGTAACTTTATTGATCCAAGGTTAAAGACTAAACTCTGTTTTGTTCTTTCCCGATACAAAGTAGGTGATCATGTCCCAGTCACCTAAAGAAGACGCTGAGAAAGAAAGGGAGAGAGGCGCTCGCCCCAAGGTTAGACAAAGCCGCTCAGTGGATAGACGAGAGGTTGGCTGGAGGAACAAAAGTGTAAGGGTTAAGAAAAAGGAGCGAAGCGTCAACAGTGACACTCAGGTGCGACCGGCCAGTGATGGCTTTGAATACGGGGAACTGGTGAGCGACAGCCAGTGCTGGAACACGGAGTCTACCAACCCTTTTGAAGAGCCAAGATCGCAAGACCCAGAAACTGGCAAGCTGCACCATGGAAAAAATTGGGGTGGGAGTGAAGCAGCACGTAGTGCCGCAGAAGGCAAGCCAGCTGGTGGGAGTCGCTCCCTCCGACAGAAGATCCAGGATGCAGTGGGGCAATGTTTCCCTATTAAAACTTACACAACCTCTTTACCTCAGGGCCCCCCTACCTCCTCCTGCTCATCATCCTCCTGCTCATCCTCATCTGTGTCTTCACATCGTAAAATTCACCTCAGTGAGCTCATGCTGGACAGCTGCCCCTTCCCTGCGGACTCGGAGTTAGCACAGAAGTGGTACCTGATCAAGCAGCACACTGCTCCCATCACCCAACCAACTTTTCTGGACACTCTGGGTGGGGCAACAGCTGGCAGCTCAGGCCAGGCTTCCTTGATGGAAGATGAGGACGATCGTTTACGTGAAAGGCGCCGGATCAGCATTGAGCAAGGTGTGGAACCCCCGCCCAATGCCCAGATTCATACCTTTGAAGTAACTGCACAAATAAACCCACTGTACAAGTTGGGGCCCAAGTTAGCACACGGTATGAATGAGCTTGCAGGAGATGATCGTGCCACCCTTCAACAACAACAACAACAACAACAGCAGCAGCAGCAGCAGCAGCAACGGCTTCTTCTACAGCAGCAACCACAAAATCCACTTATTTTGCAGAACTGCCCAGACACAGCTGATAAAGTTATTGTGTCCCCTGTAACCTCATCATCTCATTTTGCTGCCGCTGATTTAGAGGTAACAACTGTAACAGCAGACAAAGCCATGATCCAAGAATTTGAGCATTCTAAATCTAAGGACTGCTATCGGGTTCATACACAAATTGATTATATACATTGCCTGGTTCCAGATCTTCTGCAGATCACTAATCTGCCCTGCTACTGGGGTGTGATGGATCGCTATGAGGCAGAGATCTTGCTTGAAGGCAAGCCTGAAGGCACTTTCCTGCTTCGTGACTCTGCTCAGGAGGATTATCTGTTCTCTGTCAGCTTTCGCCGTTATGGCCGTTCCCTACATGCCCGCATTGAGCAGTGGAACCACAACTTTAGTTTTGATGTCCATGACCCGAGTGTTTTCCATGCTTCCACTGTCACAGGACTGCTTGAACACTACAAGGACCCCAATTCTTGCATGTTCTTTGAACCTCTGTTGTCCAATCCTATCAACCGCACTCAGCCTTTCACCCTGCAGCACATCTGCCGGGCTGTCATCAGCAGCCACACCACCTATGATGGTATTGATGTATTGCCTCTCCCCAGTGCACTTAAGGAGCACCTGAAGGAGTATCACTACAAGCAGAAAGTACGCGTCCGACGGCTAGACACGTGGTGGGAGTAACGTCCTGGACAACATTCCTCTTTTCTGTTGGGTTAACCCTTCATTGCTTTTCATCCTCCCTTTTGGCCTCCTCAGGTGTATCTCTAAGAGGACGGACATCAAGAATTGGTTCTCACTTTTAATGCTTGGTGGTAGATTTCAGTAAAACCCTTTGATAAAATAACTTTGGTTCAGTAAAATGATGTCTAATATTTAACCAGTTACCCTTATTGCCTGCAATGCGGGGAGAACATAGAGATTCCACCCATAGTGGAGGTGCAATTTGAACCTCTGTTGCTTGAGATGTGAGTCAGCAGTGCTGGCCGTACTACCACCCTCATTAAGAAATATTTTGTTCAGAGAATTTAGGTTGCAGAATAAAACTTAATATGACACACATTTTCCCATGTGTAGGAAATGAGTTGCTGTTTGGTGCAAAGTACAGCAGCACACCGATTTGGTTGGGTTGCAGAAAGCAAGGGCTTCCACTTTTTTTTTTTTTAGTTAAAATTCCCTTAATTTTCACTGTGAAAAGAGAAATCAAGTGCAAAGCAGACTGCATCTTCAGCTCAGTGTGATTGTTTTTACCAGTAATGCATCATTTTTGAATTAGGTAATCATTATTTGTTTTTCCGATAAAGTGCAGCTTGTTGGTACTAGGCTGTCCTGAGTCTCTGGAGCTTTTACAATAATCAGGGTTTACTGTATGACAATTGTATTGCCATTTAATAAGAGTTGTTATACCTTTCAAAATACAGTTATTAAAGAAAAAATCTATAATAAATACCTTTGCATATGAAATCCATGTTCCAATAGACTGAACCCCAAACCTTCCCGCTTAAATACTAATATTATGATAATTCTATTATGATATTATGCAACTGTATATTATGGTAGAAATAGCTGTGTAATTATTTTTCTTTATTTAAAAACATTTTTGCCTTAAGATGAAAAGTTTTGATGGGTTATGTGGAGGGTGGTTATTTAACTCCTTTAAAATATGTTACAGCTCGGTGCCTTTTGCCAATACAGATTAAGATGGGAGCAATCTTTCTAGCGAGTCTTAGATTGAGACATTGATTTTGGATGATTGTATTAATGAGAATGCTATCTGAATCATTCATTGCCATCTGCAATAGTTTCTTTTTACTGTACATTTTATCTGTATGTCTGTACAGTAAAAGCTGATTAAATACAAAGATACTAATACTGGATGGATGCTAGCACAAACGTGACCATTTCTTTTTGTATCTTGTTTGTTGTATCTGTATCAGTTTATTTTGAAAATGGTTTTTACTTTCTAGACCTCCAATAATTTGTGTGTCTGTGTGTGTATTTAATATATGACTAATAGTAAAAATGAAAAAACTTTCATTTTCTTGTGCTTTTCTGAAAATATTTCCAAAAATTGGAATTTTGAGTTTGAGTTGAATTAGTTACATGTTTACAGATATAAAATGGACATGCTGCCCAACCCATTTACTATATGATTTCTGTTTATAAATCCAGTTGTACATGTTGCTTGTGGTTTACAAAAGAGTTAAATTGCATGTACAGATGCAAGATGGGCATAGGGGAATCTCTAACTTCTTGCATCTTTTGCATACTTCGTGATCATTCTGCTTGATTATTCAGTAAGTGATAATAGAGCTAAATGAAAACTTAACCTGCCCATCTTTCAGTGCATGTTCTCTTTCCAATGCGAAACTTACCAGTAAATCTTCTACCAATTAAATGGCAATATGTAGAATTCACTGCATTTGTGCCATGCATTTAATGGATCTAGGGCAGTGTTTTTCAGTCCGGTCCTCGGAGACCCCTAGACGGTCCGTGTTTTTGCTCCCTCCTGGCTCCCTGCCAGACAGTGTGGGAGCTGAAAGAGAGCAAAAACATGGACTGTCTGGGCGCCCTCAAGCACCAGGTTGAGAAACACTGATCTATTGCATTTTGTTGTAAGATAGCAACTGCAGTTAGCTGGCAATTAGTTAATCGTTCTTGAAAGCATTTATTCATCTGTGCATGTCGTGAAGCCTTTACAGCTTTACTTTTTTGTAGCTTCCAGACATCAGAGAACCGTAATCCGTTTCTGAAAGACTTCCAGAACGACTGTGCTGTGAATAAATAATGAATGCGGCGAGTGCATAAAACCATTAATTAGCGTTTTCTTCTTCACCAATTACTGTTCTTCCAGCTCAGTAAATATGAAATGTGGTCGGTGATTAGTTGGTCAAGTGAAAATTATTCTACTTAAGAGGTTAAATGAAAATCTATTTTTTTTTGTCGGCAAGCTATTTAGCTTAGTTGTGGAAACTAATTGTTGCTTAATTAAGAGTCTTGCAACTTGCTAGCTCCTAAATTAAGAAGCCTAAAATGGGACAGAAGTTTAATGTCCAATGGTCAGACCAGACAGATTTATAAGTTCTGTATTCATACCACAATCTTGACATACTCCACAGTTGCCTAGTTGTTTAAAATAAATTACTACATGAATTTTTATGGACAACTTTAAAAAAATTGTCACATTAAGGGTATTAAATAATGAGAGCGCTATTCCTTTCTCTGTATATGAAATGGTGTCATTATAATGGCCAGGCAGTGTAGATAGTTACAAGAGAAGTTCATACGGAGTATTTAAATGCAGTGCTTGAGTCTGTTTAATGGATAACATGTTTTATGTGTTGGAACATTTTGCTTTTAGGGTCCCACATAAAAATTACACTTGGAGCTTATAGATTTAAACCTGGGTTTAAGGCAAATAAGGAAAAAACACTCAGATTTTTTTGAATCACTGAAATGTTTTTAAATACTTTCACATTGTATTTGATTATGATGGTTCAAATGATTTTATGTTGAATTATTGTTACTATGGTGATGGGTGAAAACTCAATACCTTTATGTGGTGCCTTTTTCTGCTACTCTCTTGATGCCACTCGTATAGACAATGGTCATATCGGAATAAATGTCAGATTGCACACGCTCCCGCTATTCTACTGCTGAGAATTTTTCATGAATTTTAGCTGTTTTCATGTTTATTTCTGTTAGATCGCATTTGTAGCAAAGCCATCTACCACACACAATATTCCCAATTCTGTATGGTTACCCAGCGTTGCCATAGTGTGACATGCACAGAGCTTGTGTTAATATTTGAAATGAACTCCAATGAGTTCATTATGACAAATGTATGAGATGGTAAGTAAAGCACATAGGTTTTTCGTACAGATTAAGTAAAAAAAAAAAAAAAAGATTCTGAAGTGGACCTTTTCCATTGAATAACTACAAAACAAGAAGTAACAGGAAAGGAAGCAAGTCAAAAAATATGAAGTGATGGATGCTATGTTAACTGCATCGATTTGTTGTAGTTTGGGTCATCAAGTGAGCTTGGTAAGTAATGTTTTTGCATATGAAGTAAATAAATCATGAATAAAGGATGCTGTGTAACGCTGTGTAATGTATAGTGGTGGCTTAATGGTAAGGTAAGTGCACTTGTAATTGAAAGGTTGTATGTTTGAATCCCCAACCAGCAAGGTACTGCCCCCAAGCACTGCCCCCCGGGTGCTGAATTAGCTGCCCCCTGTTATGTCACCTTGTCACATATGGGTTAAATGCAGAGGACACATTTCATTGTTGTGTGCTGTGGTGTGTCAACAATGACAATTAATCACTAAATTCTATAGAGATTTATATATTGCGAAAACTGTAGATTATCACACCTATTTAAGGTATATAACTACAACAATCATTTTATATATTTTCTACATGTACTAAATGAATTCTGATTTGGGTTAATTATGCTGTGTATATTAAAGTGGAGAGCGGGTGAAAGGCTACACCAGCATTTTTCCATGGCTGCACAGGTAATGCATATTAATGCAATGCTGAAAAAACACATGGATGGCGCATCCTTAAACATGCCTGGCGCACTCCTTAAAATGGCAGAAAAACTTAATGAAGATATTTTTAAGATAAAATTCAGTTGATGTTATCTTTAGTCATGGAATCTAAATAAATCTAAAATCTTTTGAGAGTTACATATTAGACATTGAACATTGTCGTATTTCATTTGGACAGTAGGTTATATTCTAACTTTCCACAGCACTAGACATGGACTGTAAAAATAGACATTTCTGTCAGTGTGTCTGGATTGTTCAGGTGAACTATAATAAATCTGCATTGTGTTTAAGTTTTAACCAAACACCATCCCATCTAATAAGGTGTAGCGGCTTAGTGACTGTCTTGCCTCCTCCTGTCATGGCTGTGAGTCCAATTCCTACTGCTGCTGTGTGCAGTTTGCATGTTCTCACTGTGCCATAAATGTTTCCTCCTATATTCAAAAACATAGTCAATCGAACTGAATCTCAAAATGATATACCTGTAGTGGTGATTCTGTATACAGGGTGGCACAGTGGTTAGCACTGTTTCCTCACCCCTCTGGGTTCTGGGTTTGAGTCTCTACCTGGGTTCTATCTGTGTGGAGTTTGCATGTTCTCCCTGCTTCATTATGGGGTTCCCCTCCCCACACAGTCCAAAAACTGAGGCTGATTGGAGTTGCCAAATTGTCCATAGATGTTCTTGGGTGAGTGAATGGTATGTGAGTGTCCCCTGTAAATGGTTTGCCCCTCATCCCTGGGTGAGTGAATGGTATGTGAGTGTCCCCTGTAAATGGTTTGCCCCTCATCCCTGGGTGAGTGAATGGTATGTGAG
>JAABNX020000042.1:6402330-6413663 GCA_015163995.2 Mormyrus lacerda | reverse complement strand
CAATCTGTATTTTTCCCCAAATTTAGCTGGTGCGGCTTATATTCAGGTGCGCCTTATAGTCTGGAAATTACGGTACATCACTGGCTTGACCCTGTCACCCTCCCAATATACATCACTGGCTTGACTGTCACCTCCCAATATACATCACTGGCTTGACCCTGTCACCTCCCAATATACATCACTGGCTTGACCCTGTCACCCTCCCAATATACATCACTGGCTCGACCCTGTCACCTCCTAATATACATCACTGGCTTGACCCTGTCACCCTCCCAACTCCTGGTTTGCTTCCTAACCCTGACTCTGTGGAGATTGTGCGTTCCCTTTAGTTTCATTCTGAAGGCCAAATATGTATAATTAGGTGAACTGGTGTATATAAATTCACAGATTCACAATCGTGGATAATGTTTTGCCCATTTGCCTAGAGTGGCTTATGCCCTGACCTTCCCGGGAGACGCTTCTGGTGAACCTGCACTGAATAAGTGATTATGAATAGATGGATGCAAGTACTTAGATATCCAAAATATAGTTTGACAGACAGTGCTCCACAGCATGTACAAAGATTTTTTGAGATCCAGTGTTGTCTGTGAACTGTTCATTGAACTGCTAATGGTGATTTAGTTGATTGACGTGTTATTAGAAAGCTACTAAAAGCGAAAGCTGGGTGATGGCAAAGGTCGCACTGAACTCAGCAAAACCCAGCAGTGTTTACACAGACTGCTAACTTTCAAAGACTTGGAGAGCTGAAATCAAGTTATTGATATACCCTGGTGGCCTAGCAGTCTAATATCGCTGCTGATGTAAATGTCATCTTTACGTTGACCTACTGAACACAGCAATACATCTCTATGGTAATTGAAATGCCATGTTTAGCTGTAACATTTCAATCGGTCATTCCGATACGATGCCAGTGATCGAGGTTCTTCATTTCTGACTGACGTAACAAATGCTTCTCCGTGTCATCATCCTTTTTCTTTATGCAGTTCTCATCAGAATTCTTTTGAATGCTTGGTTGCCATGGTACCCTGAGAATGTTCTGCTGCGATCTTCACTCAGATACCATTCTGGGAGGCTCATTTTTCTTTAAGAAGAAAAAAATGTGTATATGCAGCAAAGTCAAAGCATTTCATAAACTTTGCTCTGGTAGTATGCATATCAAAACGATAAGCAATAAGAACATGAGATTTTATGCATTAATATAAATATATGGTGTGTTTTTAGTAAACAGTACTTATCATTATACAAAACTTACAAAACACCCAGCTTTGTACTCAAAATAAAGTGATATACATGTGACCAATATCCATATGGCTGCCATATGATAGGTCTAACTTCCTGGAACGCATAAAAATGACAGAACAGCACTAAAGTCTATGGAATACTGTAGAAGTCAAGTGGACCTTATTGTCAAGCCAGCCATAAACAAGTATGCAGAGGTACCAGACCTCCTTCCCCCGGGACCACGGCGTAACATAAGACACAGGGGGGGGCTGAATGTTCACAATTACAGTGGTAAAGTGCAGATTAAGTACACGAGTGCAAACGTGGGGGTTGCATACGGACCACACACAGGGCACATGATACAGCAGGAGGTAGCGCAGACACATAGCATATACATGAATCGACCATCTATACATAACATAGCAGTAGGAATGTAGCAACAGAATATAAATATGGTACGTGAAATATGCAACAAACAGAATGCGTGTATCTGTACATAATAATAGTGAGTATAACCTTTCTACACATAATGTGAACTATGCAACATAAATAAGGATGTGGTATGTAAGATACCTATACGTAACATAATATGGTACAGTATAGTAAAGTAGTAGGTAATGTAATGTGGCAGGAGATAAAGAGTGCAAACGTGCCAGTTAAAGTTAAAATAGCTGTGGAGTGGAGTTGGTACTGCTTGCTTGGTGAGGAACTGAAAGTTGCGGAAACTATTTATTTTCAATAAATATTTAACAATACTCATGTCCGAATAATCTGGATCAGAGCATGCACAAACTGATCAAAGTTAAAAGAATGCTCTTTGATACTGTAACATGTTATGCTAGAATTTAATTAGAAATCAGTGCTGATTGTTGGTTTCGTTTTTAAAACGGAGAAGCTGTTCAAAAAAGGTAAATGCTTAAATTACGTACATTGATCAGCATGGAAATAAGATTATTAATCCCATGTGATTTTTTAAAATACTGTTCTAAGTGTAAAATAAAAAGTTAGACACATCCCATGCCTATCAGAATTGTAATTGTATTGTTTTTAAAGAGTGGGGGGTGGGGGAAATGTATTCTCTGTGAAACTGCTTCACAAAATATGATTCTGCTGAGTGCATGCCCCCCCCCAGAACAGCAGAAAACAAATTGTCAGAGCATTCTTGGGCCCGGCCCCAAGCATGTATCGCCGCAGGTAGGAGCCGAGTGTAGAGTAGGAGGGGTTTATAATGAGAGGTAAAGGTATCAGATGATAAGTTATAAACCCCTCCCACACCGCGCCTACTCAACATTGCCCCTCCACTCAATATTCGGTTCCCGGCTGCCGTCTGGCAGGCTCTGCTCATCTGTACAGGAATAAACACTCAGAAGGGGATTGCGGCATGACCGCTCACCAGGCCAGGGATCTGAAGATATCCGCACACCTAACCGCACAAGAGGGAAATCAAGCAGTTGGGGTAAAGTGGAGCAGAATAACACTCGTGTCAGTACTGTGCCGAACGCAACCGGGTGAGGCGGCATGGCAGCTTGCAGTAGAATCATGAGAGGAAATCGCAATCACGATTCTGAATGGAGAAAAAAAAAATCATAATCATAATAATTCATATTTTACCCGGAATCATGCTGCCCTACAAGGGCTGGGAGATTTTGAAGTTTTGAGGAACACTTCTGACATCCAATGGAGATACAAGATAAATAAATGACTTCATAAAACATCTTTCCATTGGTCAATTAAATGTCAAATGCTATTAGTACAGAGGCCGAAGAGCATATTATGCCTGTAGTAAAAAGTCAGAAATTGAATTGCATTTGGTTTTCACTGGGCAGCCGTGATATGTGGCATGGAAGCTGTTTCTCTCTCGCTTAGGACCTAAGCAGGACATCATATCATGAAGAATACAATTACTTCTGCAGTAATGCTTCTTTAGATCTCAAACCATTTACATAATCAGGTCTTAGATTATATAATGCCCATAATTTATCATCAGATTGAGATAATTAAAAAAATAAGTATATTGTTAGAATGCATCTCTTGTTCCTTTTTAAATTATTTCATGTTTTTATTGCGGTATTTTGTCTTCCTATTGTCTCTTTCAATTGTGGAGCGAGAATTAAAGCCAGTGAGAATGGGATGAGATTCTACGAGTTGTGTATCACAGTATCTTGTGTATTGGACACATCTGTTGTCCCTTTTAATGACTTCATTAATGATTTATGTGAGGGGAAAAACCACAAGGAGGTGTGTGATTAAACAAAAATAATCAGCGAAGCGACAACTTGGTGTAATGCACTTTGCATCGGGCAGCTAACCAAGTTGGAGTTGATTGTTATCCTATTACTGCAGAATAAACCGGGAATGGTTAATTTTTCATAATAAAATTATTGTAATTAGCAGCTAATAATGCACACAGAAAAATATAGTCCCTATAAGGATAGAACGTCTGGGTCACGCTTCTCACTGGAGGCGGCAAGCCCTTTACGTTACCATAGAAACCATCAACACACAGGTGCTTCTGAAAACAAAGGAACCTTACGTTAATAAGAATGACTGCTTATTTATGAGTAAAAAAGTCACATAGGTTTTTATATTGAGATGTTTAATAAATCATTAAGGCGGATTGATTTTGAACTGTTATTAGGGTGTCGGAACTACTTAATCAACACCCATGTGACATCACTGGACCAATCAGAAAACAGTATTTACCAAAGCAGTGGTATAACTATATTTAATATGCATTGCAGATCATGGGTGATTTTCCCAAAACCTTCTTAACACTATGGTAAGTCCAGTGTTGATTTTTAAATATTTAAATGGATCAGCTTAAGAAGTTGTTGAGAGATCTTTCACATCTCAAACAAAAATGGATGTTGGAGCCATTAGTGGCTGTTTTGGAGTGTAATGGTGGGGCCTACAATCGCTGGGTGCGACAGCAAGGGCCTACATTTGGTTTTAACATAGGTAGGGAGCAAATATGCCATCCCCGTCAATTCACCATCCTCCAACAATATTTGTAGACACATGTCCACAAGGTCCACACCCAATTCTACACCCTCGTGTAAGAGACAAGGAGAGACTAGGTGCAGTGGTGCGTATCTAGGGCTGTTGTTTTTATTCTAAAATGGATTTTTGTATGTGTACTTGTGAATGGACATTATAAGGTCCAGAAATGTTTAATTATAAATCTACATAAATTTTTCTAAATGAACATATAGTGTTGATGGTACAAGCCATTGTGTGTTTATTAAAATCTGTTAATCTAGACTGCAGATGAGAAACAAGCTTTAAGCAATAGGCCTAGTTTTGTTAAGCTTAAATTTGTAGTATTGTTGTAAATACTTTTTAAAGAACAACAATGTTAACAAACAGTATGATATTACAAAAGCATAAACCTCACAAACTTCGGTATTTTGTAGTATGCATTTTACATTTTATTTCCAGAATTAGGGCAAGCACGTCCAAATGCAGCAGAATCTTAAGTGTTCCTAACCTAATAAATACTAAATTAGCGCGTTTTACTTGGCCTTACCTCAGTGCACGAAATTGGTGGGAATTCCTGTTGAATATTTCACGTGCAGTTGAGCTACAGAGATAATTAGTTAACCGTAGTACAACACAGCTGCTATATTTGGAGAAATTAAGCCACAAAGAAAATCTAAAGCGCGATCCTAAAAAATGAGCAACTGCTAGTCTCCTCCAGTATAGTGCCTGTCGTAGGCGTCTGTTGCAACGTAAACTGGGATTCAAGGGACTACCTTCATTTCTATTTTCTGGTTACCCATTCTGTTTATCATCTAAGCAGCTTTTTGGGTACAGGCAATTATTTACTGTGCGTGACACTCGTGACTACACTTTTAATATCTGTAGGACATATTCAAAGCAGAGTAAATGAATGGGTTATTTTTAGTTTTTAACCATTGTACTATTGAGAGTTATCGAGGAGGGACCTTGAATATGCCTTGTAGGAATGCATTGATTTCCGATATGCAAAACTCAGAATGCGGTTGAGCTACAAGAAACACAAGCCCGCGGCATCCGATTCCAGATCGGGGGGAGGAGTCCTATTTTATGCTGTCCCCCCTGATGGCTACCTAACCAATACTACCCGGCAAAAATAATCCTAATGTGTCTTCATCACTGAGATGTTCAACAGAAATAGCTGCTGGAACCGACGTTTATTCTAAGAAGAAACGAAAGATCAAAAGGAGTGATTGGAAGCTGTAAAATAAGCTCAAGTCCTGAAAAGCGGCATGTCTTAAACTCCATCCATCACACGTCAATCATACATCTTGTAGTGAATTCTGATTAATTTTTCTAATTCCGTTTATTAGACACTTACTCAGCTGCTATACAGCCCTCTATTAATTGAAATACTTAAACTCTCTGACATGAAAATAAAAAATATTCTGACACAGCATCCATGTTACTGCAGAAACTGGAAAGTGGGCGCAGTCGCGGTTATTAAAAACGAAGCTGTGTTGCACAAATGCACACATGCATGTACGTGTCTCTGTTTGAAATATGTGCAGAGAGAAGGCCTTTGCGTAGGTGGGATTCCTTATTTCCTTAAGCGAAGTGGAAAACCGAGACAATGAAACCGGATGATGCGAGACCTATTTGCCAGTGTGTTATTGAAAGATTTCTTAAATTAAGCATATAGTATTTCAGTATTCTAACACAATCGTGCCGCTTTTAAGGCATATACTGTTTGCTAGAAGGAAGCTCAGTATACTTATTTATGTTTGAAAGCCAAATTTAATACTCATGTTTAGTGAAATGATTGCAAGATTGTGCAGATAGTCCGAAGGACACCGAGCTGAACGGTATCTACCCTAATCACTTATATAGCCGCAGTTGCAATACAGCATTAGAAATACATCGCCAGGACCATTTGAGCCGGGGGGTCTTGTGGTCTTTGTTCGGAAGCTGCGTGCAAGAAGGACGACCTGGCTGGATCTACAGTTTTACGTTTGGTTTATTGTGGATTTGCTTTTGCATATTTTGCTTTATTTTTTACCGCTACAAACGAGATCAAACAGGAATTGGTACAAACAGGAATTAAGGTGCGGTTTTCGTGTGAAAGGGGTGCAGGTAACGAGGAAGGTTGGTCGTATATTTTGGCTTCGGATTCAAAAATGATGATTTACGTTCTGCTTTATCTGATGGAATTGACTGCAAATTATATCATTTAAGGACGATCGAATGCCCTATTTTTCTGCATTCACATATAGCCACTAGGGTACTCACTGGATCTTGCTCTGAGACAATAACTGTATTGGGAGACTTTTGGAAAATTATCTATGTGGAGACAGTACTGCGCCTCAACGTTCCTGGAAAATTAACGACACTGCATACAGGTAAAAATATATGCCGTCTGAAGTATTATAGATACTGAAAGTAAAGGGGGGTAATAGGCTGCTTACATTTTATGCTGTTTTTCAAAAAAAAATCCTACATGTAAAATCAAACCGTGTACTTACAGCGTATAACGGACCTAATTGGCACTGCGTATAATGCCTTTGTAAAACTGACAAGGTCCGCTTTGGTTTAAACGGCGTTTGCAGAAATCTGAAGTCCAGGATTTTACAAGAAGTGCAGCAGACATCACCCGCCTTTGCAGTAAATGAGATACGGGCGATAAGGCCATTATTCCAGTTTTCAGGCTCAGTTTTAATTTCTAAAATATCGCATAATTCTGGCACGTACATTACGGTTGTTTTGCAGATTGGGATTGATTTATAAAAACAAATGTATCAAATATCATGTAAAGCGCCTATGATTCTACTCGACCTTCCACTGGGCTGTTTATGTAAGAATCTAAGGACGAAAACTTAAGACATTTTACATTTAACGACTTAAATGCGCACAGAATTATATTAAATTTCAAGGTCCTTCGCCCAACAAGAACCTTTATCTGATACAAATATTTCTTTGCCGATATGAAGAAATTAGGAGAAGCCATCCAGCTGATAAATAAAATCTACTTGTCACATTCCGATTTTTGGGCCGTGCGGTATAATTATTAAGATTAAGAGGGAGTTTGGATATATAGATCTGTGTTTTCTTAGAGTAAACCTCAAGGAATGCCTCTCCGTCTGATTTTACGATCAGCTACGTAGCCGTAGACATGGTTAATAAAAAGCTTGTTTTTTCGAAGGTCGTCCATATTCTTTCCATGTGTAGCATATCAAGAGTTAAAAATAACTGAGAAATTTTGGGTTTCACAAGTAGGTTGTTGGAAGATAGTGTGCTTAATGGTGACAGTGACAACGGTTTGTACTGTAGCAGCATCCGTGAACAAGTGCTGCTGTATTTCTGTTTGTCCGCGAGGGTGTGTCCACAGCTGCTAGCGTCTCTTCTTTCCGGTGCTGGGATGCCCTTGATAAATCGGCAGCAATAATGAAAATGTGCAATAATAATCCTACTTCGACGGTCACTGGGGTCTAGTGACACATAACATCGGCATTAATAAAATTTAGTTAATGTTAGCAATTCGTGCTTGCCGGCAGCGTAATCCTTGTTTAGTGCAACATACACACACTGTCTCTTCAGGGATCGAACTAAATGTGCTATGCTTTTTAATCTCTCGTAGCCCCAGAGGCTAATAACAATCCACATATTGTCCAAGACGTAGATCTACTGCATGAAAAACAGAAGAATCACAATTCTCATGCACGTGAGGCTGCCGTTTCACCCCGGACCAAAAAAACCTAACATTCCTTGATCTGGCAGCATTAAACTGTAGGGGGCAGTGTAATATTTTCAGGTTAAATGAATAATACCAATATATTGCCTGTATTTCACAAATAAATTAGCTGTGTTGTATGCCTTCGATAATTTTATAAATATAAATAGGAGTTGGCTGGGAGGCCGTTGAAATTGCTTGCAGACAAGCTTGCAGTGTTTAGGTTTCGGGTGTGTGAAACAAGCCTGATTTGGACAAGCTATACCTACCCAAATCCTGAGTAATCCTGAATGAAAATAATTCTGCATAGGTTCTAACTAGCTCATTATGCCATAGTAAAGACTACAGCAACATCAAGGGTTCTACCAACCTTTCTTACCTTGGTATAGGGAAGTTTTAGAAACATACTGCCCTGATATTAACTGACAGTGTCCCTGCTCTGTCTAGCGAAATCCAAACACTGTTCCACATTAAGAACCTCAAACATGTGGTTAAGTGTGCTGGAGATAGTGCTCCTCATTTTTTTAATGTTTTGTTGTATTACGATTTGAATATTTTTTTTTTATCGTTGAAGGTACCAGGAATTCTGTTCTCTAACAAGAATTTCAGGAGTATGTCAGACCATAATTTCATGTGGTGAATCAACATAATTGCCCAAATTACCCTTCAAGTATAGAACAATGTGACGTAAAAACTAGAAAATTAACATTTTATAACTTTATTTTTTTATCTTTGCTGTGAGTAAGGCTTTGCCAGCTCATTGCTTGTGATTGCACAACATTCATAACTAACTCATGTTTACTCTCTTTTTTGAAAAGATTGCTTGGGTTTACACAGTTGTGTTGGGGGAGGTTGGATAATGTTAGATCTGAAATCTGGTTAAAATTCCAGGCTAAGTAATTAACCAACACTTATGAAGAGTTCGGGGTATCATTTGAAGATTATCAAGGTTAAAATAAATATCAGACATTCAATGCCCTCTGTGCAACACAGTACAATTTGGATATTCATAATCAGCACATTGTACCTTCAAAACTAAACTGACAATCTTTGTTGTGACATGTCTAGCAGCCATAATTTGCCTTCTGTTAAAGTCCAACACATTTCTTGACTAAAGAATTTACTAGGTTTCTCTGGGAATAAACAATAATTTGTCCATAGTTTGAAATATCTGATAAATTATGAAGCCACAACTTATGATGAAAACTTGCGGTTAGTTCTACCATTTCCCCCTATTCTTGCGTCAAATGTTTGAACTTGGAACCAAAAACATCTTTATGCTTTTTCCAGCAAAGCCAAGTCATTAAGATTACAATGCCAATTTCAGCATGCCATGCTATCGACAATAACTGTAACCTCCATCCTAAAAAATGAGTCCATTTGCCCGTGTTGCTGTGTTAGACCCAGGCACCCCCTCCTCCTGCAGTCCGCCGGCATCTATTGAGGCTAATTGACGATAGTTTATGTGTTTTGCGTGAGTCTGTGCATGTATAACTCTGTGGTGCATTCCTGGCTTGAGGAGTAATTTCTGAAAGGACGTTATTCAGGTATTTTATATAACTGGGAGGGGGCACACAATACAGTATGCCTAACGGGGGTGGTGGATGAATGGCAAATTTTATTAGCATTCCGCTCTGCTAGTTTTGTCATGGTACACCGTCTAACTGCAATACCAACCAAGCCAAATGCATTCCCTCCTGATCTTCTCCAGCCTTGTGCTGCTTTCGGCTTGAGATGGTGATGCTGAACAGGATTGGTAATTAGAAGACTAATGGATGAGACCCATCTTTAGAAATAATTGCAATATGCTTCTAATTTGGTTTCAGAAGTGATCAGTATTTTGGCGCAATCTGGCCAACCACGGAGGTTGGTTCGTTTTACCTTATTTTATAACTAAGATAGCTACGTTCCTGTTATCAGCCTCTCCATTTACATCTCTTAATGCAGACTCATTAGAGCTGACGTGATATTTGTTTTCTGTTTCCAGAGTGGGCTACTTGTATCACATGACTTGACCTGAGTCAGTATGAAGTCTGAGTTTTTATGACTTTTATGACTTTATGAAAAAGACTCATTTTAGACATTGTTGACTTGTTATAAATGACTTGTAAATTCACACATTCTATCACTGCAAGTTGATATTAGTTTCTGCCTTGGTTTCTCCTCTGTTGTCACCGGGTGCACAGTTGTGTTTCTGACTTCTTTACGGAGCCTCAAAAATGCTGTGCCGCGTGAGTCCATGAATGACGGGATCCACCACACACCCGCAAGACCGGCAACAAGTAATTGTGATGAGTGTACGTCAGTGTGCTAGCATGAAGTATCCATGATGATAACTTCAAATTTAGTTTGACATCTCAAGACCCATAAAGACAAGTTGGCAAATAACTTAATAAGGTTCAAAATAATAAAAAAAAAAGACTAAACTAAAAAAAAATATTTTGTTCCTTTGTATTTGGATTGTTTGCTACGGGAACTCATTATTTAGGAAGATGGAGGTATTAATACACATGAAAATAATTATTATAAATTACTGATGGTGAAATTGCTTACCATGACTTATCATTGACCATAACTTGCAGACGTGCTCAATTCAAAGAAACCTGACTTTAGACTTGATGTGAAACTTGATGGTTAGGACTTGTGACTTATTTGTAACGTATTTATTTCCCATATATGTCTGTATCACATTCCGCTCTTATGTGGGGCCTCCCTTGCTTTTCTTGTAATGAGAGTTTGGGTCCACACTTTTTATTTTTCGTCATCTAAGTAATAAAGTTTCTTCTGCTCTAATTAGAAAGTAGATATTTCAGGTTAATCTATGCATTTTGTATTAATAGGGTCGATTATAAAAGATAAACACAAAGAAGCAGCCAAAAAAGAGTGTACTGTAGTGGTTGAGGATACTTATAGTTATATGCATAGTTAATATTCATGAAATGAAAAGAAACTTAAATAAAACATAATTTTGACTGCTTAGTCTATTCATTTTATATGGCTCATTTTTAATGTGGGAAGTAGTACAATCAATTATGTAGCAATATAATATGCTAAATGAGCAGCCTCTAACAAGGATTAATGAAACAATCAGATAGCCTAATGCTGATGCAGCTGGATAAATTTGAACAAATCCTTTTTCACAGACAGATTGTATGAAGGGTCATTTTCACAATGGATCTGGGGGAAAATTGAGAATTAACCGAGATCTCTAAAGATCTTATAAACAAAACTGTTTTATCAAAATACAGATAAGGTAGTGTGTGAAAGATAATGAGTAAAGACCCCCCAGCCAGTGTTCCATGAGGCATATTAATATTACTATAGTAAAGACCCCCCAGCCAGTGTTCCATGACGCATATTAATATTACTATAGTAAAGACCCCCCAGCCAGTGTTCCATGAGGCATATTAATATTACTATAGTAAAGACC
>JAABNX020000042.1:6373294-6402230 GCA_015163995.2 Mormyrus lacerda | reverse complement strand
TGTTCCATGAGGCATATTAATATTACTATAGTAAAGACCCCCCAGCCAGTGTTCCATGAGGCATATTAATATTACTAATAATATTAGTAATTTTCAGGTTTTTTCAGTGGGTATTCATTTTTAAATCCTCCAATTAAGTTATTAATATGCTGCTACCCTGTACTGGATATACAATTATGAGTGGATGGATGAATATGCAGGTGATTTGCAGGTGATTTGCAGAATTTCAGACCTATCATGGTGGCTTTCTTTTAAATCAAGCAAACATTTCATTGTATTTTGTATCTCAAAGTTTCAAGGCAGACCTTGCATTACATCAAATTAGTAACTTTGGCAGAGGTGCTATTTCTAATGGCACAGAACAGGGCAACAGGAAACCATTTGCATACCTCACTATGAAAATGGATGGATGCACCTGAATGAGTTGTTGATATACTGTAGTACTGGGAGATGTTAAGTTGGATGACACTCAAATGGCTTCTGAAGAACAGCAGTGGATTCTGCGAAATACGGCTGAGGTTTGTCATGCAGAAGGATAAAAGCTTTTTACTGTTGGTGTTGCCGTGTTGGAAGAATATCCAGGAAAGTAGATAGAAATCGGTATTGGAACATGGAAAGTACAGAGTATGCAAATGCAGGAAAACTGGATGTTGTAAAGCTGAATATTGTAAAACAAATCACTCGGTATAATTAACCTGCTGTGGTTTAGTAATCAGGGAGGACTCAGAAAAGATTGTAACTGCATAAAATGCTGAAAATGACCAAATATTTTATTTCATAGATATCCCTGAGTTTAACTATTATTTGTGTCGCAACAATGGATGTCAGCTTATAAGACACTAGCTCATAATACACTGTTCTTAAGACACCGTAGGGTAGCTTTCTTAGACGGTTGGAGACCTGCCCCATTTCCTGAATAGTGCGGGTTCATATCTCACGCCAAGTAGAGTAATCATGACTGTTGGGCCCTTGAGCGAGGCCCTTAACCCCTACTGCTCCAGTGATGCTCTCTGATCTTAAGATCTATGTCGCTTTGGAGAAAAATGTCTGCAAAATATGTAAAATGTGTAAATTCCAACAAAGCCTTCTGTTTTGTAATGTCAAATGATGAAATGTTCTCCAGAAATGGCTATACCAGGGCATTTCACTTTATGAAGGATCTTTGCGTTGTATAAGCCACAGTCAGAATGGAACTTGAAGAAATTGACTGGAATTAGACAGGTTTATATATTATCACCGTGCCGATTCTATTTCCATGAACAAAATATAATGAGACAAACTGGATAACTAAGAAGTCATGAATGGCTGAAATGCCAAAGACACCAACTTATAGTGAAGAATAAGAACATCTGAAGAAATCTAAAGAGGACGAAGAAATTGGATGATTATGGAGAAAGCAAAGGTTGTGCAAATGGGAACAGCAGCTTTTAGTGTTTATGGTGTTTGTTCTGGTCTTCTTGGAATTTATCTACAACACAGGAACCCAGCGATCAAGAGATATCGATTGGCACCGAGCTGTGAGGCAGGAACTAGAAAAAAGTCTCAAAAAGTCCTGACACATCTCTAAGAAGATCAGAATAGTTTATAATATGGTATTTGCTGTGAATGCTGTCTAATGAAAAAACAAGAGGGATTTTTTTGTGCCTTCAGACATTGGTGCTCATGAAAACTTTCAAATATATCAGGATGGAGCCCCACCGTGGATTTATTCCCTGCCTTGCCCCCGTTGTTTTCAGGACAGACTCCTCAGCCCTGTATCGGACAAGTGGGTATGGAAAATTAATGGTAATATATTCCGAGTGAGATTGCTCTATTCTTTGAAGACTAAATGTGTGCTGCTTTAGGTTGTCCTGCTGTACATTTTGTAACAAATTGATGAAGAATGCAATCACTATATGAGGAACTTGAGATCCTGCATGGACAGTAATATAAATAAAAAAACTGTAAAAGTTTCAATTAACACTGGTTCAAAGCTCGTAAGAACATTTTCATTGGATTTATTTTGTCACCAAGATAAAACGGCTTCATATCACCCTGTGTGTCTTATTATAAAAATGTGCAAAATTACCTGAAAAAGAAAAACGCTTGCTGACTGAAGGTTCTCCTTATTCCTCGATGGTAACTTTGAAGCATCGGTTTATAACGCATTCAGAGGATGAATTGGTTGGTGTCCTGGATTTTCCCTAGACATATACATTCACCAACTAATCAACATTTCTGCCTTCCAAAGTCACTTCTCTTCCATTTTGTTCAAATGTTTTTCCCTTTTAATCCATTAAAGTGCTTTCATAAGTATGGTGTCCTTGTTTTTCATTCTCATTATGGATCTTGTGACCATGATCCAGGCTTTTTACACACTGCATTTGGATGTTAAACTTCAATATCTTTCCAGCTATTATTTTCATCCCTCATTTTGCCATGCCTTGGTCCATAATTTTTTATTTATCAATTCATTTTATGGCTTGGATTCCCTTGGCTACATTCTACATACTGCATGATTATACTGCACAAGGAGGCAGAGTATTTCTGGATACATCTCAGCAGTTTCATATTTGCATTATTTTTCTTGACATCCCCTTGACTGTTCCCTTATTCATAATGGATATTGAAAATAAAATAAAAACTAATGCTGTGTTCAGGTGTGGGGAAGGCTAGTTTTTAAACACAATTCTGTTTAAAGGAGGACTATATTTTTACAAATTTACCCTGGTCAACTCCATTTCTGGAACTGTGAAAAATATACTAGCAATCAATCACTCAAATCCATTTTGACACGACCACTAGCAAGTCTGCTTTTCTAGCTTTTCTAAACATTAATTCAATCTGTGGTTATTTTTTATTATACATTTTTCGAATACTTGAATTATAGTTTATTTAGAAACAATTGTCATGACCAGTACACAAAGCACTTTGATAATCATATTTATTGAGTGTCAAATGGATGTTAAGTGTAACTTCAGTGATCAAAAGACATTAGCAGTGTAACACATTTAGCAGTGTACAAATTCTGATTTTGTTGTTCCTTGTGAAGTTAAAAAGAATCACAGCATTTGATTTAGCAGTCCCTACATTTTAAGATCCCTATTCACTCCTCTCTAACTATAATAAGCAGACATTTACTCCAACCTTAAAAATCACTGAACCGTAGTCTAAATTTCATATATTCCTGATTATGGGTTTGTCTTTAGACAGTGATGTTGGGGAGAGACAGGACAATGGCTTCCCGACGTTATAAAGGCATTGTGGGTAACGATAGTGATCATAAGGACTCTTAAAAAGACTGTTATGGATGTCAGGTGGACCATTCTGCTGAGAAACAACATCCCTGTCCATTATTCATCTTGTTAGCATTCCTGACTTGGTCTTTGATCTTATGCATATATATCGAGGGATGATGAGAGATCCCTGAGGTTGAAGCCCAGTAGAACATTTAGATTCGTTTTTCCATTTCATAAGAGCAATGCAAATTTAGCAAAACTGCATTTCAAGTCGTCTGCCAAAGGAATCATGTCGTATCATACTTACGCCGTCATCACCACTGGGATAGCTAGTGCTTCAGAGTCTGTGTAGGGAAGGCCTGAGGCCTTCTACTTTTCTTTCTCTAAGCCAGGAAAAGATCCTTGGAAACTTTATCCACTGGGGATCATAAAAAGTGCTGCAATGCTACCAACTCAAATCTTACTCTCTGAAGAACCATAAAGCTCAAAAAAAGAGGATTCCCTCCCTCATCTCCTCTCAGTCGCAGCAGGACCAGCCTGCCGATCCCAGTGACAAATGGGCGTCAGTCTTAATGAGGCTCTTATTAACTCTTCCTTTGAGGCACACCTGTAAATAGCCATCATTCCAATTTTTATAGAACTAAATTGAAAATTTAAGGGGCAACATGTTTGTCAACGATTTGCCTCTAGCCATCCCTTTAGACCACTTTGTAGCTGTCATGAAAGATAAAACCGTATATCACAGAAAATAGGTTATTGTCAAAAATAATACACAGCCCACAGTCAAGAGTCTGTCCTAAAAACAATTTATTCCAATGTTTTGGGAATGTGTGGATCACATAGAGCTTATGACCGAAACCCTTTTAGGTTTCAACACGACAATCCGGAATTTCTGTCTCTCTGCAAATGAAGAATAAATATAGAGCAAACTGCTCCAACCCAATTTTACCGAGCAGCCATCAATCTGTGAGTTTTACAAGCCGTCTCTAGCTACCCCCAGACATTTGAAGGACTCTGCACTACCTAGGAAAATGTTTTACCCTGTCTTCCTCAAGATAAGAATGAGAGAGCCCTCTGATCAAATATAACATTCAGAACTCTACTACGCTGTACCACAAACCTCAAGTCACACATGCTATGATAGTGTAATCGAAATAGACTCACCCATCAAGTTCAACTGCAATATACATTACAGCCCTAGTTGCAAAATTGACAATTTATAACCATCAGAGAGAGACTTGGCTACCTGGTTATAAACCCACAATTAAGAGCCTAGGATGACTTTGGAAGCCAGAACGGAGCGCTGCGTTTGACTCTTATTCACCTAATGTTTTTTTACTATAATACATTTGTTTTATTTATGTAGTAGATTTTCTGCCTGAAGTGACTTACAAGTGAGGGTCAGAGAGCAGGCTTACACAGCAGGTGGGGTTAAGGGTTTACTCGAGAGCCCCATAGTGATTCAACTCTGCCAGTCGTGGAAATGAGGGAGAGTATTCAATTCTGATACGACTTTTAAAAATGGCCATTTCAGCAAAGTGACACTGTAAGATTTTGGTCAAAAAAAAAAGTCTTCATCCAATTCAGGATGTGTAACCCTTTAACAGAGTCACTTCTGATGACAAGTTAAATTAATTCTACACCAGGTAGATGATAGGTAGCTGATGTCTAATCCATACAGAAACTTCTGACGCTGGCTTGTTTTGGAAGCTGTGTCCATCAGATCATTAATCATGATTAACAATCCGGAGGGGAGTTCACTCTGATCCTCACAACATGTATGAAGTCCCTCATTATGGAACGGCAAGAAAAAAAACGAAGGAGGTGCCTCAGACGCAATACTGCACAAAAGAATGATGCGCCTCATTCAGCAGTGTAGTTTTTCCAATCATTTTTACAGAAGTTTCACCAATCAAAAATTCCACAGAAACAACTCCTATTAAAAGATCCACAGGGGGTCCGATTCCCTCCCCAGCAAGTCAATATTTTTTTTCTTTATGTTTCAGTTGTTATTTTGTCATAATCAGTGAAATCATTAACTAGAAGATAGAGCCCTTCCACAGAAAATATTTCTCTTAGCTAATTTTACAGATGGGTCTATAAAGAACTTCTATTGTTAAAATCTCCGTGTAGACTTTAGCCAGCTCGGACTGTCAGTTTATGTTTTGATTGACTTTTTTTTAATTTGGAGTGATGTCTTTGCATTTCAGCTGTGTACTTTTTTTGAGCAGTAAGTATTTGGACCTACTGATCCCCATGATTTAATTGCAGGAGTGAACTCACCCTCAAAATATCCTAATGATGGGTCGTACTTGCCAAGCCTGCTGATGTAGACTGTGGTGTGAATATCATGGTTAAGCACCTGTTTGGCCAATTTCTCCATTTATTTTTTTTGTTAATTATAAGGCACGTCCATGCTGTGGTTCGACAGGCTTTTGAATATTTTAGTATTTCCTACAGTGTGTAGTTCCACACCACTGGACAGGGTCACGTCGTCTTTCAGAAATACAAAACTTGAAATATCACAAAAAAATAAAAAATAAAACAGGATGGGGTCACTGGCACATTATGCAACTCTACCCCACAGAGAGTTAAGCAGGAGAATTGCAACCTGTCCTTTACCCCCAGTCACCTGTGTCTTTGTGGGGTTTGATTCAATAGCTTTAAGCTTGTATTTTCTTATGTATTCATGGCATCCTGCGTCATCAGGCACCTCACTAGGGTAGCTGGAAGCTTTTTTTTTTTTCGCTGTGAGAAAGGTTTTTAATGTATTTTTCAAGCAATTTACTGCTGATTTTGGAAAAATGCCAGATTTTATAGACATGCTCAACAGTATAGCCTGGATCCACAGTGAAACTACATTCTGCAAAAACCCTAACCTCCGTCAGGGCCCTCTCTGCCAACGAATGCTTAAACAAGTCTTTTTCAAATCCAAACAGATGCCCCATGGAGATTAGAATTTAGCCAAGGTGAAAGGGTAAAGAGATGTAAAATTAACTTACTGGATGTGTTCATCCTTTTTGGAAGTTGTAACTAGCAAATCAATGAATATCTCGGCCAAACAGTGCTTCTCTCACAGAGATTGGCTTGGCAACTTAAAATGGCAACAGCAAGAACTGTAATGCAGGGTCCTGTGTTTTCATGGCTAGCCAGTGATTCTCCCAGATTGTTTCCACTTAATTTTTAAATTCACAGTGTAACTTTCTGTTTTTCTGTACAGAGGACCGATTAGAAAACGTATACCCTGCCAATTTGGCATGAAGATGGAGGATTGTCCAAAATGTCACAACTTGGAATTTTGTGCCAATCAAAAATTCCATTCAATATTTATCAAAACCCCTGTTGAAACCATACAGACTGCTCCCAGCTTACAACCGATGCGATTTATGATGACTCGCACTTACGAGTTATCAAAAAAAAAGTTAATCAAATAAACGTATGTAAAAATACGTGTATGGCAGCACAACCATTCCGGCATCTCCCAGTCTTGATCTCACATCTGTATGATTATCCTATGCCAACATATGTCTATTTCAAAGTATGACTTGTCTGTCAGAATGGAACCTAGTCATAATTCAGAGACAATCTATATTTTAAAATAATGTTTTCCTTTAAATGCATACTTTTTGGTGAAGATGCTTTAAGTCATTCTTAATGAATCCAAAGTAGGTCATTAAACAACCAAACTTCTTAAACGACTTCTCACAATGCGGTATACACATTCACAGCTTAGCCAAAAATGTTAGATTCACTAAAACTTTCGAATACCATTAATAAGATTACACGTATTATTTATTTTGATTAAACAAATTATTTAATGACAAATTTTATTCAAAAAAGTGTAAGGAGCCCACATTGCTGAAGTGCTCGCTTGCATTTAAAGTGGATGTCCGTCTATTCGCTGTCCTTTTCAGAGTCATGGAGGTTAGAAGCCTGTGGGTGTGAGGTAGGTAATAACCCAGAATGCAGTTAATGCATCGCAGAGCTCCGGTTCTCTCATTCCCACACTTTGGTAGCTCCAGTTAACCTTAGCCTGTCTCTGGACTGTGAGGGAATCCCATGACACTACAGGGGGGAACATGCAAAGCCCACACATGGAGATACAGTGTAGATTGAAGCCCAGGGCTCAGAGGTGTGACGCGACAGAGCTAATGACCTCACCACCACGAGAGCAGATTTCAAAGAAAGAAACAAACAAAAAAATGACTCTAATTGCAACGACATGCAAGAAGAAAGATAGAGAACCGGAACAAACAAATTAAAGTGGCAGGAGTTCTGATTAAAGTGGCAGGAGTTCTGATTAAAGTGGCAGGAGTTCTGATTAAAGTGGCAGGAGTTCTGAACCAGTCCGTTTCTTTGTGACTCGTGCCTGTACACATGGACATTTATCTGCCGATGCTACACTACTGAGACAGATGACAAAGGTAGGAAATAGCTGCACTCTGGTCTGGGCAGTGAAATTAAGTATTTGCTAACAGGCAAGCAAGGACATCTGTGTGGCCGTATCACTGATCAGACTACACTTGACCTAAGTTGTCAGATATATGTCGGCACAGATTTTCCAGTTTCTCAGGAATAGAAATCGCCAGTACCTATCAGACTAGTTGTTCCAAATCAACACAGGCACAAGGATCCAATTCAAAAGCTCCCAGTCTCCCTCTTTGAGTGTTATGCCAGGTCTGTCAGATTTCTCAGCCTCTCAATCACCACTCGCACCTTGGCAGATGCTCTTAGGATACTTGAACACACTTACCAGTTTTATTGCCATCCAGTAATTTCCCCTCAACTGTCAAGCCTCCCGACAGTGGAATCACGGGTGACCGTCCACAGGATAGAGCGGCCTTCTTAAGTGTGCTCAGCTATGTTGCCAGGCCGTATCTCTATCAGGTGTTATCTGCACCGCTCTGTCTCCAGCACCTCCAGCTATCTTCACAGAAAGCACCACAAATTCTCCACAGGCTCCAGAATGGCAGCCATTTTCATTTCTTTCATTTACTTGACCAAAAGCCGTTTACTTTAATTTCTCCGTTAGCACAGTCTTCAAGTGCTATATATGTTATTTTGGGGGAAATGGGGGAGGCAGCAAGGCCAGAGTACAGCAAATCTCCGGCGTTTTATTTTAACGTGACATTTTCCTCGAGAGGGGCTTTTTGGCCTGCATGTAAGCATCCCCATGAAAAACACAGACCATCTGTTTTAGCTACATGCAGCGTCATGCCGATGTGTGGTAAGGATGGGCCTGCATCAAAGATACGCCGCCTCTGATTTAACATTCACAGCACCGTTTAGTCGCCCCCCCCCATTAACAATTCAAGAACACACCTTTTTCTGGTATGTGTGACATCATTCACATGTGCCAGAAAGCGATGACTCAATGACCCCTAGATGAACTCCTGTTATTCATCGATATGGTGCAAACCGTAAACATAATACTCTGTACTCTACTTTGATACTCCCAGTCAAAATCAAAGCTCAGATTTAAGATGTATACTGTACAAGTAAAGGGACCCCATTGTACTCCAAAACAGTTTATTTAGTAAATAATTAATCCATCAATATAATAATGTCTGATACCAATTACCCAGTTGCATGCCTTTTATATTTCTGTTGGTTTGTAATTATACATGTTAGCTCTCTCTTGGTGTTCTTCCTTCCTAATAAGTAAATATTATTTTATTATGAATGTTTAATTTTTTGCAAAGCTTACCCAAGGTTTAATTTATTTCTTTAACTGATATATCAGGACTGTTTCATGCGGGCAACACTGGAAATGCTGCTTAAAATGAGCATATGGGTTTTATCACAGTGGTAACTGCAGGGTTAAGGGATAAGGGTTAGGTTTAGGATAGATGAAACCACACATGCTCTGTGGGTGAGACTCATGGACTAGATCTCCACTGTAATTCCTAAACTCCTGCTTATATGACAATGCCTCGCTTTCATACAAACCACAGTTGGAATAATGATCACTTATTCAATGTAGTAGTTTTGGAATTAATACAATGCGCATTCACTATACTTGTCTTTAAATGGAAAAGGAAATCGGCTTTAATACCAGCTTCAGTCCACTCTGGGGGGAATGATTACTAAAAGATTGTGGTATATTCCTCTACCACTTTTTAAAACTATGCATATCATTCTTACTGTTACCATGTACTTTGCTTAGGATGTTAATTGATACATAACTTGCCTGGAAACAAAATTCAGTTTTAATGCCAATATGGATGGAAACCCTTTCAATGAATGCTTTAATGACTTTGTGAGCTCTCAGTCATTTCATTTAGGAAATTTTTGCTTACAGTATATGTTGTAGATATTTTGAAGGAGCTTTCCAGTAACACTTTTGCACGACGTAAAAAAGTAATCGAATGAGCTGCTCTCTTTCCTTCAAGAGTTTTTTTCAAATGATTCAAAGCAGAGAAAATAACAAAAGCAAAGGATTTTACAATGCAAACCTTTAATTGAAGAAAGGAGATAAATAAATTCCAGAAAGGAGAAAAATAAATAAAAATAGATACTTTATTGATCCCTATGGGGAGATTCTCTTGTTGCCTCCCCCATCTTAGTCTCTGTAGGTGAGAGCAAGCTGGCCGCAAAGGGCAGCCCCCCCATAGCAGCGCCCAGGGAGCCGGGAGTTAAGGGCCTTTCTTACGGACCCACAGATATATGCTGAGGCTGGCCTTGAACTGGTAACCATCTGATCATAGGCACAGAGGATTAGCCCACTGGGCCACACGCAAAAACATTTTTAAATACTTTAGTCAACTGAAATAATTTTCAGTTTAATTATGGTTTACATGCATCTGTCATGGAAGAAGAGGAACAGCATATCAGTCTGTGACGTGAAGCAGAGATGAGCACTGAAAGGCCAGAGAGAGGCACTGGACAGTGGGCAGGGTGTGGTCCTGGCAGCTGTGCAAGATCTAAAGGTGTAGGTGCCTGATTAAGTACATGCTAGGTAAAGGTACAGAGCAATGACACAAAACCAGTTTGACAAAACGAGTACAGAACCTTGTGAATTGCAGCAAACTAGTCACAAGTAATTGTATCCTCTAAGGTACAAACTGGCACATTTTTCTGACAGTGTATCTTGTGTAAGTGAGCAACAAAGTGGTGAAGATCAGCATTTGCAAAGGAAAAGTTTGGGGACTGAAACTGTTTTTCAAGGCATCCATCTACCATAGCGGTGACTTTTCAGAGAACAGAAGAAATCTTTGCTATTTTTTACTGTTACTGTTCATTTGCATATATTATAATGTTATGCTTTTTCTCTGAGTTAATGTGCACATACTACTCAGATGAATAGCTTTAGACACCTTCATTGACTGACTATGACTTTTGCATATTACTATACTAAAAATTGCAAGATGACTTTGGCAACATAGAGATCAGCTAGGAACAACTTAATGCATACATTTTTAGATCGAGGTCCTAGATAACCCTTCATAAGGTTAAACATAACAATGGTCAACTTCCTCTGCTCCCACAACTCTCCTCCTACGACCATCGCGAAGTGCAACTCTGGCATACTGCTAGTGAGCAGACACAAGCACATAGTCTGTCATGGAAATGGTCAATGCACACTGTATTTTAATAATACAGTTAGCATGTATCTTCACATAGGCCACACTACTGGACCTGACTGGATAAGCCCCATGATGGGAAGTACTGGCCAATTAGCTGTGTGCAATCCTCTGATACATCTTCACATCCTCTCAACCCTACACACAATTCCCTTGTTGTGGAAGACATCCTGTGTGGTCCCTCTGTTAAAGGTAGCCCCAAGTGACGCTGAATTACAGTCCAGTAGCTTTCATTTCACACATTATGTGTGACCATGTGTGGTGAGTGACCATCTGGACCCCTCCGCATGGGGGTAGATGATGCCATCATCTACATGCTCCAGAAGACTTACTCCCACCTGGAAGGGACTGAAAGCACTGTGAAAATCATGTTCTTCGATTTCTCGGCTGCCTTACGTACTGGAAGATAAGCTCAGGAAGATGAGAATCAGCACCCCTTTGATTTCCTGGATCACTAACTATCTGGCTGGCAGACTCCAGTTCATGCGACTACAGAGCTGTGTGTCAGGGATGACTGTCAGCAGCACAGGATCCCCAAAAGGAACTGTCTTGTATTCTGTATTCTGCTTCCTGTTCACTCTCTTTATCTCGGATTTCAAATGCATCTTTGGGATCTGTCACCTGCAGAGATTTTTGGATGGTTCCTCCATTGTCAGCTACATCAACAGGCGAGATTAGAGGGCGTACAGGAGGTTGATAAGGGATTTTCTTGCATTGTTTTGTGATAACCAACAGCAGCAAAATGTTAGGAATGTTTGCATTAGGTTGTTAACCATATGCAAACACTTTGTGCAATCCAGTGCTGTCTTCCTTACTGTAGTGGTCTGGAAGGGGGTAGTAACCAGTCTGGGGAAGCCCCCTCCCCGCCCCCCATATAAATAAGCTCATAAGAAGGCTGAATCAGTAATAAGGCTGGAGGTGGCTAGGAAAAAGAGGATGAGGACAAAACTCACCATAATTATGAACATAAGACACTAATCCTCTCAAAGATACGCACACTGTCCTGCAGCAGCGAGAAGCGTTTCTGGGATTCCATCCTGCCAAAAGCCATCAGCCTGTATAAATCCTCCCTCTCACTGTCATATATCCCAAATTGGTTCTACGTTTTATGCATCATAATGCTGTTTATTGTTATAAATTCTATAATGTTGAGTGCATCGTATTTATTGCATTCTGTCTCTTTATTGAAGCTTGTGTATTAAATGTGTTATTTTCATGTTAGAGTTACGTCTACCATATGAACCCAGACCAGCTGACGGACAATCATTTCCATTCTGGAACACATCATTATATATAAGCAGATTAATTCTGAACCTTTCCTTGTGTCTTGGATAGAAAATGCATTATTCTATGGCTTGCATCATTAATCGTAGCCCGGCTGGTTTTCCAAGGAATCTCAATGGAGTTTAGTTCTGGACTGACTTTGGCTTGGCAGTTTCCTTTTTATTCCGCTATTCTGAGCTAGACCTGTCTTTGTGTTTCAGGTCATCTTGCTGTGTGACCCAGCTTCTCTTCAGATTCATGTTACATATGGCTGGGTCGACCTCTTTCACAAGTTATGATTTCTTTAATAATAGGAATTGATTCAGTGCCTCATATTTCTAAAATTCATGAGGCTACCACTGTGCATTGGTATAAGGTTTTTACTGTGGAATATGTGGTTATCACCAGATATAACAGCATGTTTTATAAAATAGTTTTTATCTCTTCGGAACACTCAAGTATTTTTTTAACTTGAGAAGAGCATTTACATTCTTTTAAAGTTAACAGTGGCTTCTGCATTGCAGCTTAACCTACCATCCAGATTATACAGTGCAGTGGAATATTCCAGTGTCCCATTACATAAAGATCAGGACTTTCACATAACTGAGACGCACCACTTATTACAGTGGGATTGCAATTCGTTCACCTGGAGAATGCCAAATAAATGTATGGAATGGACTCTGTGTGGCTATATCTGCTTACCTCCCCAAACTAAGTCATAGAAGAACAGTCTGTTTATTACATTTGATGGACTATCTGTAAATTGTAAAGCAAATAGTTTCCTCATGTGTTTTATAAAGGAATGGTTTCGTATGTAAAAATGACATTCTGGGTTTAGGATTTGAATGAAGTCAAGCGGATAACTCATACAAAAGTAATAAGTAGTCCAAATCAGTTTAATTTTCCATGTGAGTATTACAATGCACTATAATTATCAAAATATTAAATCGGAAGGTCAAATCAGAAACCAGTATCTGAACCCAGTATGCAGTGAACCGGCTTTCCCATCACGATGTGTAAAACTAAGAATAAGCATTTCAAATGACTTACAGTCATAAGAAGACTTAGCAGAGAATCTATTTTTACATGTAGCGACTACGCACCTTCCACCTGCTCATCCTGGCCAGGGTCCCAGAAGGCCCTCGAGCCTCACCAAGGTGGAGTAGTGTAGCAGGTGGGGGGTGGGGGGTGGGCAGCCTAAGCAGGATGACAGTCCATCACACATGCGGTGGCTGATTTTGAGATACCAATTAGCCTAAGAGTATACCTTTGGATTGCAGTGGGTAATAGGAAGTTGTTAGGGGGGAGGGAGACCAAACCAACACAGGATCGCATGTGAACCCCCCCCACATACACACACACACACGAACATACACAAAGTGAAGGCGGAATATAAGCCCCCAACCCTGTCAACGGCATAATACAGTGGAAACCACCTATAGTGATCAAGCACCTTATATGGATCAAAAAGCTTGGTACAGAACCATTCCTGTACAAATACTGTTTAAAGAATTCGCATATAGCAATCAAGTAGTCTGCTTACAGTGTTCATTTTGGGTCTTTATAAACATGACAACGTAAGGGAAAAAATAAAACTGTGGTATTTTTATTATTTATTTCTTATACTTTACTTTGATTGCCCTACTTTGCCTTGCGGTAACCCGTCTGATTCTGGCTAGCTACCTGAGGCCATTGCTGCGTGCACAATACACATGACAGAAAAAGGAAAGTCATTTTCTCTCAATGATGAATATAGACTTATCTAAGAGAAACAACAATAAGTGCTTTGAAACAATATAACGCTGTGAAAATGTACTGTATAAATAGAATAGAATTGAATTGAATTGAATATTATGCACAGTACTCAACTGTGTTAGTGTATTTGAATTATACACAGTTCAGTGATTTTATTTGTACAGTACTGTAATTTGAAGTGTTTGAAACAGCTGTACTATATTTTGAAGTCATCGATAATATTCAGTAAATAGCAATACTGTTCATTCTGTTACCTTATATTCATGTAATAAATATACAAATCAGTTAGATGGTATTCTGCCTGAGACAAAGAAGATAAAGAAGAAAATAATTGGTTGTAATGACCATCCGCTTATAGTGATCACTATAGTGACACCCCCCCCCCACTGTACTTTCATAATGCATTATTACCATCATAAGAATTAAGGATGACATACTGCATTATGAAGGTATTTATAGTTCATTATAGATGAGAGCTTCATAAAACATCTATAATGCATAATAAATGTGGCTGCAATGTGTTAGGCTTTGTATAAATATTTACAGCCATGTTCATGTTTTATGAATGCATTATAATGTGTTAGGAATGTGTTCATAGATTCTTACAGACCTCTTAAAATATTTTTAAAAGGTGGTGTCAGGATGCGAATGATTTATGATAACTCAGTTTACACATAGCACTTTATCATATAGTTCATTTATTTGAAAGTTTGCTGAACCACCAAGTCACCCTTTATATATAAAGGGAAGTAGTGTGTTTTATTTTACTGTTTTTTTACTATCCACTATTGTGTGTAATAACTTAAAGACAGGGTGTGTGAGTGATTCAGATTTAGGTTTTAGAAAGGATGCATGGCTTCTGAATTATATGCCAATTTACTTAATAAATGAACAGTTACCTAAGTGATATTTTGAGTAATTAAAATCACCTTTATGAAGGATTGTTACTGAATGAGCTATGCCATAGATGCAGTTTTTGACTTGACCTGCCTAATAGGAATTAAGGAAATTCTTTTCTTTATGTACAGATACTGTTCTGATCATAGGTGCAGCTGTACATGTGCGATATGAAGTATATGACTGAGTTTTAAATTGGTTAGATCATAAATGTCTTCTGGGAATTTTAGTATCACATCTCACTGACTGCCGAAGACTTTTGCACAGCACTGTATGTATAAAGTAAAAATAACTTGCATAGATGACTTTTATGACACAAGAACAACTAATCACAAACATTTTGGGTATGAGGTCCTAGATATTCTTTACAAGCTTATTATGGTCGACACATCCTGTACTATACTTAGATATTTTTAAATAATAATCTGGAATCATTATCATTAATAAAAAGTATATATTGCATTCTTGGGACATACAGTATAAGAAATTACAGTACTTTTAATCTAAGAAAAACTTGGAAAAGTTATTTCAATCAATAACTTTCTGAAGGATATATTAAATATCATAATTTTTGCCAGTGAAAGTCTATTTGACTTTTCAGAATAATTTTTCCTGCTACGATCTGAGCAAATAATAACAACATGAAGTGACAACCTAGTCTTTCGTGCATCTTCCAATTAAGAGTATTTTCTTCTGCGTTCTCAATGCAAAAAAAAATAAAAAATCATAAAATACTGAGGATTTTCATGGAGCTCTAAAGAAGAACTCCAGTTTTGGTTTTGTAACTATTTTTTGTTCAGGACATGACCATTAGTACTAGCGCGTATTCATCAGCCAGGAAATGCCAAAGAATCTATTACAGATATTAATTTCAGAAAAGCAAGAATTAAATAAAACAATTTATTTGCTGAGCAGAAATATCACACGTCAAATGTAACTCAAAGCAAAGGACAAATATATCTGAAGAGGCCACTTGACTATATACAATGATTATACCAACCATGCAAAACACCACAAAGAATAAGAATAATAGATACCTATCAGAAAATCCAATTACAGATTTTAAAATCCCCATTATCATGTGGCAGTTCTGGTTACAGAGTGATGCCCCAGCTACCTACTGCACCCCCCTAACAGCCCAGGTGGGAGAAGTCCCATTGAGCAGGATAATAACCTGATCAAAGACCTGGTGTGAAACATTCATTTCCAGGGGATACGACAATAGGACTATAAATATCCATTATGAACAGCTAGCTGACCAAAAATTTAGGACAAGTGAGTCAGCGCTCTTTATAATGATATAAAATACTGTTTTAGGAGAGTCCATTGTACAAGTCACACTGGGACCACTCATATGAGACTAAACGGGAACCTGAACACCACCTGCAGCCACATAAAACAACGTGTCTCATATCTAAGCATTCTGCGTGGACTTTTTGCGACTCAGGTCTGGGGAAAAGGTAGCAGTAGAGGAAGGAATGGAATTTGTAATCTGATAGTTGGTATGAGCTACCTTTTGGGGCCCTGGCTTGCCAGGGTCATTTTTTGAGTCTGTTCTTGTCGGAGCAAACGTGGCAGTTCTCTGTACAATACAGACCTGAAGGGATCCAGGATCACGGGGTCGTATCGTAGCCAGCAGCCGAACCACATTACTGTCATGTGGCTAGCTGGTACTTTTTCTTGCATACCACCTTCATTGGGAATTCTAGCTTTTTAATGTAATTACTCGCAGTAAATTGTACAGTGGCTTCCAATATGCAGTACAAAGATTAGAACAAAGGATGAACGATCCTAAAACACTGTTCACCCGAAAGCACATTCATGGCGGAAGGGCTTGATAAGTTGAGTTAGGTCTTTAATCAATGGTTATCAAACCTAAGAATAGTTTTAAAAGGAGCTATATTTAAACTTTGTTGTTCTTGATTATCTGAAATCCTGCTCAGTTATATTTGTTTTTATATAGCACATTCCTGATATGATTGGCCCAAGGTGCTTAACATAGACTCAAAAGAGGTTGGGGCTTATTGACATACAACAGTTAATGAAGCAATAGTGTAAAGGGATAATTAATAATAGCCACAATTATAGCAGAAGTGAGGAAACCATTCATCCATTTTCTGTAACCCCTTGTCCTATTTAGGGTTGCAGGGGGTCCAAAGTCTATAAGTGCAAAGCAGGGAACAGCTCAGTGGAGCACCAACCCATCGCAGGGCACACTCACATACCATTCACTCACACTAGCACACCATTCACTCACATACCATTCACTTACACTCGCACACCGTTCACTCACACTCACATACCGTTCACTCACACTCGCACACCATTCACTCACATATCATTCACTCACACTCACATACCATTCACTCACACTAGCACACCATTCACTCACATACCATTAACTTGCACTCGCACACCATTCACTCACACTCACATACCATTCTTTCACACTCGCACACCATTCACTCACATATCATTCACTCACACTCACATACCATTCACTCACACTAGCACACCATTCACTCACATACCATTCACTTACACTCGCACACCATTCACTCACACTCACATACCATTCACTTACACTCGCACACCATTCACTCACACTCACATACCATTCACTCACACTCGCACACCTATGAGCATTTTGAAAATTCCAGTTAATCACAGTGTGTTTTTTCGGCATGGGGGGAACATACAGACTCCACACACATGCAGCCATGGCAGAGTCTCAAACCATGAGCACCACTGTACCTCCCCAGCAGGAGCAAACAAACTCCACAATTTGATAAAGGGAAAAAAAACCTCCACGGGTCGAAGGCCAGCTGGTCAGAAAGCCGTCTTCAGGCTAGTCTTTTATCCTCAGCTGCCTGTGGTCTGCAATGTCCGTAGCATTAACTTGTTCTCCATTATCCAACTGGCCATACGGAAGGGAAAGGGACATGGTGGGTCAGTCCAGATGCCTATAAGTGACCAGTAAAAGCAACAATATGTACAAAACAGCAGCATGTACAGAAGCATCAGCAGCCTTATTTATGGTAGACTAGGGCAAAGAAATAGGCCTTTGGTTTGGATTTAAATACTGAGGCTAAGGGGGCATCCCTCACATATGCTGCTAGATCGTTCCATAAACTAGGAGCCCTTTGGCTAAAGGCTCCACCAGAAACAGTCCTTTTGTTTATGTGAGGATTTGGAAGAAGGCCTGCATTCTGTGATCTCAGTGTATATTCGCTGTTGGATGTTGATCAATTCAGTTACATAAGCAGGGGTCTCACCCTTTAGTGCTGTGTGAGTAAGCACAAGAATTTTAATGTCTGTCCTGCACTATTTTAGAATAGGTGTTATATGGTCATATTTATTCCATCTAGTTACAATTCTTGATACTGCATTTTTAATTTGCTGTGGAAAGATGGTGTGTGATTTGTGCTCCCGGTGAGTAGAGCATTACCGAGGTCTCATTTGCTATATATAATTGCATGTATTCATTTTTATCTTGAATGGTGAGAAACTGCCTCCTCTGTATGAAGCTTGTCCTAGATGGGGACTTAATATGAGAATTAAATGACAGGTCTGTGCTGAAAATTAGTGTCTGGGCAGCACAATGGCTCAGTGGTTAGTGATGAATGAATGGGTCCCTGAAAGTGAGACACAAGGCCTGAGAATTACTTCCTGGTAACAAGGGAGTACAAGTGGTGTAATAAGACTTCTGATTTATCATTGCTTACAGCCAGACAATCATCGCTCATACATCTCTGTTTTTAAGTAGTTTACTTGGATGGCGTATGATCATATGCTGCAATCAATTATGTACAATTCATTGATGTTTACGAGTGATATGATGGTGCAGTGGATAGCACTGTTGCCTCACACCTCTCGCACAAGGGTTGGAGTCTCCACCATGGCTCTGTGTGTGGGGTTTGCATGTTCTCTCCATGTCATGGGGTTTCCTTTGGGTACTCCAGTTCCCCCCTCACAGTCCAAACACATGCTGAAGCTAATTGGAGTTGGTAAATTGCCTGTACGTTTGCACGTGTGAGTGAATGCTGTGTGAGTGTGCCCTGTGATGAGTTGCTGCCCCATCCTGGGTTGTTCCCTGTCTTGTGCCCTGTGATGGGTTGATGCCCGATCCTGGGTTGTTCCCTGCCTTGAATAGGACAAGTGGTTACAAGTGGATGGATGGTCTGTATTGAAAGTTAGTGGCTGGAAAGCCCTGTGGTTGTGAATGGATGATATCCCTAAAAGTGAGATGCAAGGGCCCAGAATTACTTCCTGGTTGCTCAAAGTGTCATTACGACTTAGTAATAGAATTTCCGTTTATCATTGTCCAATCAGACAATCATCGCTCATCCATCTTTGTCTTAAAGTAGTTTACTTTGGCGATATATGATGTCTTGGAGCAATCAATTTTGTAAAATTCATTGTGCAATACCTATCACTGGTGATATCAACGATGCAAAATTGTCATTAGATATCTGAACATGCTGCTGACGATTGTGTAAAGAAGTGGTGATCCAGAAATGGAAGGTTGGCTTAGACTGACCTCACATTCCAGCCTGTTTAACAGAGTTTAATGGTTGAATGCTCCTTAGTGCAAAAACAGCACAAAGGAGCATAAATATTGTTGCTTTCCCTACATCAAAGGCCTGTAGTTCATCATTTCCAACTCCTTCTAAAGCTGTTTCAGTGCTCTCACTTTGGCAAACGATGGAAACCTTCTTGCTATTAGTGTCCAGGAATGTTTGCAATTAGGTGGCAACTGTTTTCTGTAAGATATTTGAGAGAATGGGGGCATTTGAGAGAAGTATATCGTTGTCAAGAGCATGAGGTTCTAAATTTGGCCTCTTAAACCATGATCTGATTATGTCCCCTTTAAATGTATCAGGGACAACAGCAGAAGCTTGGGAGTTGTGTGTAATTTTAAGTATGGGACCTTTAAGTACTTTTACTGGAACTTGATAGAATTTAGTTGGGACAGCATCTAATATACTTGTAGCAGGTTTTGTTTTATGATATAAGTTTTAAATCCTTTTACAATTTTAAAGTTTGTTGACCAGCTATAGACCTTTGAGAAATATGTACACACAGTCTGACTTATTTATGAAGTCTACACAGTTGTCAATACCAAAATTAGAATGCACTGTATCTGAAGGATCAATGACATTATTATTTATCTGTGAATCACCTCTGTTATTTTGCTCCTATCATTATTAATAAGGTAGGAATAGCAAACTGAATGAGCATTACTGAAAGGTGTCAGGTTGACAAGTGCATAATCCTTAAACCCTGTGGACTGCAAGGCCGTAATTGAAATATATATCGGGGGGGAACCCCCCCCCCCAATATTCAGATGTGTTCACAGTGTCATCGTCCCCCAGTGTTGACTCCCAGGCAATGTTCTTGGTGGAGTGTATATTAGTTTTGCCTACTGTTATATCAATAAAGGAACTGCTGCATTCATGGCAATACTGTATGTTGTAATTTGTGATACCGTAGCCTTTTCTGCTGGATGTAAAGTGACGTTATTAGCAGCTTTAATGATCTTTAAAGAAGCCTTGTCAGTGAGGTGCTGGGTCACAATGCTCTTTATCTGACACCGTAATGGTCGTTATCCTAGAGGTTCACATACTCTTTCCATCAGTCACCTTGACCCTGACTAAACAGTTCACCCAGTAAAGCTATGACAATGTAAAATGTCATACATCATCAATCATGCAGGAATACAGATAATACCAAAAGATTCACAGTCTTCTATTTCACAAATGTATGAAATGTATGTAGTGATTGTTACTGGATATTGCATATATATATACAGTATATACACACACACGCACACACATATATAATATGTGTATATGTATATAAAACTTTACTCTTGGTCATAGGGTCATATGAAGAGTCATATAAAGTTTTTGTTTATTTATATGACTGTTAATTTGTGTTCATTTAATAACAATAACAATACATTTCACTTATAAAGCACTTGAATATCAGAATGCATTCATGTAATGATAAGTGCTACATATTTGACTAAAAAAATCACCTTTAAGTGATTTGTGTTCAGATGTCTTTATTTAACCACTGCGCTTTTGTTTGCTCATTTCTAGGGTGCTTTATGTGGAATACCATGGAACGACTTGTGTTCTGTGCACTGATGTTTGGAATGTTGGTGAAGGGGCAGAATTGCCCTGGTCGGTGCATCTGCCAGAACATCTCTCCCACCCTCACCCTGCTCTGTGCCAAGAAAGGACTCCTCTTCGTGCCGCCTACCATTGACCGAAAGACAGTGGAGCTGCGGCTGACAGACAATTTTATCACAATCATTCGAAGGAAAGATTTCTTTAACATGACCAGTTTGGTCCACCTAACCCTGTCCCGCAACACCATCAGTCAGATCACCCCCCATGCGTTTGTGGGACTCCGTTCCCTCCGTGCCTTGCATATGGATGGAAATCGCTTAAGTGTTATTAAGACCGACCATTTTAAAGGACTTTTCAATCTCCGACACCTAATTCTTGGGAACAACCAAATTCACTATGTGGCTCCCACTTCTTTTGATGAGTTTGTAGGCACCATCGAGGACTTGGACCTCTCTTACAACAATCTGAAGACGCTTCCTTGGGAAGCCATTGCCAGGATGACAAACATCAATACTCTAACTCTGGACCACAATCTCATCGATCACATTGAGGCTGGGACCTTCACCCTCCTAGCTAAGCTGGTACGCCTGGACATGACCTCCAACCGCCTGCAGAAGCTGCCCCCAGACAGCCTGTTCCAGCACGCCCAGGTTCTGTCAGATGCTAAGGGCTCCAACCCCTCTTCGCTGGCCGTGAGCTTCGGGGGAAACCCCCTTCACTGCAACTGTGAACTACTGTGGCTTCGACGGCTTACGAGGGAAGACGACCTGGAAACGTGTGCCTCCCCCGAGCACCTTATGGATAAATACTTCTGGTCCATCCAGGAGGAGGAATTTATCTGTGAGCCTCCTCTGATCACCAAGCACCAAGTCAGCAAGCCCTTCGTAATGGAAGGCCAGGGGGTGACACTAAAATGCGTTGCCATGGGCGACCCCGACCCCACCATCCATTGGCGCTCCCCTGATGGAAAGCTGGTGCACAATAATTCCCGGACCATCCTGTATGAGAACGGCACTCTGGATATTCTCATCACCACCCTCAAGGATAGTGGGGCCTTCAACTGTGTGGCATCCAACGCTGCAGGAATCGCAACAGCGTCAGTAGAGGTCAACATGATACCACTGCCCCTCTTCGTCAACAGCTCCAGCCAGATGAAAGCGACAGACCCTGGATTGTCTGATATCACCACTTCCTCTAAGTCTGGTAACAATGACACAAAGAACCATGACAAGAGAGTAGTGGCAGTCGAGCTGACGTCCTCTTCAGCTGTAATTCAGTGGCCGTCGGAGCGACACATCCCGGGCATTCGTATGTACCAGATCCAGTACAATAGCACCTTGGATGACACTCTGGTGTACAGGTGAGCCTTTTACAGGAGTGTGAACAGCTATGTTTACCCAAATATTTCTTAGATTTTTATATACAATTACAAATTAAACATTATATTCATTCACTCAGCTGTCCTAACAGCACTGGTGAGATTTAGCTTCAACACCAAGCTGACACTTATAGCAGATACAAGAATTTCACATGAAGCCTAAAAGCAAAATACAGTAATTTACAGTCTATTACACAAGTTTTTAAAATGCAGATTGGCACATACACTTTTGGTTAATAAGGGAAAGATGTCTATGATTCAAAAATAGCATAGTTTTAAAGATGTTTTCGTCCCATGTTTTGACAGAGTAGCACACCTGAACACACCAGTCTGCAGAGAAATTGCCTTTACACTCATTTAGTGTAGCCCACATGCATCAGTTTGTAAGTGCAGATTTTCACAAAATGTGCTTGGTTGCTGTAAATGAACCAGGTTACCAGTCTTTAAGAAGCATAGTGGCGGAATTTCAGTTCAGCTTTAGAGCACTAAGAAAAGCGTGATTTAATAAGGGTTTTTGGCATGATGAGTGTAATGGTTGATGATGGTTTTGAGTGGTTTGCGCATAACCCTATTTTGTTCTGTAAGCCCTAATTTTTTATTGTGTGATTTTGAATAATGTACAGTTTATAGCAGAAATGACTGTATATGATAAATATAATACTTTGTGTTTCATTTTTAGCTGCACCCTGAAACTGAAATTGGTTCAGGATTTCATACATCCTTGCATATACAGAAAGAAAATTTAAATATGTGTGTGTCTGTGTATATATATATATATATATATATGTGTATATGTGTGTATATATATATATATATATATATATGTGTATATATATATATATATATATATATATATATGTGTGTGTGTGTGTCTGTATTAATTGTATTTTTCAAAACAACTATAAAATATTGCATATATGGAATCTTAAAAGAGATGCAGCTTAGTAGTTGTAAGTAGCATGCAGCTCCAAAACCACGCAGCACTGGCCAGCACTTGAGACAGGACATAAAAAGACTTTGCCAGAATTTATTCTACCCACCTTGGCCGCAGTACTCCTCACTTTCCAGTGTTTGCTATAAAGCATTTTGATTTTCTTTTCTTTTCCAACTTAAATTGACTGTCTGACAGAAGCCCCAACTTTTTCTCCTTGTTAGCTCTATAAAGTGGTGAGAGATACTCTTTTCCAGCTCTACCTAAACTATCAAATTGACCGACTAAGTCTTTAGCTCGCTGCATGCCGTGAAGTTCATCGCTTTAGCTTGTCCTCTGATGGATACTTTTTGGAAGTTTTTTATGTTTGAGGTATCATTGACTCAGACACTCAATGCCTCCAAATGCCCCATTGCATGGAGTAATGACCAGCACTGCTCATAGTACTTACTTCCCTACCTGGTTCAATGTGATGTGACTAGTGTAACGTTTCAATACATCCAACCATAAATGTCAGAATGGTGGACCTAAGAGAACGGCGGTAGAGAGAGGTAAGTCGGTTTAATAAAGTTTATCTCTCGGCATGTGACACATTGATTAACAATGTTATTACTTAGGTTCCATTTTCTACCTATGGTCCACCAAGCAGCTATGCTCAAATTACACTTGTGGAATTCTGTCTCTGATGCTCGACCCTCTCATTATGCCAGATGAGTAGAGTTGAAGTGTGAGTATGTTCTACTGTAGTGGGGAGATTGTTTAATCAGACCCTAGAATTGCTTGGAGAAACTTCTTCTTGTTCTCCATGGTGGGTCACTGGTTAAAATGTGAGCCGTGCACAGGAAATGCCCTCCTACAGTATCTCTGGCACTTTGTGACTCCTGTGAAGGTGTTATGTGTGCATTACATTCTTCTTAAATTGATCTAAGTCTTTCCTGAAAGGCCGCTTGTTGACTACATGTCCTTTCTTCGAACGATGATACTTCCATCGCTCTGACCTTCTCATGTATTTCAGCGTTGCATATTTCCCATGCACATTAAACATCCTAGTCTCAGTGAAGATGTAACCTAGAGCTATGCAAACATCCAGTTTGATATCCTTGTTGTCAATGATTCAGTCTCCTATCTCTACAGCTTAAAACTGCAGCTCGTCTCTCAAGCTATGCTACAATGATGGCAGGATTTGGGGCAGGCTTAACTATGGGAAGGAGAGGACCATCCCAGTTACACCTTACTTTTATTAGTAACCTATCTTGAATATTTATAGAGCCGCCAAGCTGAAGTGGGTCAGAAAGATTGCTTAACATTGATAAAATCTCATGTAATGTGTAGGCATTTACAATCCCTATCTTCTGACAAATTACAGCCAGGCCCCAAAATTCTCAGTTTTGGTTGGAAAGTTAACAATAGAATCGTTGTCCTGTATTCCTACCACCTCTATTATCTGTTGGGAATTTGTTCACATCCCCTACTTTGTTGATGGCAGCTGAACGTTGGGGCATACTAGCATCTATCAAGTACTATGGAGGTAAGTGATGTCTTCCTTCATTTAGGTTAAGGATAACATCATTGGAAAGATTACATTTCCTCTTGACAAACTCTCTGGCAGCGATTTGTTTAATAAATTCTCTCATGATGTGCAATCTGTTCCCGTGATCACCCCATACCACAAAGCAACATATGTTCTTTGCAGCTTTCGCTGCTCTGGGCTCCTTCCTGAAGTGTGGTAATATCTTGAGGAAGATATCATAAATGTCATACCTGGTAGGGAGGACACCTTTCAAAAACACACTGAGCTGCTGGATATTAACATCAAGCTCCCCTTATTTGGCAAATTGATTTGGTTGGGTGACGTGGTGGTGCACTGGTTAGCACCAGCGCGTCATGCGTCTGGACCCACCATTCGAGTACATGCCCGGCTCTGCATTGGACAGGCAAGTACATAAAATACATGGATGGGTTTAGTTTGAGGAGTTCAGTCAATTCTGCATGATCGTTCTTAAATTTATTTCGCATGAACTCCATGATCCGTGATACTTCACCACTGGATGCTTCTTAATTAGATGAATTAGTTGAGCAAGACAATTGCTTGCCTATTTGTTAGTGTGCTAATTATGTGGACTATGGGAATGACCCAGCTGATCTGATCCATGCTAAAGATACTCCTTCTCCATCTTCTCCAGAAGGTAAGGTTTTTGACCAGAGGGACTTTATGCTATCCTTATTTTCGGTGGAAGATTATCACCCACAAGGCACTTTGTTCCCAGTAACATATACTACTGTTTCACAACTAAGGCTGAAGATTTCTGTGGCTGACAATGATAAATAAAATCCTCTTTTGCGTGAATCGTACTTCGACTGGGGCAAAGGTGTCCATTTTCTCATTTTGATGTGAGAAACATGTGAGATGTATTTAGCACAGGATATATAAAGCAACTGGTAACACATTACGTTAACTAACTTAGCAACTCCATTAGTACTCAAGTACAAATCATAATCAAATGAACCATTATTGTTGATTAATGATGAATGAACATGGAATCAGTACTTAACTAACATTTAGTTTCTGATAAATTAATACATTAAATAAAAATGTATTACTACGTTATTTGTGCCCCCTCAAAGTGTTCCCTAGCAACTAATGACGGCTTTTGGGCAACAGAAATCTTTATTACCTACTTAAGGGCTAACCACTATGTCGAGGTATTGTAAGTTCTTGTATGCACGTCCCAGTTTCTCTTCTGAAAAGAAGCAGAATATCGACTTTGAATCTGGTAACTGTGGAGGAGAATCAGACAGCACCTGGCACAGTGATCTCTACCCTGTTATCAGAGGAGTTTATATTCTATGAATATGGGAAAGGCTTGACTTGCCTGTTCTTCAAATGACTTCACACTGATTCTCTCCAGTCTACCGTGTTTGACACTCCTGCACACGTGTTAAGCATTCAAAAAGAGTCGTTGCTTGCTATATTGAGTCCCTCACCATGGGGCCTAATCCTCTGTGCAGCTGGCTGGGGTGACTGAAGAGAAGAAGAGAATTATCTTATTTCCTGCTCTGCTGTGTTGGAAGTGTGATGTCTTTCACACCATGATGATGGACTGGCATGATGCACTATACTCGTCACTGTAAAATTCTAAACACGGCTTCTGCCGTGTCGCTTAGTGGAAGGTAGCAGTGGAAACATGTTCTCCCATCACATCTTTTCCGCTATCCAGAGGATTCCTTTTAAATCTACAAAATATTTGAAGCCAAACATGGTGTACTGGGGCTTGAGTCAACAAAAACTGGGGTGACTTCAAGAGAGGTTTAACATTGGCTAAGCTAACACACGTTGACAAACGTCATAGTTCGTCACCAGCATGAAGGTCATTCAAACATCATTTTCTTTGTCCAAGTCTTTTACACAGCATTGTATATACAACACCTTGCAAAAGTATTTCTATGCCCACAGAAAGACCTAGATCCAGTCTGCCTTGAAGAATGGGCAAAAGGAGGTTCTTCAAGAGAATAATGTGATGAATTAAAAAAGTCTATGTGAGTGACAGACTATGTGCTGTTGTAAAAATACTGACAGAAAGAATATGTGTATGTACCATTTGTAATTTATGTAAAATCTGCTCATTCTAAGAGAGGCTTTTTCCTGGCACTGTGTATACGCGCACACACACACGGACACACACACACGCACACACACACACTAGCATCCAATTTATTAGAAACACCTGTACACCTGCTCATACCAGCAAAATGCTCTCTGCATAGAACAATTTTGAGATTAAGTATTTCAGAAACTGCTGATCTCCAAGGATTTTCTGGGATTTTGCACAGCAGTCACTAAAGTTTACAGAGAATGGTGTGAAAAACAAAAAAATCATCTAGGGAAAGGAGGCCTGTGGGCGGAAAGGCCTTGTTGATGAGGGAGATCAGAGGAGAACGGTCAGACTGATTCGAGCTGACAGGAAGGCTGCAGTAACTCGAAAACCAACTTTTGCAATGGTGGTGAGCAGAAAAGCATCTGAGAAAGCATCACACATTGAACCTGAGGTAGATGGGCTACAACAACAGGAGACTAAATCAGGTTCCTCTCCTGTCAGCTAAGAACAGGTAACTCAGGCCTTGGTGGGTACAGGCTCACCAATACTGGACATCTAAAGATTTGATGTGTTAGAACATGCAGACAGAGTCAGAATTCACTGTAAATACCATGAATCCATGGGCCCAACCTGCATTGTTTCAACAGTTGAAACTGATGGTGGTGGTGTAATTATGTGGGGAATGTTGGCACACTTTGGGCCCCCAATACTAACCGAGCATCACTTGAACCTATGAGCCTATATGAGTTTTGCTGCCGACCATGTGAATCGCTTTATTGACAAACTTTACCCATTATCTAATGGCTTCTTCAACACGTATATCGGGGCTGCTTGTGCTTCAGTGGGCTAAGCCTCTGTGCCTGTGATCGAAAGGTCGCCAGATTTTGTCCGGCCTCCCCACGTCTGTAGCTACTTGAGCAAGACCCCTGACCCCCCAGCTCCCTGAGTGACACAGCAGGTGGCTGCCTTTCGTGGCCCAGCTTGCTCTCACCTACAGAGAGTGATTGAGGGAGGCAAAAAGAAAATTTTCCCACAGGGATCAATAAAAAAAGGTGTATGTTATTATTACATTTCAAACTGGGGCCATGAACATGACACTGGATTTGATGTCCTTCACTGGCCAGCCAGTCACCAGATCTGAATCCAGTGGAGCACCTTTGGGATGTGGTGGAATGGGAAATTCGCCACATCATTGTGCAGCCGACTAATCTGCAGCCATTGCATAATGCAATCATGTCAGCATGGACCTGAATCTCTAAGGGGTATTCTGGCACCTTCTTGAGTCTGTGCTATGAACAATTCAGGCTGCTCTGAAACCAAAGTTAGGCCGTACTCCATATGAGAAGTGCTTGGAATTTTCTGATTTTTTATATTAATTTGAATTTTCAGGTGTAGCTAACTCTAACCCTAACTTTTGAAAGAAAATAAGCCCATAAAATATTTGCTCATTTAAGTGTTAATTTTCCCCACATAATTCCAACACTACTTTGCAGAGTATACTTGGCATTCTTCTAATGGATAGGATCAATAATTGAATCTTTTTAGATAAACATTTATAGGTATTAATTTTTTTATAGATTGAAGAATGGGGGGAGAATCATGTTTCCTTTTCTCTTTGAAATTAAAGTCACTTTTCTGTAATTCGACCATACATTTCAGATAATCATACAAACAAGATTAAATGTCGGGAAACAAAATTTATCACCCTCAAATATTTATAATTCTTTGGCTTGTTAATGCTTTCACTTCACGAGTGTCTTCTTCATGAAGTTACGCATAGCCATCGATGTTTTCCATAACCTACTTCTTAGTTGTTTTCCTCAACAAAGCCATTTTTACAGTAGCTTCTGTTTGGTTTATTTTGATGTGACTCTTAACCTGATGAAATGTTACATCTAATATACAATAATAAAAAAAACCAAGCCATTTATCATTGTTATCCAAAATCTCACTGGGCCAAAATGTGTGACAAGAAGATTGAAAAACTGATAGAAATATGGCGTTAACTATAAGCAAACAATCTGTAAATGTTCCTGACACTACTGAAAGCAAGTGCAAGCAAGGTGTATTATATTCTGGATTTGTACTAATGGTAATGTGTTAATGGTACTGTACTAATGGTACTGTGTTAATGGTACTGTACTAATGGTACTGTGTTAATGGTACTGTACTAATGGT
>JAABNX020000042.1:6358340-6373194 GCA_015163995.2 Mormyrus lacerda | reverse complement strand
TAATGGTACTGTACTAATGGTACTGTGTTAATGGTACTGTACTAATGGTACTGTGTTAATGGTACTGTACTAATGGTGACTGAATGTTTAGCCATTTCCTCACACCTCCAGGTTTGGGGGCTTGCGTTTCTGCATGTCTGCTCTGTGCATGTTTTCCCTGTTTCCTCTCACACTGAGGCAACTGGCATCTATACCCCTGGTTAGGTACAGATGCCAGTTGGGAACATTTTTCTTAAACGGGGTAAGGGCTTTCCTTTGGTCATTACTTGAACGTGGTGTGATTGCTGCTGGGGGTTGTGTTGGCTCTCACATCTCTGGAGCAGCTACCTTCCTAGATTTTTTTCACACACACCAGTATCTAGAGTTTGCAGAAAATCATGCGATAAACAACAACATCCATTGGGTGCCAGGTCTGTGGGCAGAAACACCTTGTTTATGGGAGTGGTCAGTGGAGAATCGCCAGACGTGATATAATTAACGGGAAGGTCACAGTCCTGCCCAGTACTGGGGGGCAGGAATTAAGGCTTATCTTATGGTGTGCAGGAATTAAGGCTTATCTGAATGGTCAGTTTGTCAACCCTTAAAAGAATTTTGGAGGAAAACGTGGGTTCTGCCTGCTACTAACCAGTGTACCTATTGGAATGATCAAAATGTAAATTGTCTGTAGTCTGAGTGTGAGCCATGGACTGGCTTCCCATTATAATCATCTCTATACTTTGATTTCACGGCCCTTAAGCCGGTCTGTACAAAATAACCGGGTCTTAACCAGAGATTTAAGTATCACTTTACATGAAAAACCTTCTCAGAATGTGCACCGTTCCTAAAAGCAGAACCGTTTGTAGCTCCTCAGCACAGTGCGTCCTGGGGAGAAGCTCCCGGTCATTGATTCCCTTCTGTAGGGTTCCCAGTTTTCCAGTGACAGCTGGCACTATTTTTGTTTTTTGTAGCCCACATTCAATTTATTTCTATTGCTAGAACTCTGTATTTGCTAATCTTCTCTGTTTCTTTTGTTAGAAGATTAGTGTCGTCTGGGATTGCAACATCGATTAGGAAGCACGTTCTTGCCTTCTTGTCATCGACCACTATGTCAGGCCGGTTCGCTAATACGGCTCTATCGGTGTTAATGGCCATGTCCCACATAACTGTGATGGAGGCCCTGATGTTTGTGACCGTGGGCTTGTGGGCCGTGGTCAAGCCAGCGCTCCGACGCTCCATGGCCAAGCTCCTTGCAGATCGCCCAATGTAGATATTTTGGCTATTTTGTTGTACCTATGAAGGTATTCAGTAGGTGCTTCTTCTTCTTCTTCTTCTTATTATTATTCTATTTATTATTATTATATTTATTATTTCTTTCCTCCATTAGCTCCAGAACCTTACTCCTACTGTGCCCTATTTTGCTGTGTCCTTTTCCCTGTTCTGTGATGTCATTAATTTTGATATTGCACTTATATTTTGTTCCATAAAGAGGATAAATACTAAACTGTAAAATCCGTACTTGCTTATTGATTTAGTTTTGTTCAAATAAAAATCCTACTTTTCTGTTTGAGGAGTATGAATTTGCAAATATTTTGAAATATACATATGAATTTGTAAATAATTCAGTAGGACCTTTCCCCAGGCGCCAATTAGTTTTCTTGCTGTGCACAAAAGTAAGAATTTCACTAATCTTCACTTACCATGACTTACCAGCCGCAAAGAGGCAGATTAGATACTAATGGCTGGATGTGCATTATTTCTTTCTTTGCTCTTGCATTTGATTTTAAATAAAAGACAAAAACATAAGAAACACAACAGAAGTTTTATTGAATACTGATCGAATGAAATGAAGTATTGACCCTCATTTCAATGTCCACTGTTGCTGTTTTTTTCACCACAGAATGATCCCCTCAACAAGCAAGACTTTCCTGGTGAACGACCTTGCAGCCGGCCGGGAGTATGATTTGTGTGTGCTGGCAGTCTATGACGACGGCATCACCTCCCTTACGGCGACCCAGGTAGTGGGCTGTGTTCAGTTTAGCACAGCCAGTGAGAACAGCCAGTGCAAATTCATCCATAGCCAGTTTTTGGGCGGCACCATGATCATTATAATCGGAGGTATTATAGTCGCTTCTGTGTTGGTCTTCATCATTATCCTCATGATCCGCTATAAGGCGTACAGCAACCCCAACGACAGCAAATGCAAGGTCAGCAGTATGCAGTCACAAACCAATGGGAATCGGGGTGACATGCAACGTTCCACCTCCAAACAATATGCTGAAGATGACTACCATGCCGGACAAGTGGCAAAGGTGGTTAAAGAGTGCAAAGCACTGGTGTTAAAGGTAGATACTGATAATCAGGAGGTCCCACTGGCCACCACTGCCATTTTAGAGGTGGAGTTACCCCTTCCAGGACCAGCAGACCCTGACAGGGCCAACCGGCGAATGAGCTTAGATGCCCAGCGCTCAGGTCTTGCTGAGAATAACCACATGGACAGCAGCCTGGCGGGTTCCACCTTGTCTCTCTGTCTCATTGGACCAAGTGCAGGCAACAAGGAAGTCTCCAAGCTAAAGGACAAGAAAAGTGCGCTGGCCAGCCTACTGCCCAGTGAGCTGGCACGAACTAGGCACCGGTTCTCCTTCGATGGGGATTATTCCTTGTTTCAGAGCCACAGTTACCCCCGGGCACGGACAAGGAGACACATGTCCTCCAGTCAGATCAACGTAGACTCTTCACCCTTAAACAACCGCAGGGTAACTTTCAGCAGCACAGAGTGGATGCTGGAGAGTACTGTTTGAAGGCACCAGGGGAAAACTGTGCCCATCCATTCTGCAGCAGTGCCTTATTGACAAATGTACTAATGGAGGATGCTGCTAAGTCTGGTCATAATTTGTTTCACTTTGACACGTGTTTTTTTCCCTTTTTGTGCTTTCTATCTGATGCCAGGCCTGGCAGACGGAGATTAACTTTTTATGGAAAAAAAAAAATAATTATGAGACAGAACTACGAGCACACAGAAGCGGATGTTCAGAATGTCAGCAATTTCTCTTGGAGTTATTTTAAAGCTTTTGCACAGAAGACACGAGATATAAGGACAAGAATCACAAAACGTCTTTATAAGAGCGTATATTACAAATGTCTATACACATGCAAGATTCATAACGGCATAGAGAAGGTGAATCTGCGGACGCTGCCTTGCTCATATGACTATATGATATTGATAGATATTGTTTCTGATGTGACTGTAAGATATTGATAGGCATTGTATCTGGCTGGTCTAGATAAAAACAGCTAATTACAAAATATATGAATATATCAAATATCTGTCTGTGTTATAAATATAGAAGTCATATGTTACATGTCGTTTTACAAAAAAATTTGATTGTTAACCACAAGTTTTTACATTACAAGCCTGTGCCATCACAATCTTTTATTCAGCATATCGAAGTTCCAGATTCACGTATCCCTTAATAAAGAGTATTAAAAGTTTGTGTCAGTTAATTGTTCCATGTGTTACTTTTTATTTTTTCCTTACATAAAATTTTTAAATCAACTGCTAATATGCATTTGAGCTATAAAAGGTATGTGACAATGAAGGGCCTAATAATTATGAAATTCACTGTTGAGAAACATATATAGTAATTAAATTTCTACATTTATTTATAGTATATATTTTTTTTAGGAGCATTTGAAAATTTTAACATATAGAATATATGAAATATATATGGAGTAAACAAAAGAAAAGCTGTATAATAATATGCATTAGGGAGCCACGTTGTCTGAGTGCGTAGCAATACGATGTCACACCTCCTGCATTAGGCGTTTGACTCCCAGCCTCAATGTATGTCTGCAGTTTGCATGTTCTCTCAATGTCCGTGAGGCTTTTGTCTGGTTACTCAGATCACCCCCTGCCGACAAGCACTTAGGTAAATTGGCACCTCTAAATTACGCACAGCGTGTGTTTGTGTGAGTAGACATGTGCCCTGAGATGGACTGTCACCTCACCTAGTGTTCCTTTGTCCCCTGCTTCATGCCCTGTGCATTCTGAGACAGACTCCAGGCTCTCCATCACCCTGTACTGAGCAAATTCTTATAGAAGCTTGAAGCATAATACAATTTCATAAGATCATATATTGACATTAATATTCTAGATTGCTTGGAAATAAATAACCTCACCCTTTTAGTGCTCATTCCTATAACACCAAAGAATTATTCCTCTCTGGTACTGTGGAACAGTATTTCCCAACCTGGAACCGAAGGGAGCTGGGAGGGAGCAAAAATGTGGACTGTCTTGCAGGAAGCAGGGAGGAAGCAAAAATGTGGACTGTCTCGGGGTCCACGAGGACCAGATTGGGAAACAGTGCTGTAGAAGTATACCACAGAGGCTTAGAGTTTGCATGTTCCCACAGTTGTTATGTGGGTTTTCTCCCACGGTCGAAAAAAAAAAGTCGGGCAAATTGGTCAAACTGAAATAGACAAATGAATATATGCTCTGCAATGAACTAGTATTATCTCCATGGTGACATCCTAAGTTCCAGGCTGTAATTCTGTTCTTTGATGAACGGTTATGGGAAGGGTAATGGGATCATTGGTCATGAACTCTTTTTGATATCAGGTGTTTATGATGTTATATGTTGAGTCAGGTGTTTTATTAATAAAATTGTATCTGTACATGTGCTGTGAGCTGACTGGCTAAGAGTAACCCCTGTCTTCTGGCAGTGAGTCTAAAGCCTCCTCAAACTCTTGCACAAAACCTTTTGTATTTTCAATATGCATGTTTTCCATTCCAAGATAACATATTTCATAAGGATCTCTTTGATTCCCATTGTGTACTACTTTAACATACAAATCACAAATGTTTGAAAGGGTTCTGGAGAGGAGATGTTAGTTTTTTTTGCAATTAATCATCTAATTGTTGGTTTTTAATTTTATTATTATTTTTTGTTTTTTTTTTTATTATTATTATTTATTTGTACTCCAGCAAAACGTACTGTGTTACCTTGTTTTGGATATTCACAAAGTGAATGTGTTTTTGTTTCTAAAAATATTTGCAAAGCATAATTTAAGTTTCAACTAATTGTCATTTAAGTATTTCCATTCCAAATAAAAACACTGTATGAAACAAAAAATATATATATATTTTTTGATCAAAGAAATGAAGTGTAATGGGCCTGACAATTTCCTCATTACATATCAACCAGAATTACAATGTGTATAATCAGAATTATTTTCCCATAATCCTGTGCTGGATAAACAGCTGAAATGTTTTTCAATGTAGATAATGGAATCAACAACTTATAGAATGTATGTAAAAATCATAAACAACAACAAAAATAACACAGTAATATCTATTTGGCAATGTTAGTTTTTAAATTTACATATAAGAATAATGTTTCATTTTCTGAAAATGTTTTTTGTATGTGGAAAATTGTCTGCAGATAGTGAAAAAAATTAAAACTGCACTTAGTGGTGATACACAAATATACAGAACAAGAATGCTGTAAACATGTAATCAATACTATTACTAATGTTTTTTCCTCAACATAAAGCTGGACGGAAAATCATTGTAATGCCGGCCCTTCAGACCCTATGGCTGCTGTATTCTTTGATATTTTGGATGATGTTACTCTATCAATTTCTCTTTTATACAAATTCTCTGATGTTTATGTACATTTCTTAAAATAATCAATCCATACATCCACTGATCTTCCAGCCACTTATTCTGGTTCAGGTTGGGTGGCCTTCGAAAACAATGCGAGTTAATTGGTCGACATGAACAGTAGATATGCTGCATTTTATAAAATGTTTCTGTTTCCTTAATATCTGACCTGAATTTTTCAAAACAACTATGATCCAAGTCACATAATGTCAGACTATAAAACATTAAGAAAATGCATGATGTTTAAGAAAACAAAAAAATAAGAAAACGCAAATAAAACAAAAAAACATTGACAATTCACAAAGAAGGGAAAACAATTGTGTTTTACTAACGTTTTTGCATTTTCTCAGTGTTTTGTATTTTCCTAATTTTGTGTGTTTGTCTTTTTGCATTTTGCACTTCAGGGCCACCGTAGCAAAGCTGAAAATAGAGAGCTGCAGTGACAAATCAGCACAAGATATGTGAGGCACATATATTACTCACAGGCGTGGATTTATAGCGGTGGTCACAGAAGCAGGCACACAGTAAATATTTGCACTACTACCTGGATTCTCCTGGAGGCATGTGTTGTCAATAAATTCACCCAACTTAGGGACTGGGTAAATGTAGTTTTTAAGCTGTTAAATCCAAATCTCGATAAGGTCTTCTTTACTGTTGAATGAAGGAAGGATTTGAAAGGCTCTCCACTCCACTGTCAGGAGGAGATCCCATCAATTCCTGGAGGTGACAAACATCAAGGTGATCAAAGACAGCAGCAATGCTAAAGCTTTAAAATCTCCTACTGCCCTTACAAAGGAGCTAAATATATGTATGAACTGCACAGAACATTATGTTCTTTTTTTTCTGCCTAAATCTAAATATGTCTTCGTAAGAAAAATGTATTTAAGTATTTGCTGTATAACATTAAAAAAAATTCTATGTCTATATACAGGAAATAGTGCCTGTATAATTTCATTTACAATTTAATTAGACAGGATTGACCTGTTCAAAGGGATTTTTATAAGGTGTATTAAGTGGATATATTCAATATATGAGTAGTGATTTTGGGGCAGTGGCTCTGTGTTTGTAATAAACTTAAACTTAAAATATTATGCTTCCAAGGTTCAGTATTTAACTTCTGCTCCCAGCTCCGTGAGTATGGATTTTACATGCTTTCCTTGTGTTCATGTCAGTTTCCTCTGGCAGTCTGAAAATATGCAATTATGCATAATATGCAAATTAAACTACAAAGTCAATCATTAAACATTGGCCAGTGGTGTTGTGGAAGCAAGTACACGACGCTATGGGTATAAAATATAATATTTGTATAATATTTGTTATGGATAATCCATGACTTGCAGAGAAATCCAATAAAAGTTGATCCATTGGATGTAGATCCCTAAGGTCATTCCCAATCAGGTTCTGTCAGTCTTCCAGGCTCTAAGATCACTGCCCTTACTTTCTTTATGAAGACTGGCTACTTTAATCTGCTACTTGGTGTATACACACAAAGAACAGTGTGATCTTTCCTCCAACAACTCATATTTGCACAGAAGCAACCCTCTTGTCCACTGCAAAACTCCAACTGGACAGCCGTCAGCCTGGAACTTGTAAATATTCCTACACCTACCTATGGTCTGTAACCATGTGTCAGGGTCAGCACCTGTCTGCCCCAGCCTTTCGTGTCTCTTCCCCTTTTGGCCAGCAGGTGTCGCTGGCCATTCAGTTCTGCCTGTGCCTAAGTCCTTAGTGTGTTTCCCTTGCTCCTTAGATTGCAGCGTGGTGCTATTGGCTGAGCGTATGGCTACAACTGTCTCTGTTTTCGTATTTAGTAGGTTGATATTTTCTTAGTTTTGATCCCTGGTGTTTCCTTTGTATTAGTTTTGTATAGGTTTTTCTAGTTCCTGAGTTTTGTTGGTTTGCATTCTGTTTTGGTTTTTGCTTTCTGCCCTCGGTTGTGTTTTACCTGTCTTTCTTATTTCCCTAGTGTTGGATTCTGTTTCCTAGTTTCTGAATTCCATGACTTAGTTTATTAGATTAGCCTCTGTGCTGTTTCCCTGAGCCTCTTGATTGTTCTCACCTGTCCCGTGTTTGCTTGTTAACCCTCTATATTTAAGTACCAGATCCTGCTCTGTTCTCTGTTGGAATCATTGACTGTGTTTTCCTGATTCTGTGATGTTGGTTATTTGGTTTAGCTATGTTTGCTTCCCTTGCATCGTTCCCTATGTTACCAGTTTTCCATTCGTAGATCATCTTTTGTTCTGTTAATTGTATCCTTCCCCTGTTTAGTTTGGACCCCTTGTGGTCATTTTGTTTGTAGTGTTCCTAGTGTCCTCAGTATCTGTAATAAACCGCTGTTGTTCTCTGGAGCCACAAGTGGATCGTCACCTCCTTTTTTCCTGCCTGTATTATGCCCCAAGTCCGTGACACCATGAGCATGACAGACTCCACCCCCAATAAAGAAGTTTGGTTCTAGTGCCTACACAACGCAAACAAACCTACAACCTCAAAACTAAAAAAAGAAGCACATTACACTGCTATTACCAACCAAAAACAGGAGGAAAAAATAAATCGAGTAACAGGGCACTCACCCCCTCTACAGGTTTCACAAAATTATGAGTAATCAGCTGTCACAATAAAAATAACATATCTGCATTCGTGTCCTGTGAACAGAATGTGATTTGTAGATGTTTAAACCTGCAAGGGAGAGAGGGAACAAGTAGGATTGATGTATTGCTTATTAGTACTGAGACCTCTAAAAACTTTTTGTGGTTATTATGGTGCTGGTCAGATGAATAGTGGAGACAGAAATCATAGCGTGGATGGAGCAACAGACTATCAGGTAGGTCAGCTTGATAACAGTTCACTTGCCGACAGAATCATGCTGTATTTATTATCAGTTTTTAAGTTACCCATTTTACTAAAACCAAATGATGAAAGAGAGAGAAAAACCTGTTTGCCTCTCAACTGCATTTTTCCTCTGATTGATGTAACCATGCAGCCACATACCTGTCAGACACAATCATCTTATCATACTGTAGAGCTCGTTGTGAATGCTGAATGGGTGGTCCCAGGACCACCTGAGCTGCCATGGTAGGGTTGGACTGAACGGTCACAGTTAGGATCATATGCGGCATGGTTAAAGACTCAGCGTTCAGGAAATCAAGGCAAACATGCGTGTGTTATCTTCATTAACATGAGAACATTGAGTATCCTGCGTCCCACGGCATAACAGCATGGTTCACCAATTAATCTGCTGCAGACCTGAAAGCCATTCAGTGAGTCAGAAAGGCAGCCCGACAGATCATTGGCCTACAGCTGCCAGACAGGCTAATTGGCACCTTTAAGTTGCCTGTTGTGTATCCCAGCCTTGTGCCCTATGCTGTCCCTGACCCAGCTAAATGGTTAGAAGATGAATGGAGTTACACTTTTGCTACATTTTTACCGCTTCATTACATGTGCATAATTAAGTCAAGGTAGCACAGGTTAATGAGCTAGTGATCAGAAGCTAAGGAAGAAGCATCAGGACCAGTCCTGAGAATGCTCCCCCAAGAGAAGACTTGTAGAAGCCACAAAAAAAACGAAACTAACTCAAATCCTTCTAATAGCAAATACCAAAACTCAAGAAGGTAAATACACTCTGGACAGTTCCTTCAGTCATTACAAAAGGATCCAAGGGTACCCCCAACTGCCGGGTTAAACAATACTCATAATCTGGCTCCTAGCCATCTTCAGCGCTTAAAAGGTTTTAATGACTGAACACTGTCTGTGAGAGCCAGGCAACTCAAACCCCTGCCTAACAAGCATTTAATGGTCAGTGAGTGTTTTCCTTAGAAGGAGTGCAGGATTGGAATTTTCCATAAGGCCATGACTCCTTTTAGCTCCCCGGTGCCCTCTGTTGGTCATCTTTGCACCTTGCCTCAGACTTCACAGTACCCTACATTTATGCCTGACTCTGGACGGTCCTGCATGGTCTGGGAGGGCTCCACTCTGTTTCTCCATTAGACTCTGGGTGGTAGCCTGATGTCAGACTCACAGCACTGTCCAGAATTCTTCAGAAGGGTTTCCAAAACCTTGAGGCAAACTAAGGACCAAGGTCCAATACTATGTCAAACAAAACACCATGGTATATTACCACCTCCCAAACCTTTAGGCCTGCCATCTGTTTATCTGAGGGGGGTTTCCGTAGGGGAGCAAAATTAACAGCTATAGAAAACCAATCTGCAACTAAAACTAACTAGGCTGTACTCACACTAGGCGATCCATACCATGCGTGAGCACATTTGACCCCCAAAATCTAGTTTGTTTGACTAGTGTAATCGCTCCGTACTGGGCCAAGTTGAAGAGTTGGGCCTGGTCACAATTCAGTTGGACTTGGGCATGGTATGCATCCAGTGTAATTGCTAACCGTACCCCAGCATGGAACATAGTCATGACATCAGTAATGTGACTGGCAGAGATGTGCACACATCTACATATAAATGAACTGGACCTGGAAGGAATGGACCATGTAGGCTGTACAGATAAGTAGGTGACAAATATTTACCAAACAGGTAAAGGGTGTCACTGTGTTATCAATATTGAGGGGGACAGGGATAGATCCATTAAATGACTGAGTCAAATCCGTCCTCACATTGTCCTGTATGACCTAGTACTGTATATATAGCTGTGTATAAGCTACCCGTCCATTTCAGTATTGACTGTATGCTATTTGTTAAAGTGTATGCACCTGAAATCGTCAAATCGAATAAGCGAAGTCTCCCATCAGTTGAATTCATATTTAAAAGCAAAATCCTGGAAGATATTGGGTGGGACAAATACTACTGTTTTGATATTCCCCGCCCCCCGGGTGAGTACTGCCTATGATTGCAGCAAAGGGATCACTTTGGTCTACAGCAGAGGTACAGTGTTTGCTGGAAATTTGGCCTGGTGAAAGTAGCTGCACGATTCATTGAAAATCGATATGTGGCATACTCGATGAATCCATAAGGGTCGTGTGTCATTGCGCCCAAAACAACTCCAAATAGAGGACATTAATCATGGACTCCATTGTGCTGTGCAATAGCACTCTTATTCCTATGTTTTCTTCAATACAGGAATCACACGATGATGACGAAAGTGTGATTGGGCCTGCAACGTTAAGCACAATGTAAGTACGAACCAGCAGGGAGCAGGGAGGGGAGACCATCGTGCTTGGGCGCGGCAAGAGGCAACCAGGCCAAGTCTGACTATGCCCTAAAATGACTGTATAATCTTGTAACTGTGATAATCCCATCACAAGGATACATGAGTCCAGGGGCAGTGGGAGATACGGAGGGGTTGGACCTGTTCCAGCGGCCTCTAGGCAGGGTGCTATGAAGTTCCTAACATCGTTGTCCAATCCAGGCCATCAGAAACGCCTCTGAAGGAACTTCAATATCCTGCCTACCCCAGCATGACCCAGCAATTTGGAACAATGTCCCTAGTGCAGTATTGTTAAATGCCGCCCTCCCTCCAAGTCTGGACCAGGTTCAGTAAGCTGCACTCTTCTTACATTGTCCTTGAGAGACAGCTGTTCTGGAACAAATATATGAGATAAGGGGAGGATGAGTTCTGGCTCACAGCTTCACTCTGAGCTACTGACCAGAGAGAGCTACCTTAGTATTCTTGAAACCTGGGGGGAAAAAAATGAACCCAGTAATGAAACAAAGCCCATCAGTGCTGCTGAGGGCTTAGTCATTTGGTTTTATAGAGAAACTCAAGCTTCCTCTGGTCAGTCCACACCATAAAGGGTCTGGGAGACTTCGTTCAGCTCGTTCCTTCACTCATCTAAAGCTAGCTTGACCGGCTAAGAGTTTCTCAAATCATTTTTCTGCTTTTTGAAAGGTGCCATGAAAAGAAAGCACCAGGGTGAGCCATACCATCCATAGGTGATCTCAGTGGCAGCACAACCCCAGCACCTGTCTCTGAGGCACCTACCTCGATGATAAAGGATACGGAGGAGGAGGCTGAAGCAAATCGCCGTTTGAGTTTCTGGAAGACAGCCTGTGCTTCCACAGTCCAGACTACATTTGATGGAAATCCTTTGATTAATGATAGGATTGGTATAGCTATAGATCTCACATTCCAGGTAAAGAACCTGTGAGCATGAAGCAAGCAAATTCTAGAAAGTTTCTGCACTTGTCCTACTGTGATATAGGGTATGACTGCTCCATAATTTCTCTAACCTTGGCAGCCTCTAACAGGGCTGTGCAGAGACTTTTTGAGGGGCAGGTGCTCAAAGGTTAAAAAAGGGGAATTCAGTACATTTAAAGCTCACACACAAGTTCATATTATACAGTTTGGGCAAAATGGGCAGGTGGGCAGGCATCACCAGCTCCCCCCTCTGCTCTCTGAAAATATGTCTGCAGAGGAGACAGTCACACTTCTCCATTTCACTTAGTGGTTATTCGCTAACAAGCTTTCCAGCAATCTCTGACTAAAAAGTTGGTAAAAAAATTCCAAAAATCATCAAAGTAAGTTTGGTTTCACCAGTTGTGGCAACCAAAGCACCCCCTACCCCTCTAGACATTCTAAACATACATGGTAAACCCACAATATTGGTAGGGACATGCCCCTACCATCCATACCCAAATCTACGTCCTTTCATCAAGGTATACACAGACAAATCATTCAAGTGCAATTCATCAGTAAAATCTTTCTTCAGCGCTTGAAGGACAGTTGGAGAGTTGGCTAGATCCTATAGCATCACAATATATTCATAATACCCTCAAAGGGTAATGAAGGCCTTCTTTTCACTCGTCTCACTGATGGATGCGATGGTCGTAAGAATTCCTTAAGTTGAGTTTTGAGAAGACTTTGACCGTGAATATTAAAGGTAACAGGTCCTTGCTTTTAATGGCAATCTAGGTCATGCTACAATAGTCTATGCAAGCGCCCCATCATTCATGCCAAGAAAGAAAAATCAGTCATTGAGACTGCAAGGTGAAAGGGCAGATGAACCCATTCTTCAGCACCTCTTGGACATACTCCTCAATTGCTATGGTTTCAGAACAGGCAATGAGTAAAGATGGCTTCTATGGGCATATTACTTGGTAGTAGGTTGAAAGCTCGATCACTGATGATGTGGAGTAAATTTTCATGTCTTCTCCTTGCTATAAAATCTGATAGTGACTCTATCTGAGCAGAAAAGTCTATTGTCCCAAGAGTAAGAGCTGGGAAGCTCAGCAAATACAAGTACTCCCACCCTAAGGGAAAACATGAGGTCACGGGGGGGGCAGCTTAACAAACATCCCTGCATCCAAGAGAACTGAGGTTAGTGGGTCATTACTGCGACCGGATACTTCTGCTCCCAGACTGCAGTTACCCCCCTGCAGAGCCTTTCCTGTCAGGTGTGAAATGATGCAAGGCTACACTTGACTCTTCAGGTCTGATGTGATCTGGCTGCAGTTCAAACACCAGAGAGCACATGGTTAGGAACTCCCTACATGCCTCAGGAGAGCCATTGAGGCACCGTGACAGAGCTACGCTGACCTCCGTGCCACTGGCCGTCAGCATGGGTAAGGATGGTACAGGAAAAGGGTCAGAGGGTGAAGACCAAGACACTGTAAAGGTGCAGGTCTGAAGGTCCTCAATGGCTTCCGAGTCGCTAATTGAATCGGTTGACAAAGTCAGTTCTGTTGTTCATGCAGCACGGCTCCCGGATTAGTTAGAACACTGTAAAAAAAGCTCAATGACTGGAAACAATGTCCAGGAATCTGAGACTTGATACTTTGAGGGAGCAAAACAGCAAGACTTGGAACTTGACACTAGGAAACTACAAATCTGGGCCCCCCAGCTGTGCAGCCAGATTGACTGTGTAGGCAGCAGCATTTCTGGGTCAGTTCACAGGTCACATTGAGCGTCCAGGCAAACATGGGTAAGAATCGTGATCTAAAGCACATTACGAGATTGGCTTAATGTGGCATAAACAAATCCTCTGGCAAGGAGCCATAGGAATAAAATCACCACTATGTCAACTGAGAAAAAAGATTCAGGGCTGAATTCTTTGAAGAGTTGACATTTTCATTTAAATTTTTAAATGATCAATTATCATATTGCATTGCTCATACATATGGCATCATGCATGCACCGTTTTATGCATGCACACTTCCACTTTAGTTACTTTCCTTTATAGCTCCAATGGAAGGTTGTAGCTATGAATTTGGCCCCCCCTCTGGGGTCTGGCAGTACTTTTTGTTCAGGGTGGGAGGCCCTGACAGTAAATATTGGGGTGCAAATAAAGTGCTGGAGGTCCCTTGAATCTGCCAGGGTCTCCATGCTTCTGAAGACCTCAGTCCCTACGGTGAAATGACCCCTTACCTTACAAATCCCATCTCTTAATTTTTTTGTTCCTCAACTTTTTATTTTAAATTTAGCATTTTATGCTCTGTTTGTTGTTTAATCTTACACTTTGAGAGCAGTGCCTTGGCACAGTAATTTCCCTTGGGATGACTTTTTTGTGTAGAGAATTATATATTAGTGATTTTGAGGTATGCAGCCCGTTGGGGATAGCAAACACAGAAAAGCACGAAATCTGTGCTATGTATCGAGGCATTGCAAACTTGCCCATCAAGTTAACATCAACTTCAAATGAAACATCAAAGCGTCATTTTTACAGCAGTGATTTAGTGACATATTGATCCACTCTTGTCAGATTTTGAATTTCTGAAACTGGAAAGGTTGTACATGCAATATGTGACAGATCATAAGACGAGGTCTTCTCAGCGTATAAGCAGACAACCTACACTCATTAGGATGCATTCGAGACAGGTTTGCTGTCGACATTCTGATTCTGTCTCGCAAACCATGAAGAGTAAAGAATGAAAGTGAGAGAAGAATATAATAGGGCCTTTGGGATTGCTATGTTTGTGTATAATATATATGGCTGGTATGGATACAAATGTACAATGGCAACAGTGTGTGTACCAAACAAAGCCAGGAAGTGGCAGATTTGATTGAAAAAAAGTTAAACAGGCAGTATAGTGCAGTATTGTAGGGAAATTTCATGGTGGCTGAAGGTGATCACAGATGTCCTCGCTCTCTGTCGATTCAATGCCTTGGTACGAAATAAGTATTTGATTGATTTTATATCCAGCTGAAGTGGACAGTGCCAGTGGGTCCAAAAGGCCTTGCTTTGACAGTGTCAGGGTCAGCCCCTGTGTCTCACTGTGTCCCTTCCCCGTTTGGCCAGCAGGTGTTGCTGGTCATCCCGTTCTT
>JAABNX020000042.1:6322045-6358240 GCA_015163995.2 Mormyrus lacerda | reverse complement strand
CTGTGTTAGTCTCGTTACCCCTTAGTATTTTAGTTCCTGCTTCTGTCCTGTTCCCCAGTGGTTCGTTGTTTATGATTTAGACTGATGGTGTTTGTATTTGATTGCAGTTACTCATTCTGGTTCCTATTGTTTTGCTTTAGTTTATCCCTTTTCCTTTTGACCCCCCGTTGGTCCCTTTGTTTTGTTAGGCTTTTCTTGTGTTCTTTTCTTTAGTTCTATTTAATAAATCCCTTTTGTGTCCCTGAGCCACAAGTGGGTCGTCCACCTCCTCCTGCACCATGCCCCGTTCCCGTGCCCGCCACCGTGACAGACAGTATGTTTATGCCTTAATTATATTAATTATACGCATTAGCAGATATTAAGTGTATTTTTAGCCTTGAGAGCCTCTTATCTATTTCAGAAATGACCATCAGTCCATCATCTTAACTGGTTATTCTTTATTTACACATAGCAGCTATGACAAAATCCGAAAATAAATTCACATGGACACCTTGGTTAGATGAGCACACACTCCCCGATTGCTGATGGAGTCTTATTTCCCCTGAGCATCAACCCATCTTCCACCTAATTCCTGGTCAGAGTGACTAGGGGCCTGGAGGCGATGCCAGGAAGCAGAGGGCATCAACCCGGGGTGTGTCAGTCCATCCTGGGGAATATGCAATTATACACTACAGCAAATTGGAGACACAAATTAGCCCAGATACACATTGTTGGACTTCAGCACAGAATAACCCTTGAGAATCCTGCACAACATTGAGCAAACTCTACTCACACAAGGGAAAGATGGGATTCAAGCCCTCAACTTTGGAGGTGTAAAGCAGTCATATTACCTACTAAAGCAGATTATTAATAAAAAAAATAATTGATACTTTATTGATCCCTGTGAGGAAATTGTCTTTACGCCTCCCTCAACTTGCTCTTTGTAGAGTACAGGAAGTTGTCTACAACGGGCAGCCACTCGTAGCAGTGCCCAGGGAGCTGGGCGTTAAGTTAAGGGCCCTAATCAAGGACCCAAAGACTGGGTTTGAACTGGTGACCACAAACACACACACTTAGACACTGTGGGCAATGTACGGACACCAGTTAGCCAAACCGCACATCTTTGGATTGTAAGACAAATCGATATAGGGAGAAAACACACACTCCAAACCCATCAGGCTTCCCTTACCTTGTAGCATCAAGTAAGGAGCAGTTCAACAGTCGCTATCAAGATGGCTTCCATGTTATGTGTATTGTCAGGTGTGTGGGACTGGGCAAGCGCCTCAATGTAATTGGTCGGTTTTAGTTTAGGGGCCAGGTCAGGGGTGCTGCAAAGTGAATTTGTGGGTACGCACCATTTGAAAACCACACGCAAGAAATAAAAAAGAAAAACTCGCAGATATTAATGTTCTTGCAACTTTGTGTAACTATCATACGTTATAGTTAAATTAAGTAAGCAGCAGTGTAACATTTAGGCTAGTTAGATGACTAGTTAGTTAATGTCAGCCAGAGAATCGTTTGCTACTTGTATTCAAAATACATGACAGGAAAAAGGGCTATGTTGTGTTGGTGTTTGTGGATAGCTAGCAAATACTGAAGGACAGCGGAAAACTACGAGCGAGTTTCCATCTGAGTTATAGCTTGCTGGCTAACGATAGCTAACTAATATTAACCAAAGTTCATGACGTAACTGCACAGTATGTCTGTGCTAGCACATTGATGACATGGCTATTCAAGCAGACGTCTGTAATATATATTTTTTTAAGGCTAATGCAGTTTTAGACTAATGCAGCATATGTTTGAAATTTTTGAGCTGGTTCTACTTTTCACTATAAATGTATTCCTTTACTCAGGACATGTTCCAGGATCATTTAAAGTGCCAATGAACTGAGGACTACAAAAAAAAATTCTTAAAAAAAAAAAAAAAACTTTTATTTTTATTTAACAGATAGACTTAAGTGTCAAATGCAGCATATATTTGTAGGACAACAACACAGAAACAAATCAGTTGCCTTCTTGTACTTGAAGTAGCATATTTACTTGGCTAGCAAGTGTAAACAGCTAAATACAACTAACCATGTTTATTGCCGCTGAGATGTGACTCGTGAATGTCACAACATGGCAACTCGCTGATGATGTGTAGAGTTAACGGTAGAAGACGGGAATGATGGGGGATGGGATTGTGGGATGTGACCTGACGGAGGAAACTCGCTCATTGGCCAGATTACCCTGATTGCAAGTTTGCTGCAAGTTTAACAATGTGTTATTCACAGTCAATGTAGGCACGTTGTTGGTTGAATTGATAATTAATTTATACCTTACATTTTTTTTGCATAATATTGGGTAGGTACATCCTACCTAAATTGATTGGCTCAACGACACAGGGATGGGGGAAGGTAGTGGTGTTTAACTTAGAATAAAACTGAAGACAGTGATGTATGACGTAATGTAACTGCCCTGAAGCTTAACTGATATGTATATCTTCCCACTGAATGAGAAATACAATATGCCAGTGTTTCCCAGCCCTCAGGAACCTCCCAGATAATCGACATTTTTGCTCTTTTCCAGATCGCAACGCACCTGTACCAGATATTGTGTCCTTGATTGGCTGAGAGCTGGAAGGGAGCAAAAATGTGGACTGTGTGGGTGTCTGCATGTTCTGGGCTGAGAAAATTGCAACTTTATGATCCCGTGGTTTAACTTTTCAGAAACATATCATCATAATATACTTAGCAGCAGGTTTGCCGTGAAGTGCTGATAATTATGAAAAAAGTATTTTAAAAAATAGCATGAAAATGGTTTGAAAACAGACCACATAAGGTTTGGAAATAGATACAGAGCAGAAAGGAAGTCCACACACCTTTCAGGAACTTTTGATACATTTACCATCAGATACTCAAGCGTATTACACCAGATTATTTAGCCTTTATTTACACATAGGTAATACAATAGATACAGAAATGTAACTACAAAAAATTAATGAAGACCTTAGATGAGTTTACACCCTGATTGTTGTTACTCCAGAAGAATGATGAGGAAGGACAGAGACCAGTCATCCATCTTCTATCTGATTACTCTGGGCGGGGGGCTGGAGATTGTCCCAGGTATATACTTGTACACGCAGTCATAGACTACAGGCTATTTCGGAGCACACATTAGCCCAGATACATGTCTTTGGACTGCAGGAGAGACTGGGGTACCTAGAGGGACCTTGCGCAAGACAAGGCTAACTCCTCCCACACTGAGCAGAGCTGGCATTTAAATCATGCTTTTGTATTGCAGTTATTAATTTTAAGAATACAACCTGTCTGCTGCACTCGGTTCCCACTAAACTGCTCAAGGAATTTTTGAGCTGGTTCTACTTTTCACTATAAATGTATTCCTTTACTCAGGACATGTTCCAGGATCATTTAAAGTGCCACTGAACTGAGGACTACAAAAAAAAATTCTTAAAAAAAAAAAAAACTTTTATTTTTATTTAACAGATAGACTACAGTGTCAAATCTGGCCTTTCTTTTCAAAAACTCTTCAAAATTACAACAGATACATAGACATTCACCATCTTCTAGAAAAAAAAAATCAGTCTGATTTCTTTTATATAAAAAGTATTAGTAACAACAAGTGTTAATACCATGAGATGAAAGTACAGTATTTCAACAATTATGATGTTGCAGCTTTTGATAGATTTGACCATAGAGTCTTGTTCCACAGTCTCTCGTGGGACTTTCAAGCCCTGTAATATGAATGGTTTGTCTCTGAACTAGAATATCATATTCACTTTACTAAGAAACATGATGAATGTGAGGTATCATCAATATCTGTAGATGGGTCTAGATTTCAATAGGGATCAGTGTTAGGGGATTTGCTGTTCTCTTTGTATATGCTCCCGTTAAAGACTGTAAAAATACCAAATCAACTTTCAGACACTTAAATCTACTTTTCTTTCAAACCAAAATATATCATGTCAATACCTAAGCACACTGTTACATTGAAATTTGGAAGTTAAAACATTGAAAATGATTGATTGTTATTGGTGATTAATTCACATGAGTTTATTTCACATTTGCTAACTCAGCTTGTAATGCATGCATTGTCCTCTAGTCTGACCTGCCCTTTGATGGACATGTTACTTAGTCTGAGGCATTACCTCTTACAGCTTAGAAGCAACGCAAAATTAAACAGATTTCTAAGCATCAATTTCACAGAAAAATTTGCTTTTTTATACAGTAGATTAGATTATTGCATTATTATTATGCATTACTTTCAAAAATGTCCAATCACATTATCCCCAAGTTACAAAGAATAGAAAAGGTAGCAGCAATGATAATGGTTTTATATTCCTACACTGCTTCTTAGTCAATAATTTCAAAGTTCTGCTACTTTCCATATATTGTAAGGGACTATATGGACACACAACAACATCAAACTTTTGAATATTTCAGACTCATATATGCAGTGTTGTCTTTGAAAACACATCTGCAGCACTGCCCTCCACACACCGACTAAAAGATATTAATGTCACAGCATCGATCTTGATGACAGCAGTCCCCTATCACATCATGGCAGTGAGGCTAAGCTTGGAAGGGTAATGGGCAACTACGGTAGTTCTCATTGGACGAGAAGAGGACCAACAAAAATGACTTACCTGCTAATGTTTGGACATCCCACTTAAGTTGTATGGTTGGCATGCCCAAGCGTAGTAGGCATCTTCTACCATGGGCTATTTGAGTTTTTTCCCATACTAATCGAATCAATGCCGCTTTCATTAACTGTTTTCTGGTTTCTGGTTTATGACCTAAATTATGTTAATTTAGGCTTCATTTGTGGGTCATTTAAGGCTATGGAATCTCTGAAGCTATGCAGGAAAAGCTTTCTTCGTATTGGTGAAACGTATTTTTTGACATTTTTGTAGAGTTTTACGTTTTGAGAAAACTAAATATGCTGAGTCACTGTCTCGACCACAAGCCACCACTTCTGAAGGCTACTCTTCCTAAGGCACTGGATCATTTGTAAAGATAAACGGGAAGCTGTTTTGTGTCAGATACAAACATTTTCTTGAATAAGATCAGTCGAAATTAGTAAAGTCTATCTTTTAACATGACGATGACTCAAAGCACACTGCTCAAGCAATCTGTGGACAAGACTGGCTAGAGATGACGGTGAATGATCCACAGGGAAGCCTGCTCTTAAACTTTTTGAATACAATATGTGTGAGATTAAAGAGTGCAGTCCGTTGGCAATCTCCAAAAAATTTTTTCAAAATTATTCCTATATCTAGGAACTGTTACGCTAGAGGATGCCCTACCCAAAATGATTTATGATGGCAACAAGCTTCTAACAGGCTTCTAACTCAAGGACATACTTGTCTAACCTCTATTTCTGTATTTCTGTATCTTTTCTTCCTTTTTTATTTTTTTTTTTAATTAATCTTCAGAAAGTCTGTTTTTCATTTGGAGGCTGAGTGCTGCTTTCTAAATGAGTGTTGGGCACAATCTCATTTGTCTTCCTTTGGGGTGACAGATGCTGGCTTAGTGGGTCCCGGACTGCATGACATGAAGTTTACCAACCTGAGCAAGGGATTTTCCCATGTTAACGTGCCATAAAAAGACGCTCTTAGTGACAAAATTATGGTTCAGGGTTTCTGAGGAATGTGATATTCGGAGGGATGTCTTGGGAAGAATGGTTAGAAAAAATGAAGTAAACAGTTACGTCAATACGCCATTATCTGCTTTGTGAGAAAAATGGATATGTGAGTGGATCTATACAATTTCATCGACAAAAACCATAATGCGGTACGTAAAAGCCTGAAAACTCCAAATACAGTTTGTTTCAATGAAAGAAAGAGTACATTATGGCAAAAGGAACCCACAGATAAATTAGGGTATAGACTGAAATGTCAGTGGAAACATCCAGAACCAGGGGAAAATAAAGAAGCAAAGCATCATGAGAAATCAGAGGTAAGAACAGGGAATCATGGAGCCAGGCACTGTGGGATCAGGAAGAGAATGTAGTAGAGGGCAGATGAACTAATGGAGGAAGGCCTTATTTTACTGACCGACTTATCTTTTATTACTGCCATATCCTTACATCGTTTGGGAGACAGGGGTTAGACAAATCACCATTATTATTTATTTATTTTTGTTGTATGATGAAAATAACCTAGTCTATGAATAATTCATTTTGGTATTTCATCAGTTACATAGCAACTAACAGTACTTCAGTGAAACCTTGGAGAGGAACATAATTTATGCCTAAACATTTCACAAAATATAATTTCATAAAGTCTCGATTTGCCTGTATGTGCAAAAAAATGTGTTATTGAGCCATGAATTTTTTTTTTTCCCACATACATAGTCTATCAAATATACAACAGCATGTAGATTCTCCTACTTCCCCTAGGAGACAGAGTTTGTGTCTGATAAAAAGTTTTGAAGCAAACGTGCATTATCACTGATCTGAACGGCACAAGGAGGGATGGTGAAGGGGCATCTCAAATCACCACTTAAGACCATAATAAAAAATACTCGAAAAACATGAAATAACTTCAGAACCACATATTGTTTCACAGGAAATCATTGGTTGTTAAATTATGCTTCAGTGAAAACAGACTGTAAACCAAAAATGTCTCCATCATTGTATGTGTGTTACAGAGACAATATTCATGCTGTAACTACCTTAAATCAATAGATACAGGCTGGTCCGTCTGGCATCAGAACCCCATAAGCTAAACAAGGTGGGGCTTAGTATTTATCAAGCCCTATAAACCATTACAATGGTACTATTTCTAATGTCACTTGACTAAACTGGGTAATAATGATCACATTTTAAAATGATCCCTTTATAGCTTTCAAAGTAAGCATGGACAGAATTCATGATTGCATGATTAGGGATATACCGATAATTCCAATCTGAATGCATTTATGATTTTTGGTGGAAATTAGGTGAAGTCTCCCTGAGATGGACTTACTTCAATGTATTGCCATTACTTCCAGAATGAAACAAGGAGTAGGGATTGTATTACTTAAGGGCCGTGGTTTCTCTGTTTTGGCGTGCCTTTGCATGTGGAAATGTCAGGCCACTACAAATTAAAAGACCTGCTTGTTTACAGCATACAGTGCAGGAGGCTTTGGCAGTCGCATAGCTAAAGCTCTGTTGTGTGCACAAATATCACACAGTCTGTTCTTAAATCTATTCATTAATTCAGCTAATTGCCGACCCCATTTAAAAACCATGACTAAGAAGTGCTTTAGATTGCAGACTGATTAATTTCTCTTGCACAGTGGCAATTATGAAAGGTATCATACAATTTTTAAGCCTCTCTTCTCATCTGCAACCTCTGGAATTTGCATGTCTGGAAAAAAGAACAAACAAGCATGAAAATAAATCTGTATCCCTGTGAGGCAAGGATCTCATTTCAAAGACTTTTGTCACCATATTTTCTTATTGTTGTGAATTTATACTGTAAGTAATGGCTGAATCATTGTTAAATTCTGCATTCTATTGTTCGCAACCTGACAAGATACACTACCAGTTAAAAGTTTCTGCACACACTGAGATATTCTACATTTGCATGTTACTTAACATTTACTCATAATACGCTCAGTATTCTTTGTTAACATATACATTTACAGTATGTTCACCATTTAAGTGGCTTTATTAGCAAGAATTTGTCATATCTTTGATTCATCAAAGTAACCTCCTCTGGCAGTTATAATGGCAGAAAAATTTAAGGCATTCTTTCTACAAGGGACATTAAGTACTGCTCTGTGTCATGGGATGAAATGCATTTACTAGTGCATTTAGAGTTAAATGACAACCTAGAATTTGATTCTGCCATCACCGCACAACCAGTTAATAGGATGTCAGACATGCACTGTTACATACTCTTTCCATAGTTGTTCACTCAACTTTCTAATGCTTAAAAATATTTTAAATCTGCAGTTTTAAAATAAATGAAATAAATTAAATTGAAATAAATGGAAAAGTGGTAAAAACCTGAGGTGTGCAAAGATTTTTGACTGGTAGTTTAGATCACATTCACAAACGATAACATGATTGCTGGTAGATCAAGTAGCTCAATAAACATGTGATACATTTTAATGTATCTAAGCAAGATAAACGTGAATTTAAAATGCCGTACTTTTCCGAGTAAGCTTACCTCTCGGTAGATCCTCAGTGGTTCTCTCTTTAGGTGACCAGCAGGGGTATCTCTTGAGTTTTCTGCAAATCCTGGATTGCTGCTTGTGCATAGGGGACACAGCATCTGCAGCCATCATCTCCGACGGTTGCCTAATCTTGCTGCCCACTGCCATAGTCATGGTATTGCAGTTTTTCATTGTGACAGCCGATACTTCTCCAGAACTCTCACTCCCGATCCATACTCCAGAGCAGGCTAGTGATTGTTCTTCTTGACTCTCGAAACCTTTTGAAGTGGACCTGGCAAGCTGTCTGGTCCGTCCACCTTTTGGATGGGAGTGGATACTGGTGATGGTGGCCTTGTCCCCATTTTGGTAGCTGTAGACCTTGTAGTGGATCATCAGGATGATAAAGACCAGTACGGAGGCGACAATGATGCCTCCGATGATGATTATCATGGTGCCACCTAGGAATTGCCTGTGGATGAACTGACAATGACTATAATCTTTCTCAGTGATGAACTGGACGCAGCCGATTTGTTGGGTTGCAGTCAGGGACGTGATGTCATCATCATAGACAGCTAGTAGGCACAGGTCATACTCCCGACCTGAGACTAAGTCTTTCACAAGGAAGTCTTGACTGGAAGAGGGAATCATTCTGTCAATCAGGAAAATAAGTAAAGGTTACAAGGTCACAATGAAAGGCTCAGCATCCTAATAAGTTGTGGTTTCAGTTTATTTGTCGATTTGCAAGTTAGCACAAGGTCACCATTACGAGAAATGTGATTGACGAGAATAGACAAGTCTCTCAGCAATATAGTAAAAAAAAAGAGTAAAAAAGTAACTGCTAGCATGTATTGAGGTGGGGGGGCGGGGAAAACAACGTTATTGCACATGAGATAAAGTGACAAGAGTGAGCAGCAGTACAATCGTCAACCACTTAACGATTCATCAAAGTAACCTCCTTTATCACTTATAATGGCATAGATACCTTGTGAAAGGGTTCACGTCCCCCAGTACCCTGACTAGGAAAAATATTTGGAAGATAAATGGATGTATAGAAGCAAGTCAAGTAAGTAATCCATTTGAATTAATTAATCTGGTTTCTGCTTATTTTTGTTTAGCATGGTACAATATCTGTGTTACGGATTCCTCATATGTGTTTTTTTTGTGATTTGTCTGTAATTTGCAGTCTGTTTTTGTTGTAATTAAGCAATAATATAGGAGAAGGCATGTTGTTGTATTCCATTATATCACAGCTGTGATTCGCTCTTAGGCACGAGGCCTCAGGCTTTATTGCTTTTATACAACGGTTCATCGAGTAGCATTTATAAGGTAACATTAATAAGATACAGCATATTTTGTCTATTTAGGGGTCGTAGTTCTCGTGACATCAGAGAAAGTGGGACCAGCTATCGCTCCAAACCTTCCGCATACCTGGAAAATTCACTCCGGCACCGATATAGTTTAGTCTGATATCGCCGGTGACAGCGATGAAACAACTAGCCAGATTGTTAACGGAATAACTTTGTAGATGGAAACCATGCCGCAGGTCCAATAAATAAAATATTCTGGCACTCGAGTGGTGAAGAGATCATGAGGCGGATAGTAAAGTTCATTTATTAGCAAATCGGTAAACAGTGAGTGACAATGAACTCACTCACACACAGACAGGGAGCCTTTACGGAGATAAAAACCTACCGTAAAATCCGAAACCGAGCAAAATAAATCCAACAAAACGAAATACATATGAACCTTTGCTCCGTGTTGGAGAAGAGACAAATGTGACGGGTTTAGATACACCTGTAAAGCCGAAAGATACCACTGCTGTGAAATGTCTGAGGGTGGTTATACCCTGATAGAAAGATTCTTGTCTAGTCAGATTTCTTGGTCGGAACTAACTTGTATAATATTATATTTATATAAATGCATGTTAAGTTTATTTTTGAATCATAGTAAATGTTAGCTGGAAGCACCATATTATTTGTAGTCTATTCCACCAACATTGCTTCTAGTTTTTGTATTCAGAAAACCCAGTTAAAACATTAGTTATTAGACAGATACAGCATGTACTGTAGGTTTGTATGCAAATTTTCATTATCAAAGATGGAGGAAAGCCACATGAACACATGAATGAAGAACATGCAAACTCCATAATTGTATCCAGGTTTGGGAGCTACAACAATAACTGCTTCATGTTCTACCCCGGAGGACCTTTACAGTCCTTCACAAATTTCTTTGCTATATGTTCCAGTACAAGAAGAGGGCCCTGCCTCCACATGTGTCTTCCAGCACTGAGGAGCTTTGCAACGCCTCCCATGTCTTCTTCTTGCATGTTACAGCTCTAAAGACCTTTTAAGCTTTAAAGACCTGGTCCCTTCATCCCTTGCTCTGATCAACTTCGCTGCACTTCCAAGTTCTCCCAAGTTGCATGATCTCAAGAGTGAACCTGCTTCTAACTGCTCTGAGGAGCTTTTCAGTGCTTCATGCACACCTTAAGAACCTCACAATGATAAATGACAATCGAAGTATTCCTTGGGTACCAGATACTATGAACATGATGCCGACCCATTAAAATAAGGGTCTCCAACCCCAAGTCTGCAGTACTGCTCTGTGGTCAGTATTCCAGCAGGCTGCAGAACTCTGGGGGTTTTGCGAAGGAGTTGGTGAATTTCCAAAAATAAACATATTGACATATGACTGTGGCCATAAGGAAGAACCTAAATGAGCTACATTTTCAATAACACCTTAGAAACTAGAACACAAATGGAGAATTAGTCAATTAGAAGCCTTCAGGTCAGATGTCAGCTTGGCCAGACAGTGTCGTAATTTATAGATAAATAAAAAAAAATGCACAGTACTTGCTCTTTGTTTTTTTAAAGTTACAGCTAGGCTTACAAATAAGAAACTCAGTTGGTCAACAATTTTCCCACCTACTATCAGTAGTACTGGCCTAATAAATTTACAATGATTCTGAGTATGTGATGAGACTTCTGATTAACCATAATTTCTGAAATGATCTTGGACCAAAACACTTACCTTAGCATTTTCCAAATGACTGAGGACTGACACTGAAATAAAAGCATTGATGAATGAAAACTACCTCTCCATTAACTCTGAATAACCTATTGAAGAAATTATATTACTTGGATGTGGACAATATTTCTTATTACTGGTGCTTAAGTTTCATGGATTGAATTTTATATGTACTTATCCTTTGTAGCCTAAGCATCTGTCTCCAGTCTGGTAAATCCTTTGATTATCATGTAAATTAACTGATCAAGACATGCTTCTTACAGATTAGAAAGAGGGCAAAAGTAATGACATTTCTAAGTAATAGTGACCCAGAAAAGTTAATTCATGCCTTTTATTATCCATGTCTTTAATTATTACAATGCTTTACTTCCATTATGTTCAAGTTACACTATCCAAAAGTTACAAAATCCTGCAGCATGGATAAAAACTAGGGTTAAAGAAAGAAAAACAATTTTAAATTTCCTGGTTCCTGTTCAAGATTAGGATTGATTTCAGAATTCTGTGTTCCAATAAGACACCACATGGGCAAGCACGATCATATTTAACAGACTGTCAGAAAGTCTGCCTGTCCAGCTGTGCATTCCATTAAGGAAACTAAGGTGTTCACATAATGGCAAAAATAAATAAACCTACTGCTGGCATTGAAGTCTCCACATTATAGAAGAGCTCGCATTCAGACAGAAGAGATCCTGGACTCAGTTCCTGCTGAAGGCCCATTACCATTATATTGTTGCTTCACACTCCAGGGCTAAGGATTCAAATCTCACCTTTGCTCGGTACATGTCTCTGGAATTTACTACCTATCCCTGTGTTTTGTTGGTTGGGTTTCCTCTGGGTAATCTGTTTTTCCTGGGTAATTGGGTTTCCTCTCCCAGTCTAAAGACATCGAAGTAGGTTAACTGGCGTCTCTGAAATGCACATGTTGTGTCAACATGTGCCCTAACATTCTATCTCAGGTGCATCCAAACCTTGTGCCCTGTGCTGCCTGGAATAGCCTCCTGGCTTTCCATAGCCTTGACCAGGATGGAATGATAATGGTAGACAAGATCTATCCTGTGTCCGTGTACCCTTCATAGATCCATTATCACTGCATCGCTCCCTTGGCATTTATTCTTCTGCAAGAAGGTCTCAATGTCATGTTCTGTCTCTGTCTGCCCTGTTGTGTTCCAGTCTCCTTCCATACTTCTCTCAATTACTCACATCTGTCTCTAGTTTAGTCCTCATCTCCCATGTGTATTAGTTCCCACTTGTATTAGGTTCCCTAGTCCAGTCATTGTCTAGGTCAGTTGGGTTTCCCTCTGCTCCTCATTCACAGCCTTAGGTTTTCCCCTCAGGCTCTCCTGGTTTGGGCCTCTCATAGTTTTGTGTTTCTCTCCTAGTTTGTATTGCTGCTGATAAATAATCCCTTTCAGTTCCTCCGAAGACTGCATTTGAACTGTTCTTGCCCTCCGACATAACACTCAACTGTAACGGTTACCTACTACATAATAAAAATAAAATAAAAAAGAAAAATGGACAGCTATGACAAATCTCACTGAACCAGAACTAGACCATCACCTATTTGCCTGCTGATATTTGGATGTCTGTGTTTGTAAAATTGATAACAAATATATTGCAGTAAGAATTACTGATGGATAACAGGTACTTGAAGAGTTCAGATGGACACGGGACGTTGACCGCAGCATACATGTTACTATATACATATTTCTTTCCTTAATTTGACACGAAAAACATTTCTGGTGTGAGGATAAGCCTTGTCCCAAGAAATAATGGTGCTATTTATCAGTCCATGAGTGCCTCAATGGGCTGTTATCTCAGATGACGACTGTGTGAGTGTTGCATGTGATTTTACTGCACTTTCTGGAGAATATTTTATATGGCATCATTGTCTTACAAATAGTGTTAAAACAAATTTGATGGCCAGTTTCATGAGAATATGTGACGCAGAATCCCTATTCCATAAAAATGGTGTGAAGAACGGATTTGATTTGTGAGGATGTTGGTAGCAATATTCTTACTCGTGATGCCAAAGAAGCGAACATCAAGTGCCCCTGGCTAGAAGAAATTACTCAAAAAGGAAAGAGCAAAAAAGCTGCAGTGAAAGGAGAAAATACGGCTCAAATTGCCCGTGCCTTGTCATAGTGGTCAATGGACAGTTTGTCGATTGAGTGTGAAGGTGGAGGTTTCCTTTAGGTGAAAATTTACCTGATCCATGACCAAGGAAACATTTCCCTGGCAGCAGGTACAACTGATGTTGTATGTGTCAGAAACTGACCTTCCTGCTCGTTTGCACTTTGAAGCTCACCTGACATCTATCTACAATAAGCGTAATTTCTATGCCAACCATGGTGAAGACCATGAAGGAGATCTTATTGACTGCAGTCACTCAAGACTGTTTCTATTGATCCGATACTGTTCCAGCATCCTCAGTGTGCCTGGTGGGCCGTGGCCTTGAAACATTTTATACAAAGACAGCTTCAGGAGCTTAATCGATTTTTTCATACTGTCATGGACCATCACATCTAAATTTACCACAAAACATTACCAAAAAGTTGGTGTGTGGCCCTCCAGGTTAGGACTGCGCCTGTGATTCAAAGGTCTCTGGATAAATTCCTGTAGCCGGCAGAATGAGGCTGTTGTTGGGCCATTGCTTCAAGATGCACCAGAGACTCTGGATACTGGATGACCATGTCGTCCATGTCTGTGTGTCTTATAAAGAGAATGGTGAATAACTACTCCATGAGGATGAAAAAAGTATCTCTAACAGACACTGGAGGCCCTTCAGTGGAGAATGAGCCCTTTGTCCTGAAGGGGTGAAGAAGGAAGGAATGGAGGATCCGAGCAGCAAGACATCTAACAGATTAGATTTGGGGTTTCCTACCTCTCGGTGTCCAGGGACCGCTTTATATCGTACAAAAATGTGAAGTACAGTACCGGTAAAACACGGGGTGAGGGGCAGGTGGAGTTACTCCCAGATCACTTACCGATGTCATTAAGTTTAACTGTTTCCATTTATTTCGGAAACTAACAGTATGCGTGAACATAAGGGGTCATAAAAAATTAAAAATATATCGTCTCTTTTTGGAAGATAACCAGTCCAGATTGGGGAGCCCTATCATAGATAATTAAATCGTGTGAAAATTACATGATTTTTTTATTCCTCTGCCTAAAAATGGGAGGAATTTGGGAGAAAACTATAAAAATTTAAAAGCTGGCTGTTGCCATATGTTTGGGCCAGCTGCTCGATAAAAGTGGGGCTACATATCAGGGTGAAAATCACTCCAGAGCAGTCCGTTACTTTAAATGACACTTGATGGAGTAAGGTAAAGTAACGTTATATTTATAACACCCACATTTGAATTCCACACATAATAAACCTCTACCCCTAATGATAGAATCCTTGGCTATTTTTTTCTGCAAACTCAACATTTTATAAATATTATTATATTTATTTATAAACAATTTCATAGACATGGGTAATGCATACAAAGGGTATAATACTGTGTGTGCCCATTATTGTCAAACATAATGTCATATCTGCCATGCTCAGAATATCACGAGGCAGCCACATGAAGCCAGTATTATGCAGCATATGGTCATTGTTTACCTTGACAACTTACACTGCATGATGCCACATCCGGAACCCAAATACTGCCACCTCTCCGGCCAAAAGACAGAAGGCTGCCAACCTCAATCAGCACCACGGAGAGCATTCACCTGTCAACGTTTCAGCACCTCTGTTTTGGACCCGCTGTCAAAAGCCGCTTCACCCCTTAGCCCCCACGCCTTGGTCACACAAACAGCTCCAGCTGGCAAACATTTCAGAAGTGTCTCTCAGCGGTGACAACGGAGCCTCCCTCAGAAGTACAAGGCAGGTGTTTGGCTACTGCCTTTAGCCTGACTGTAGTGCTGCGCTGATGTGAATCAGCACTTGTTGCACTTTTTGTACAGTTACCAATGATATAGGCCTGGGCTGCATAAATAAGGGGGAGTCGGATGTAGAGGACCCTATGACCCTGGACTCCATTTGACCAGCACTGTCTTCACCCCAGTGAAGAATTGCCAAGTCAGCTCCAATGAGACCTCACACCAAACTCCACTGAGCAGGAAGTGGCCCACAACAGACCATCTGCACCCCCCCCCCTTCCTGCCCCTTGACCTCACACTCCCAGGTTAAGTCCACATAGAATTCCTAAAAGTTTGAAACATTGTCTGTCGTTGGCGTAGGTTTTTCCTCTATGTCGAATACATGTTGCAGAATCAACATGCAATACTATCAACATCTACGACAATCCTCTCCTCCTTCCAGTGTCTTTTTTATCAATTTATTGACCTCCTCTTATCTCTTAGCTGTAAGAATTCGGACATCTCTTTAGTAGAGGAGTGCTTACAATATGGAAAGACATAGTGGGGTGATTCATACACAACTGCATTGAGCCAATCAGAAACAACACACTGACTAGTAACAATTCCCTGCACTATAGTATCAATTCAGTCAAGAGGTTTGGCTTTCCAGCTGGGACACATGCCTTCATTTTGTTGGCTTTTTCAAAGTACACCATTCCTTGGTCCTTTCCCGTTATTACATAAACCCTGTATCCTAAAAAAAACACCAAGCTTAATGCTGCTAAGAGAATATTTGATTTCACTGCTACACTCTGATTTGCCATTCGGCTTGATACTATAGATCAACGTTGTATATATTGTATGTATTGTATATATTATTTTTACTTTATTTATCTTCTATATCAATAGTGGAACACAGATTTTCATTGTGTCACATTGGGGCATGAGGGAATGAATACAGAGTGGTTTACAGACAGCTAGGGGATTATTTTTTTACACACCAAGTAAATATAAAATAAACCAGTACCATGCTATCAACATCTACGAACACACGAGGACACGGGCAAGGGCAGGGACATAAGTCCACAAGTAATGAGGACTTGTGAGAGAAAAATTGACTAGAGAGATATATTTGTATACAGTTTGGAATATATTTTTATATTAATGCAATGGTACCTGTGTGTGTTGGACAGCTAACACCCAAGAATAAGCTAAAGAGAATTAAGAGTTAACTTTAGTATTATAAACATGTGCTTGAACTGTGTGCTCAGTAGATTAAGCAGGCTACAGAACAGAAATGTAAATTTAGATGCAAACTGCATAAAGTGCTTGCAAGATACGTGCCCTACCCTAACCAGTTTGATCTGGTTCTGAGGAGGGGGCGCGACCTGTCTGTGTACCCCTATAAAAGTTATGTTGACCAATAAGTTCTTGAAGCATTTCCAAGGAGATATCATCAAAGTGTATGTTACTTGAGCTCAGCAATAAAACGACATCATACTCTAAAGCACCCAATAAGTGTCATAAATTTCTACGCTAGACTAAACAAGGAACAGGTGAGGGTAATTAACAAATACTATGAACTAAGGTTTCAACAAAGTACAAAACAATCTTTGAGCACCTAAGAAGAACAAAATATCCAATGGTAGGGAATACAAGGTCCTCAGCTACATCCTCAGCCCGTTTAGCTGCATGGTGGCCCAGTGAGCAAGAGGAAAATATTAGGACCCATGACAGGTACTAAACCTTGGGAAACAGAAGAGAACTGGCCAGTGACACCTGCTGGTCAAACAGGAAAATGATTGACAGGATGATACAAGGCAGCAACTGATCCTAACAGCATGTACAATGAAAATAAAGATCTTCTATTCTATTCTATTGTCTCCAACTGCCTTCCAGGTGCAAAATAAATCCAGTCCCACCTTGTACAATCTGTCTAGCCTGCATCAGTGCCACCCCTGCTTCTTTCTGAGCACTAGTGTTCAGTAAGGAGTGGAGTGGAACATCTAAGAACAGGAGCACTCTTTGATTTTGGCAATGGACATCTTGGATTCCATTCTTATTGAGGATTTCCATGATGCCCACCCTGAGTGTCTATCTCCTTACCTTTGTGTACAGTCCAGGCTTATTTTCAGCTGGAGGCTGGACATTCTGACACACCATACAGACTTCAGTTTTCCAACACAGAAGCACTAGTGATCACCCTCATTCGAATACTGGATGGAATATTCTAGTTGCATGTTTTTACCTGTGTTGTGATGTTAGCAAGAGTACTTATACCCTTATGACTATAAACCATGTTGCAAAATCTCTCTGTAAGTTAAACATTAATTTTGGTTCTTGGTTACCGTATGTATGACTTGCTTGTATTACCTGATTACGAGTCTGTTAATCACTTAAAACCCTGATAATGACTGGCTGACCTATGGCTAGCTTGCATTTTGAACATAAACTCCATCATTGAATGTACTCCCATGGGACTGAAATTGAGATCTGTTTTGTTTAATTATCAACAAATAAATTACCTCAATATTAATTTTCCCAAGTTCTAAAAAGAAAATTTGTTGGATGAACTGCATAAAAAACATGAAAATGCAATACACAATGCACAATATAATAGGCAAGAAGAACAAAATATACTTTTACCAGGAAAATAAATCTTAACATGTAATAATATTATAACATGTAATGTTAAATACGTATCATTTTACAAATATTGACCATTGTCTCCCCTTTACTACTTGTATGTGGCTTTAACGCATTAATTAAAAAACTGTTACTACATAGTTATAATTGTCTGTTCATGATTTACAAACTGATACAACGTAATTTCCCTAAGGTTTAACCTAGCTCAGATCTAAAGGTTATCTCATAGTCTATACCAACCATGAAAGAATATACTCCAAGGAAAACCACATGTATTTTATTCTCAGTTTAATGTATTGTCATTATATACATAAATCTATGAAGTAATCCTGTGTTCTTATATTCCATGAATAAATATTTACTACTTGTACTTATGCATAAATGGCATCAAGCGTTAGTACTATTAAGGATGGTCTTCTCACCTGTATATCAGGGTGTCATCTGCAGAGCTATTGTACTGGACTTGGTACATCTTGATCCCTGGAATGTGGTACAGTAAAGGCCATTTTATGAGCACAGAGTTGCCTGTTACCTCGGCCACAACAAGCTTGGGTTCTGGAACTTTTGTGCCATTGCCTGACACAGACTTCGTTGATATGAGGATGTCTGATGGTCCTGACTCTAGCTCCTGCACTCTACCTGTGCTGTTAGCTAGGTGAGGCAGTGGGTTGACCACTAGGTCCACAACGTCTGAAGATTCCCCAGCAGCATTGGATGCTATGCAGGTGAACATGCCTGCGTCTTTGAGGGAGGTGATGTTGATATTGAGACTCCCATTGCTGAATATGGTAATCCGTGACGTGTTGGAGACCAAGCGGCCGTCAGGAGAGATCCAGTGTATCTGTGGTTCTGGGTCCCCATTTGCTTTACACTTCAGGGAAACTGGTTGGCCTTCCATAGAGAACGTTTTTGGAGACTTCCTGGTCATTACCGGTGGTTCACATATAAAGTCCTCCTCTGGGATGGTCCAGAAGTACTTAGCAATTAGACCTGGTGGAGAAGCACATGTCTCCAAATCATCTTCCCTGGTAAGTCGACGGAGCCACAGCAGCTCACAGTTACAGTGGAGTGGGTTTCCCCCGAAACTAAGAACTAGAGAAGACAGAGGTGACCCTTTGGATTTAGTATAAACTGGAATTCTCAAAAACAAAGGATCTGGGGGAATCTTCTTCAGCTTGTTTGAAGTCATATCCAAACGGGCTAGTTTATGCAAACTAGCGAAAATACCCATGGGGACGTGCTCTATCAAGTTATGATCCATGTTAAGAGTGTTCACATTACTCAGTCTGCTGATGGTCTCCCATGGTACATTAACTAGGTTATTGTATGATATATCCAAGTCCTCCAATGTCTCCAAGAAATCATCAAAAGCTAGGTGGGAAATGGTATGCAGCTGATTGTTACTCAAGATTAAATGGCGCAGGTTTGTCAAACCACGGAATTGCTCATCACCTATAACAATGAGTCGGTTGCTGTCTACGTGGAGTGCCCGGAGTCGACTGAGGTCTGCAAAAGTATAAGGCATAATTTGGCTTATGGTGTTGCGGGACAGAGTCAAATGCGAGAGACTGGTCATGTTGGCAAAGTCTTTCCTTCTTAATATTGTGATGAAATTATCAGTCAACTGCAGCTCCATGGTTTGGTGATCAATGACTGAAGGAACAAAGAGCAGTCCCGTTTTGGCACAAACAATGGCAAAGGAAGGTGCCAGGTTCTGGCACATGCACCGCTTGGGACACAGCTGTCCTCGTACCAACAGACAAAGCATCAGGAGGGAGAAGATAATTTTGTCCATGTTCCTGTCGTCTGTAAGTGTGAGAAAAGGACATAGAAGTTACTCAACAATTCAAGCAAAATTCTGAAAGGTGTAAAAAAAGCAACATCTGGGCTTCTTTGAGATCTTTAAGATGCATTTTTTGTGCAAAAATCAAATGATAATTTATGCACTCAGTGGCCTTGTTAAAGGGAGGTCAGAGGAGGACGTCAGACTGTTAAAGCAGACAAAGAAGGCCAGAAGTGCAAAAATAACACCTCAGTTCAACAGTGGTGGGTAGATTGTGTTCTCTGAAGACACAATTCATCTGCTCATAAAGTGGTCCTACAGGCAACAGTACGTCCTACCCGATACCAGCTACGTAACAAAGTGACCACAGAGCGTGGGCCTACATGTGCTATCTCCTCTTTTAAAAAAATCTTCATTTGTCTCCATCGGAACATTAAAATAATTAACATTTTATTTTCAACGTTTATTTTTAATGCAGGATATATAATTCCATACGGTATCTAATTTTAACTTAAATGAATATTCGACTTAAACAAATAAAATCAGCTGTTTACCTGACTAGGTCTTCCAAGAAAAAATAATGAAAGTTTAGCGAATTGGAATTCTAGAGCAACACAGTAATATTTAACGTCGCTCACTGCTCCTGCCCAAAATATCTGGAGGGTGCTAGTGTAATTTACCCACTCCGTCCTCCAGTTCTCATGTCCCATGGTTCTGGGCACATCGGAAGAAAAAGGCCTTTTCAGAGGTTAAATGGAAGTTTGACTACCACAGTCCCCAAAAAGAGGTCATTCTTTTTTTCACCAGTAAACTTTGTTCAAACCACCATAGAGTAGATCGTAACACTTTCTATAAATGCCTTATCTATAACAATCTATGAACAACACATTATAATGCCTTCATAATGCATTATAAACATCACTATAAAGATTATAAAAGGGCATAATACATTATACATTATTATCCATTATGAATGCTATATGAAGCTCTCATTTATAATGCACTATAGATACCTTCATAATGCAGCACAAAGCATCCTTAATTCTTTTTCCAACTATTGTATTCTATGCATTCTGAAAGTACTGGTATGTACAGTGCATTATAGATGAGAGCTTCATTGGAGCTTATGCAGTATTATAATCAACACTACAACGCATTATGGCTGCCAATAGAAGATGCTGCAATGGTTTACTAATTCTTATACCAACAGTTATAATTCATTAAGAAGGTATCTGTAATGCATTATGTTACCAAGTGTTACCAAGTGTTGATGTTTGACTTCCCAAAATATAAATCTTTTTTTTCTCCAGGCATCCGTGCATTTATTTAATCAATTTAACATTTGGCAATGAATTTATTCCCATATTTCAATATTGTGATGGGATGATTGTACAGAAATCTTTGTCAGTTATAACTGACAACTGAACTCCTCTGCAGAGAGACATTACATTACATGGTGGAAGAAAACAAAATAAAGATTACATGAAAATTGAAGGTTTTTTGCATGATGTCAGGAATATTTGGCTCTTCATATAATGTTGTCTTACATGTTAAAAAATTGAGCACAAACAGGAAATTCTGCCAAAGCTCCATGGAATAACCTTTGTGTTTTATTATAAAACCCAATAGAAGTGTTTGTTTATCTGTGTCATGATACTTTCATCCATTTCAAGTCTAACTCATAATCCTTTTCATCTTGTTTGGTTTTCAGTGCATAACCTAGACACGCACTCAACAAACAACCTAATTAGGCAATGAAACAAAAGAAAGTATATGTAGCTATCTTAGACTAGAATGCAGCAAAGTAATCTGTGCTAAGAAGGTCTCTAATGGATGGTAGACTATACTCCATTTTGTTGTAACTCGACAATATACATCCATGTTAATGGATTGTGATTATTACAGATGCTCTAATAGTTGCCATTGTTATCATGTTGTTGTGGATCTGAGACGAAAAAAGCTTGAAAGTCAAATGCATTATCATACCAGACTATTTCCCTTTGTATAAACGTGGATAATTCAACTATGCTTAAGTTGCCAGGGTATCAATCTCCACAGCGTTAATGGCATGTGTCTCACGAGACAATACTTACATGTATCATTGCCTAGAAACCTAGGTGAAGTATTATGAGTAGCTAATGGATTCACTCAATGGTCAGTGTTTCCAGGTAAATTATTAGCTCAAGTAATAATAACACGGATTTTTTTTGTAATCAATGATCATAAAATATTTCATTGATTTTCAAATGGATAGATATGTAAGACAATATGTCTTTATGATTAACCTGTTGCTGGATTTTTACTCATTTATTGTCTTCCATACCTTGTGCACCATTCTGACCATACTGAATAAGGCCTTAGAAGGTGGATGGATATATTGAATACATTATCATTTTTAGTAATACATTTTGAGGATTCTTACATTGTCAAATGTACTCTAATAAGTCCCTTTCTAATGTTTTTCTTTAGACTGTTCTTTTAAATCATATCTCAATGCACAATTCTATCTTTCATTCATTGTATCCATAAATGTGTTTTGCTCTCTGTAAGATCTAACCCCTCATTAATAAATTAATGCAAGAACGAGATTCTTGCTATAAAACTTGATCTAATCCTGATAGCATTGCAGAGGTTTCACGTAATTTTCATTCTACAATATGCAATAAATTTAATCCTGTGCACAAGTATGCCGACCTTTATCTATAACTACTACATATTAAAAGTGATATTCCTACTTGGGTTTCTTTATCTATTTAAAATTCCAGTTTTGAATCCAGCAAATGGCAATCAGCAGCGGGCAAGCCAACGGTAGCCATGGTTTCCTCACGGCTGGCTACGAGGAATGTCAACAGGACGCGGCTGGTGGCCACTCAGTGTCCAAGCGCGGGGGTGGGACTGTCTGCTCAAATACAGCTTGAAGCCTGGGGAGCAGTTGCAAAGGAGGAAGAGGAGTAAGCAAGTTCTTGATGCTCTCGCTTCTTGCAGACCTAGACAGCCTGGTGGATGACCTCTCTGAGAGGAGAGAAGTCAACTGTGCACACCTGGTGGGGAGGGGACTCCCTCAGAATTGGTGATCACACCCTCTTAGTCACCACAACCTATATGCCTTCACTTAAATTACCAGAACAAATCTCCTGGGGAGTTAGCCTGCACCCTCATTTCCTGGTGCCCCTGTGCCTGCCACGGTTAAATTTGTTCTGAAATTAAAATTAGAGTCTGGTCTAAGACAGATGCATAATATCCTTCATAATAGAGTCTCTATTACTTTCTATGAGTGGTTTATAGTCTTTTGAAATAGTGAAGCCCCTATTATTCTGAATGTGATCTGGTAAAAGGCACAGCTGAGGGGGCATGACAGGCATTTACAGGCTCCCTTTTCACGTTGACAGTCATCAGATAAATGCTGTATATTCCCTGGAAAGTTTTGTCCTTTTAAATACAGGCAGTTCACTCACTGGAAGAAATGTTCAAGAAATTCATTGAATTCAGCGAGGAGAAATAATTGGGTAGGAATATTAAATATCTTTAAGCAGCTGAGCAGAGTACTTTTGTCTTGTCACATACAAGGGGTTCTGGTTCAGATAGATTATTTCCTTACAAAAGATGACTGTAAACCTAACGTTCACTGCGAGATCGCCATAGCAAATTTAATCCAGCAACATGTTGACGAGCATGATAAAAGGGATTTGAGTACTGGTGGGGATAGGCTCTAAACAACAACATCGATGGAGGTAAACAAAGGGGAAACATATAAACACCTTTTTGTGACATGATGCAGACGAATGAACAACATCGATGGAGGTAAACAAAGGGGAAACATATAAACACCTTTTTGTGACATGATGCAGACGAATGAATCTCAGGGTGTTAAGAGCAGGTTACTGGAATTGGTGACAGGACTGGAATACTGAAACAAGGAGGGAAGGTAGCCAGAAATGGTACAATACAGGCAGTCCCCAGATTAGGAACAACTTACGGACAACTCGTACTTATTAACAGACTGCCAGAAAGCCATATTTATTATAGAAAAAATTAATACCGTAGTTTATAATGATCAAAATGCACTACTTTGCAACACTCATAAAAATATTGCACTGCTTCACCCGCTTGTCAGCTCCAGGAACAGTACAGTACATACTGCTGTATTCTTTTTCTTCTTCTTATTATTATTATTATTATTATTACATACTGTATTATTATTTTTCCGACTTATCTACAAATTCGACTTAAAGACCTGGAGGCTGCCTGCATTATAAAACATGTAAGCTAAGTCAATAATATATTCCTGCTCGTTGCCCTCTCCTTCTGTGATGACCAACAGGAATAGGTTCTGTTCAGCTGGATGAACATACCAGCCATTTTCCATGTGTAGTTACCCCAGATAGATCATTTCCATCTGAGAGGAACCACAAGCTCCTCAGTGTTTTTTTTCCATTTGACCTGTTTTAGCAAGCTGGAGCAACACATGGTTAAATGAGTAGGTTAGTGGTGGTGAAGCACCTGAAGATGTAGATGTTTGTGCTGGTATTAGTGATTGACTAGTGCTGCTTTAAAAGAGTACAAAGAATAAAAAATCAGAGAAATGCTAACATTGTGGCTGAGCTTTGTATCGGCGCATGTGGGTGCCTTGCAAAGAGACTGAAGGTGCACAGTGTTTTCATGGACGTCACAAAATAGTGCAAGTGCTCATTATTATGAACCATTGTATTAGCCCACATGTTTAATACAATAGGCTTTATGGCAGTCCATTCATAAGTATGAGTTGTCCGTTCTCCAGGCATCCCCCAGGGACTGCTATTATACACCACCAAAGAAATTACCATGTCTCAAATCTCATTCCTGAATGACTGGAATACAGTGGGGGTGTTAGTGAGCCCATACGGCGTAACCACATACTCACAGTGCCCCCTGGTAGTGGTAAACACGATTTTGCATTAGTCCTCTCAATCTGAGTGGTTTATAACGGTGCCTAAGGGTACATAGCACCTTCAAATGAATAATGTGCACCCTATGGTGGAAGTCAACCTGTCCATGACTGCGGAAAGAGGGCTGCAACGGTGCCCCCTTACTAATTTTAGTAAACCCTTAGTAAATTTAGTAAACCCTTAGTAAATTTAATAAATTCTGATGAGATTAAATTCGTTACACATTCTCAGAAAAAAGGGTAAAAATGTGTACCTTTGCTTGTCACTGGGGCTGTGTGTTTGTAATTTTACCTTTTAGAGTACAGAAATGGACTCTGGGGAACATCCCAAAGGTGAAAACAACATAAATGTATCATCAATGGTATAGAAATGTTCAAGTCCATTTCTGTACCTAAAAAGGTACAATTACCTACAGCTAAGGGCACAATTGGTGAAGGTCTAACTTTATAAAGATAAAAATTATTCATTTATAAAGATGGTAGCAGTCCAGACATCTCCCAAAGCTTTGTGGATCAGTGGAAGAGGGTAATGGATCTTAATTCTAATCTCATAGAAAGACTGATAATTAATGTGGGAACAAAATTTCCCAACCCTATTCTTTAGACAAACTTGGAAAGTGGAAAAGGATGTTGATGACCGGAAAATTCCAGTGCAAGGGCCTCCTCAATCTATTGATTCTTAGTCTTTGAATCTGGTGTGTGTAACGTAGACCCAACCCAGTAGAGAGAGAATCTCATGGGGTGATGAGGCAAGAGAGGGAACTTTGGTTTTGCCTGGGACATCTTTTAATTGTAAGGTCTCTGGGGAAATCAAGTTGTTTAGTTATTACTGGAATTCTCAATGAAAGTGGGTACTGTTAGATATGGGCAAATGCCTGCAGCAATGCTCAGATCCCCATGCCAGTAGCTCCCTGTGTTTCCTGGGGAATACCAATTTGAATTGAGCCTGGGGTTCTGCAGAACCTGGGAGCTCCTTGGAGAGGAGATGGAGACCAACAGATGGAGACCCCCCCCCCACCCACAACAGGTGAATTGAGTCTGGACTGATGGGAGTTGATGGAGTTATAGCTCTGGAGGTACATTGTCATTGAAAAGAGGGCTATTCAGATCAACATCTCCACAAATGATTCCTGCTTAAGCATCCTGTTTAGCTTGTGATAATATACGGTGAGGCTGGGTTGGCTCACTTCCTGTGGCCAAAATCCAGAATTCAACAGTGTATTCTGATGCTGGTTAATCTCTCTGCCATACTGCATAACTGGATTCCTAAATCCCTGGGCCAGCCTTGTGACATTCAAAGACTTCTTTGAAGAAAGCATAGAATCATGTCTCGGATATCAATGAAGTACATTTATATGTATTAGATCACCCCAGACCTGTTCCCATTAACGATAATATAACAAAACAAATCTTGTCCCAATCCGTTCTCAACATTTCAATGTACATTGAACTCTGCATTAGATAATGTATGCACATATTGCAAATACCATTGTAATTTTCTGTGGTGATGGTGAACAGAGCAGACGTCTGTGAGATGGGGTTAGCAGATTCAGCAGCAGGACTGGACAAGGTGGGAATGTTCACAGGGCTTGGAAATTCTCGTAAATTAATTGGATTAATTCACTTGGATTCTCCTTGTCACAGGTCAGTCTTGCTTCTAGTTCTGCTGGACTCATGGTGGTGAATTATTCCATAATGGCTGGACAAGTGTGGGAGCTACAAGTTCATTTCCAGAATTGTAGTCCACAAACCAGTAGAGGACCAAAAACAAGGTAGAGATACTCAAAGGCAGACAAACCCAAATCATGATCAATATATATAGTCCAGAAAGTCACAAAATCAACAGGGAGTACTGGGTCAATAACCAGATCGAATAACTATCTGCTTTTTTACCAAGCCAATCAATCAAGTTCATGAGCTACAGGTGAGCTTTAGTATTCAAGAGAGGCACAGCAGGAAGTGACTGGACTTAGCTGGATGGGCATGGCACATATCTAATAAAAACTCAAAAACGGTTACTGACATTCACGAATTGACAAACTGGTATGAGGAAAGGGGTTCAACTAATCTATAGTCTAAGTATTAGCTTACCAGGCAGAGGATGCAAAAAAATGCACAATTAGGTGGATGCTTTTGGAAGCACAGAAAAATCTAAATCTACAATTGCAGCTAACCTCTTTGCTTAGAGACATTAACATGGAGCATACGCATCAGCAGATGTATCAACAATGGCTTTGGCGTCAAAAATGTAAAGATCAGACTTACCGTAAAATATGGTGGTGTATCTCTGATATCATGGGACTGTTTTATGTCCACTGGTCCTGCAGGCCTTGTGAAGATCATCAGCAGCATAAACTAATCAATTGCCAAAAAAAAAATCTGTTAAAGTTTCCCCATCTGTCCAATGTCAATTCTATCATTGCTGTACAGGTGACCAAATGGCAGAAAATTATCCTGGTGGCAAATACCAGTTCCGAGTTTTCCCCATTTGGCCACGGTTCACTAAAGTGATTTAACAGAGAATTAAACATATGTCTAATCAACTTTTAATTTTAAAGTATAAACCCTCTAAAACCAACACATGTCAAACCCATTATAAAATGTAAAAAATTTGGAAAACCAATAGAATAACCTCCCGATTCAACTAATAAGAGGCTTCTGACCACGAAAGGAGAGTATTTCTCCTATGGAAAGTTTTTATCCACTGGGTATGGAAGCCTTAAAACTCTACAAACATACATAACTTCATAAACAAGTAAAGAACATTTATAGGGTAACTTGGGGTTTGATAGTTCATTTTTTCAAATCCTCATTATTCAAACTGCTTGGAAAACACTTACATTTATGTGTTTAGTCTTTTATCCAAGTGTAGTGTCAGCCAGTCCTGGAGGCCATTGGGGTTAAGGGCCTTTTTTAACAGCCCAATGGTGAAAACCATAAAAATTTAACTGTCGACCATCTGATCACTAGCACTGCATACTAACCTGCTGAGCCACAATCCTCCAGAAAGCCATGGACAAAATAGCATATATGTTGTTTGTCCCATGTTGCCTTATGCAGACCTCACCCCTAGCATGAGGTCATCCTGAAGAGCCAATAAAAGATGCAGCAGTTTTAAAGTGGATGATCCAACAATCTTCAGGGAAGTCTTTCCTGAAGCTTAAGAGAGCTCACTAGAATGAATATTGGAGACAAGTATCACCCATCTCAAAATGGCTGTCATGCTCACTCAGATATACCAGTGCTGCAGATTAAACAGGCGGTGACCACGTGTTTGGAGAATGAAGAGTACTAGCCTGCAGTATTTGAGGCAGGGTTGTCTCTGTTTAAGTCCAATCCTCTCAATCCATCACAGAGTCTCCACGATCCAGACATTTGTCTATCAAGCTTCTGAGTTCCGTAGCTAAGGCAAAATGAGCATTATTTTTTAGTTGATTCTAGTTCTTCTCTCTCCATCTCAAACGTTGCATGTTCTCCAGATTCCAGACTTGCAGCTGCTTTTCTTTTGTCCACAGTCATGGTCAACAAGAACTTTAGCCTCTATAGCATACAAAGCATCTCCAGTCATTTGCCTCCTCTGATCCCACAGGTTTGCTAAGGGTCTCCACTCTTGGGTTGTGTCACCAAATGCCCATCCTGATCCTTCCATAGCAGTCAAGCCATTTTTCAGGTCTTTATCCATCTGGGTATAAAGACAGAAATAAATCAGATGTAACAGATGATTGCATCTTCAATCCAGGGTACAGAACATCCTGACTAAGATGGTTGTTTTGTGCTGCATCATGATGACTAACAGCTGGAAATTACTGTAACCTACAAAGATATCCATCTTAGACCCAACCAAAACAAAAACAATCTTCTCTTAGACTCATCCAATGTGTTTGGTAAGACAAGCTCAGAATCCCCAGTAGGGAGAATATCACTTAATTCATATTAGCAATGATATATATGGCCTTTACTGGGTTAGCATTTTTTGCACCTCAACCTTATACAAACTGTGTACTACAGTTGGTTGGATTTGCTTCCATCGTCCATCTCTACCTGATACCGTGAGGAAGCTCCACCATAGTCACCAAATCTGTTCCCACACCTTTTTACGTAGTTCAAACGGGTCTATTCCTTGTGTGAATACATGTTTTGTTCACCGCACTTCTTAGAAATGGTGCGCCAGATGCTCTCAATCGGAACAAATCTTTCCTTCACTGCTTGCTAGCTCAGTGTATTCTGGTTGACTCACTCTTCCACCCTGCCAGCCATTGTACATGTTCACATACGCGGTCCTTTTTGGCCCATTGCTATTGGTTTAATATTTCATATTTTAATATTTTTTAAGTGTAAGTGGTTGAGTCATTTTAATCTTTGGGGAACTACCAACACCAACAAGATAAATATTACCTCCATCATTAGCAAAGGTCTGCAGCAATATCGTTCTTTGTATACATGTCCCACTGTGAAATTCTACTCATCCATCATTGAGATATTCTGACCACCACAATTACTACCTACTCCTCCCCCCATCCCCCACCTCTCTCTCTCTCTCTCTCGCTCCCTCTCTCTCTGTGACCAGGCTGTAGTAGGTGATCTTCTCCACTGAGAAGATCACTGGCTGTGAGCCACTGGCAAAAAATATCCCTTCACTGCCAGGGCGAAGAAGTGAGTTGGCAAGATTGCTGCTGATCCCACCCACCCCAACAGGAGGTACACTGCCACTTGGACGACACACTGTCACTGCAGTTATTTTTCTAAGCTCGTCAACAAACTTATCTCATGTAAACACCCCCGACAGACACATACAGACATTCAGATCTTCCGTACCACAATCACAACATCTATTCATTTCTCTTCTCTGTTGTTTGTAATTACTGTTTATGTCACTGCGTCATGTTACACATCATGTTGCATTGTATTCCAATTGTTTAACACGATGTTATATAGTAAGTTATCTCTTGGCAGTTATTCTTGCGGGTTGTTATATTACATTTGAATTGTTGTGCTACATCAACATACTATATTATTATAATTTTTTTTAGGTCTACGTTGAACCACGACCAATTCCTTTATGTTCTACATACTGACAATAGGATTTTTTCTGTCTACTTATTTAATTTAAATAATTTTATAATAATCATGATAAAAATTTATGTAGATTGAAAGTAATTTAATATGATTAGACCAAAACGTCATATATTTTATAATTATTATTCAAGAAAGCAAGAAAATATATACTGTAGAGAGGAAAACAAAAATTTAAATGCGCATTCTGTGTAATAACTAGACATTCAAATGGATCAAGAAAAGCCGGGAAAACAGAATTGTGTCTTTATGTGTCCTGCTACAGCAAACTTAATACACTGGAGCAATTTTGGTTTTCCGTTTTCATCCATGCCTCAAATGGTGACATGTTCTCTCAAGACAGGCCATTTTAGAGGATGATTAGGTGCATAGTAGTGAGTCAGATTCTTTCTTCTCTTGCAGTCTTGCTAGAAATTTCTACTCCTTTCTTGTATAGTTACAAAGAGAGCCTATGCCACAATCAACCATCTTTTTCTACAATGTATACCACACCAACTGCAATTTTCCCACAAAAAAACCCAAAAGTGGAAAGTTATACAATATACCGCTGTCATTTCAGATATATTCTTCTACGGTATAAGCTTATTGATGATTTGTACCCAGGATACATTCATTAAAGTAATGCCAAAAAATAGGCCTATTTACAGTATATGTACATATACCAGTTAACAAACATGCAGGTAACACTTGTACCGGGTCCAGTTTAATTTATTCATGTTTTTTTTTGGAGGCTATAATGTTTTTGGTTTTACAGGCAATTCAAGTAATGCAATTCCGCGACATTTGATAATAAATGCCTTCCCAAAAAACATTTAATAATGAAACAATTATTGGATTACACTTAGAAGTGTGTTTAAGATATTGAATAAAAATAAATTATGTAATACAATTAGTACTATATCCTGTTCTCTCTCTATACCATCCAGGGGTTCATTCTCTCTGGGCTCATTAGTTGGCTTACTAGGACAGTCCTCTATATAATCACCATTATATTCATTCCTGATTTAACAGTGATGCTATGCAGCTACTGTACACATTATGATCATAATAGATATACAATCAGGTCAAATTTTGAGGTTTGAATCCCCCAGTTCATTGTCTACATCCCTATGATATGTTCCAGTACGCCGCACATTCTATTCTGTGTTCTGTTGTGCCATTCTTTGGTTAATGTCTGGAGATTAGCAACAGGAGATAGGAGATACGACTGCAGAAAAAGCCTGCTGTCATCCGATAACCAGTCACCACTAAATTCACTCTCCTCGCCACCATATCGTAGACGGCTGTAAGTGTTCAGGCCTACAAAGCATAGATGCATACACTGTATTTCAGTGTGTGCAAAATATAAATCAGAGCTCCTTCTCACATTTGTCTTTTGGCAGGTTATTGGAACCTTGCTTTTCATGTCTTGTTCTTGATAAGACAATCATGCTGGACACAAAACTCACCAAGCTTGTCTCAGACTGGACTAAGTAATTAAATTGTTTTTTTGAAATGAAATCATAAATTGTATGTCCCTCTCAATGTATTCAGCCTCCACCAACTCAATTTCCATCAACTTGATTGTGTGGCAATAAGTTTCTATCATATTATATTGAATCCTATTCTAAATATATTACGCTTTAGTACATGTCATGCTGTAAAAAAAAAACATATAATAGGAAAAACATGTTGTTAAGAATGCAAAAAACGTAATATCAAGCAAAAATTTGGAAATGGCAGTCATGAGAAATGCAACCCCTGCCTGTTAAAGTATGGCATGCCGCAGCTGATTTGCAAATGCACTTTATGATTAACAACTGCGTTGACTGGCTTATTATGTAAGGCCGTAGAAAGCACGTGATGTTGCGTACGGGGGGGGGGGGGGGGGTTGTAAATGGTCATATTTTAGCGACATACTCGACATTTTGATGCATGTCACACTTTGATGCTTTAATGAAACTCACCTCTGAAATTTATATCAATAATACAAGCTGTCTGCTGTTTTTGATGGGGGTGTCAGTGTTTTGTTCTCTTAGATATGTGGGTAGATTTTGGATTCTGTGAAATCTAAGGATTTTAAAATATGGTGCAACATAAAATAGCATATTTTAGAACTTTAGAAGGAGATTTTGGAATTTTAGATTTTGGAAATCCAGCATCCTAATCCTAATCAAGGTCAATCACAAACACCTACAGCATTTAGCCAAAATACATCACATAGCAAATACCACAGAGTATCAATGCTCTGCACTAGCACTTGTCCTTACATTTTCATAGCTACAGTATTATTGAAGTACATTTGAGCATCACTGTGTATGTCTCTAGTTTTTAACGGTATATTTCAAAGTGTAAAAGTTTTATAAGGCAGACTACATATGAGCTTCTTAAAAGTCAAGGTCATACCACAACATTACATTATCTAAATGTCAGCTGCTTATTAGAGATGTTTGTGCTAGTACAATTTGTTTAATGAAATCAGACATCTTACAGTTCATATATGTAATATTAAAATGTGGCAGATTTTTAATTCTTTTTATAAATAGTGTTAGCTGTCAAACATTAAGATTTATCAGCAGTTAAAATCATTCTAGTTCCTCTATGCAGATATTTTTGTGCTCATAACTTCAATCACCACTGCTGAAAGAATGGTGTGGGGTATTTAAGATTTAAAAGGATTGTTTAGCTGGAGGGATGATCAACTTTTAAATCTTTGTTGCAAAATTTGAGATTACTTCTATTAAATTTGTAGACAGACATTTGGAATTAAAAATAATTTCTAACCACACTTCTACATTTTCTTCATTCACATAATATCCACTAACAGTTTTTAGTTGAGAGAGAATCAGTATCTGTTACCAAGGAAATGTCGACAAAAATAATAACGGTTCCACCAATTCGTCGAAGGGAAGATAAGCCAGCCTTATCTATGCTATCGGTATAGTGTTATCTAGATCATCTCTTAATGTTTTAAATATTTTTTATTACTACAATTTATATTATGATATTGAATATCCCGAAGAGTAAAACGAAAATGTATTTGTATATTTGCTATAACATAGGCCTATAGGCAATAATGCCAGTGTTAATTCCCCCGTATGTTTACGAATCCTACTATACACACTGATAAATAATTATCAGTTACAAAACAACCACATATATAATATAACTCCTTATTTCGTCAAAGCTGTAGTAGAAATGAAACATCCGCGACAGCAAAGCCCGAAACAGCGCCACCGACGTCCCTAGCGGTGGCCAGCGGTACGACGTTTCCATACACTGCATTGTGAAATGCGCAGTTTACTGCGATTTATACATTAGCAGCTGAGCTGTAACATATTCTAACGTAAATTACAAATCACTTTTTAAAGTAACTCCAGGTTAACGGCGGGAGCTATTTTCACAGTGACGAACAAGCGACAACAATAATCGCATCAAGGTAGCAGGATCGACCAGTCGAAGGTTTGTGTAAAAAAAACTGAACCAGAAATACGGTTGCTGCTGGTGAATCATTAAAAATACAACATATAATTCACATATAGAAGACATTCTGTTTTATCGTTTGATATTCGTGTGATCTTACATGGTTAAATTCTTTAACCCACGAAATAATCTTTACGAAATTTCATGTCGCATAGGTCACTATTACCATTGAATTCACTGCACTATACGCTAAAAAGTAAAATATTACTTAACGTCTTATGTTCGCTTGCGGTAAAGGTTTAAGTTTGGTACAACTAAGGATAAAATATCAAGGCAGGGTCTGTCTGCTGCGCCATTATCGTAGTTGTTAGATAAACGCCCAGATCCACAGTAGGCTAAATTCACGGCAAATGAAAAGCGAAAGACACGATAAACTTAAAATCTCCACGTTTTAACAAAACGAATTTAAGTTTATTCGGTTTTATATTTGCACAACTTTGTTACCAACGCTTAACCTTTAGGAAGAATTTTATCATTCTCTTCTGACACAAATATGACAATACCAACTCTGAAGATTCAAACACATCTAAATTATTAATCCATTTTACTTAATAAATGCAATGAATGCTCGTCGCTTGTGACCTTTCTCATGGCTAAGGTTGTTTGTTATACAAGACTGCCTTTAGTATCCGACATCTGATTTATATTCCGCTAAATTCGGACAATGAACTGTGCTGTGTACAGATTTATCCCGCAGTTCGTTGTGAAATGATTAAATGCATAAGCTGTTATGTAAGCAAGCTTGAAAACATTGCCCCTTGCAAGCATTTATTTTATTTTTTATAACGGCACCGATACGTAAACATATAGCCACGTTGTTGTTTTGTACCTATTCTAAAGCTTTTATCTAAGTCCTAAGGTAAAAATGAAACATTATGTATATGTATTACGAGAATTTCCTCTTAAAATCAACCATTACCTGTAGGACGGTACTTTAAGAGAATGAAGGAATGAATTTATTAATGAAGGAATGAATGAAATATATGGTACTGAAACGCTTACAACAGTTATGTGTACATCATTCATTGAGAATGCTTCATTTTCGCATCGACATCGCTATTCCCCGATGTTCGCGATTTATAAAATTTCGACATAGTGTTAAAATGGTAGCGACGTATTACTTCTTGGTTACAGAAATACCCCGTTTTCCGTGGAGGAATGGCAGCTGGGCACGAGCATCCCCGGATTCACACTCAGCTCTTGAACAGCAGTAATTGCATCCGTATCCTATACCTTTTCGAGGCCAGTGCACGATTAAATCCATTTTATTGTCTTTGGGGTGCAGATGGAAATGAAACGGCGTTCCCCGAAGAAATGTGCAGTTCTCGGTTTTTGTAGTTTAAACCAGATTCATCCAAGCCTTGTAGTGTCTAGTGCTGTTTCTGAGCAGAAGAATCCGCTTCATGGGTACATCCTCAGTGTCTGATACTGCATCCCGTTCTATCTGTTGCGGCAACTATACGCTTTTATTAGATCTGGACCTTCCCCTTGAGAATGATAGTTCGGCTGAAGGAGTAGGTTACCGCAGGTTTTGCAGTTTCAACACTTAGTTATCTCCAAAGCAACTTAGGGAAATTACATTTTTATTTTAAAGTGTCCGTCAAATTGAACTAGTTTTTATTGGATTTCCCTGCTAAGGTAATAGATAAGGTTATGTTTCCCAAGAATTACAATCAACTATGGATACTTTACATTCAGAAATTTAAACGTGTGTGTCCGTGTTTGTGTGTGTGTGTGTGTGTGTGTGTGAGTCAGAGAGAGAGAGAGCGATGCCATAATGATGCGAGGAATGTTTTCTTGCCTCACATTGGAGCCCCAATTGAGCATCATTTGAATGCCAGTGCTTATCTTACTATTGCTGTTGACCATGTGCATCCATTTATGGCCACGATTTACCCATCTTCTAATGGTTACTATAATGCCTTGATGTACTGAATGATGTTATACAGTCATACTCAAGTTATAAAACGTCTGTAGCGAAGAGCATAAACAATATAAAATGTATCTAGGTGTCTTTGGCTTAGCACTGATTCCTATAAATCTTTTAGCACACTTAATTTAATAAATGGAGAGATATTTGAATGGGAGGCACCTGTAGCCCAGAATGTCCAGGTTGGGGGTGTGAACTTCCACAAACCACTCCAGCTTAGAACAGAACACGCCCCCCCCCCAAAGTCCTGCATGCAAACTCCTCTGGTGAGTCGATTTTGTATCTCTGCAACTCTGACTTTGTGTGTGTTGGTGTGCTTCTTGACAAATCTTTAACAAATCCCTCGACTAGATAGGTTTTATGGATAATGGATAGATAAAGCACCTAGACAAACATGTTATGTTTTGAAGTGTCAGGCAAGGAATACAATTATGGGAAAATTAGTTCAAAAGAGCATCACCAGAGTGATTGAATCTCTGTTTTTAGTACAAACTAGCTTCTCTTATTAGCTCCTAGCCCACGCACCTGCCTCAGAAGTACCACTAACCATCAGGTACTGATACATATAGATCTTATCATGTCATCAGTTTTCAGGGTACTGCTACGGCGTGTATAGGACAGAGTCTACTGCCAGAAGCCTCATCAGCACTTAGACGTTAAGCAGAACAAGGTCTGTAGGGTTTCTGCATGGCTCACTTATTTCTGACGATGCACTAAGTCCTTCGGGGCCTGGTTACAGTTCAGTAGCACCAGCTCTGGGTCAAAGTCTGAGGTCTAAGGCCTTCGGCCTTAAGCCCTTTGCACTCCAGTCACCAAATAAAATGACACATCTCATTATCACACCATGTCTGTTGCAGTAGACAAGGTACTGTTTATTGGGGAGTCAGTGGTTAGGAATATTGGAATTCATTAAAACAATGACATCTACATCAAAATAACTGAATTTTCCTATTCATCCATTTCCATGTCCATTTATCTAAAGCAGGGTCTGACGCTAGGAATCAATGTGCACATGCACACACACAAAGGGCAGCAAAGAGACACAGCTCTTACATCTCATTGAACCGTAAGATGATAACCACACAAGATATGCAAATTTCTCTCCATGCAAATATGGACGTGGATCTATATATAAATATAGAACAACATTACAGTAGAAACAACCAGTTTCTAAGTAAAACATCTATCCATTTTTACAATCCGCTTATCCTTCCGGGTCGCTGGGGGTCCGGAGCCTATCCCAGAAGCTACAGGCACAAGGTGGGGAACAACCCAGGATGGGGGGCCAGTTCATCACAGGGCAATTCAGTAACTACAATTAGCCTCAGCATGGTTTGGACTGTGGGGGGAAACCAGAGAAGCCAGAGGAAACCACACGAAG
>JAABNX020000042.1:6292864-6321945 GCA_015163995.2 Mormyrus lacerda | reverse complement strand
ACACGGGGAGAACCTGCAGACTCCACACACAGAACCACACGACGACACGGGGAGAACCTGCAGACTCCACACACAGAACCACACGACGACACGGGGAGAACCTGCAGACTCCACACACAGAGAGCCGTGGGGGGAGACTCAAACCCGGGTCCCAGAGGTGTGCGGCTACAGTGCTAACCACCATGCTGCCAATCAAGTAGTAACACATTGAGATCCAAATTATAGTTCGAAAACAGCTATTCTGAGTTCATTGACAAGCAGCCTCACTGCATTAATTAGTAACACCTCTGCAATAACATAAAATAGTATCCCTTTGGGAACCAATGATTTCAATTGCAATTAATACCAAAAATGGCAAGAACTTAATTAGAGTCAGTCAAAAAATAATGGCACTTCTAATTCTGAGCTGTACACCATGGGCATTACCATCATATGGTCATATCAGGAGAGTACTAGGGTTTTGCCACAAGATGGCATCATTACCACACCATTATCTTTTTTGCTGCAGCAAGTTTACTTGTTGCTTTAAGAGTGTGTGGTATTGTGAGTGTATTTTTGCCATCTTGCTTATCTGACTTCCTCTGCCGACCCCTGGAGGACGGGCTCCCCTTTGGGTCTGGTTAGGGTTAGGACTTCCTCTACTGCCCCCTGGAGGACGGGATCCCCCTTTGAGTCTGGTTCCTTCCTAGGTTTCTTCCTTCTATGGAGTTTTTCCTTGCCACTGTCGCCTCTCACTTGCTCACTGGGGGCTTTGGGCCGGATAATGTAAAGCGCATTATACAAATTAAATTTATTGAATTCCCCCATGATTTTTCATTTTATCGCAAGCTTTGAAAAATGTTTTTAGATCTTCAGGTACTTCCTGTGTGTCCAAAATGTTGTCTGCCTTGTACTTCCTGGTATAGGATTTGTGTGTCAGATAACCGTTTAATCATTTAATGCTGCGATCAATTCTTCCATTTTCTTCCAGATTGGCTTTCATTACAGGTTTGTCCCAGAATGTGTCCAGTTTTGTGATCGGTCACAGTATAAAGGTGTTGACAAACTGATATGGTTTCTTCTCAGATCAGTGGAGATACCTCAGCGCATGTTTTTTAGATGCTTATTTATCTGGTAAAACCCATCACTACAGAAGGTGCTAAGTTTATCATTTATTTCATAATCAGATTTTTTTGCACAAACATCCTGAAATTTTGCACGGTTTTTAAAACACTGACAGTCTCCGAATGTTCAGGAAGCAGTTTAACGTTTGCTTGTGTTTTTCTTTTGAAAATGGCTTTCTCCATCTGCTCATCTTGAAGGGAATTTCCATTAAAGTCACACTGTTTGTGTCTCCCTGGAATGGCAGGGACGTCTTTTAATGTAGTTTCTTTGTGCACGTACTTGCCTTTCCGCCGAACATAGTATTTTCAGTGGGGTTTAAAAATGTGGACTGTCTGGGGTCCCCAAGGCCCGGGTTGGGCAACATATCCCTACACGGCAAAGTGTGGGGCAGGAAGTGTAAACCACAGTATAAATAAGTATTATATAAATATAATCATTATATAAGTATAAACCATGCTTACAATACCATGTCTAGCAGAAAGGCACATTTTTGCTCCCTCCCAGCTATTTGTCCAACAGTCCACGTTTTTGCTCCCTCTCAGCTCCCGGCAGGCAGAAAATGTGGACTGTCTGGGGGTCTCCAAGAATCTGGTTAGGAAACACTGCTGCAAGGGGACTTCAATGCCTTCACTTGTATTTGTCAGGACCAGTGTCCCCCATCTGAGGCAAAGTGAAACTGGCTGGCAAGTCAGCGCCCCTTCAGGAGTTGTCGCCCTAGGCAGCTGCCTGTGTGGCTTACATGACTGACCGGCCTGGTGCTTATACACTGCTACCTGAGCATTCATTGGACAATCAGCCTAGCCACACTTATGTCTATTCAGCTCATCAACAGCACATATGTTTGTAATATGCTATTTGTTTCACGCATCGCTTTGCATAAAGACATCTGCTAAATGAAAGTAAATGTAAAGTAAATGTAGAAACAAAGTCCACCTGAGCAGATAACTCTGCACCAGCGCATGTGCAGAGAGATTGTTTCTGTATCCACGTGCCTTATACAGTGTCACGGGGGAGCATTCTGCAGCTTGTCCCTGAACGGCTACGGTCATAAGGCAGGGAATAATCGCAGTGTACACACACCTTTGTAATTGTCTGCGCGATTGAGGTGATGGAAAAATATACTTTTGTTTTAATCAGAAATGAGGTGATACTGGTTTATGTTCTCCAAGTACAGTGACAGATCAGCGCCAATGCAAATAAATTTAATGAGAAATGAGATTACAATGAAAAACCGATAAGATGCTTTGGCAAGTAGTGCGTTGTGATTATGGCCCTAAAGGATTCTGCTTGATTCTAGTTGACTGTTGACAGCTCTACTTTCACAGGGAATTGGCCCCAGGGGCCCTGATCTAAGTTAAAGTGAGCAGACCACATGCTGAATGTCCATCAGTAATACAAAGAAGGCGAGTCTCTGTATAATTACGTTACAGTAAATGCTGCCTTTCGAACAGAATACATTTCTTTCAGTTGTCTAAGCACTGCATTCATTTCTACCATGTGATGTTCTCTGAGTTTGCGATGGCCCTAGAAAGTCTCACACTTCTGCTGTAAAATGTTTTGTTCTGACTGGCATATGGGCACTGCGCCTTCTGCTTCACTTTATTTATGTCACATGAAATTATGTTGCGGTATTTTCATTTCTATGGCATTTATTTTACCAGGTGCTGCTTCCATCCACCTGTGGTTCTGCGAAGCTATAGTTTGCCACTAGGTGGTGCAACATAACTTTCCTTAAGACATTTCTCTAGGAAAAAGACCAGACGTAAACCGGATTGTTGCAATGCTGAAGAAACAATTACAATAATTCTGCATTCTGAATCCTACTAGATCTTAAATCATAGTGATTCAGATATGACTCGAAATTTTGTTAATTAGTATATTAAATAACCACGATGGAACAATGTATCAAATGGTTAAGAAACAAAAATAAGTACTCAGCCCCATGGCGTTACGTCCGATTACTCGCGGCTACAGCCCTGAGTATTTTAAGCCGAGCCCCGAATATTTTAGCCTCAATGCCAATTTTCCTTCAGAAGCAATAAATAAATAAATAAAGCCCAGGTAACTTGACTTGGCCACTGATGTTTAGCTAGAAATAGCTATAAACATCCCTGCTCAGCCCAGTCTAGTTTAATGAATGAGTTTTTTGCGAGTCTCGTGAAAATTTTCCCATGTTTGCTCTTTTCTTATGGCTGTTGCGTATTATTGCTTAATGCACCATGACCACAAGAGGGGAACCAGAAGTGAGGGGGAGGAAGCAGACAGAGGCGCTCAGGGTTCTACTACGCGGGCACGCAGTGATGTCCACGGAGAGGGCAGCCCGGATAGCCAGCCCATCGGTGCTGATCAGGAAGTGCTGTGCTGTCAGTGAGTCCTTATCTTGAGGCTTCCATTCTTGCTTGTTTCCTCTCACACCTTTAGCCGGGACCCACTGTCTTGTGAAAACAAAGATAAACAGAAACATCAGCCTCAGCAAAGCATAGCCTATCCAGCAGTTAAAACCCCACAACAAATACCTGAAGAGTTGTCACCCGTCCCTGACATTACAGGACCCATCCTGCCTTGTAGAATAAAATGCTGCTTAGACAATACGGGTTGCAGTTTTTCCCATGTTTTCAGAAGTGTTTTAGATTGCTTCACTTCCTGTTCTGTCACATTTGGATACACATAACACGTAAGACCACACGTTTTCATCAGAAGCAAGCTCTTTCTTGTAGATGTCACTGGGGCATGTTATGCAATGTTCTGTCTGAGAAAAGAAGGCTGCAATAAACAGTTGTTTACAATTGTTCTAAATCACTTGCGGTTTGACATTATTGCAGTCATATGTCAGACGGATGGGCTATACGTATTAGGTGTCACTGATTGTCTGGAAGCTAACCAAGTGTATATTTTTAGATACGCACTGCCAGTCACAAATGCGTGCAAATGTATCGACTCACATTTTTCTTGTTTTATTTTCCTCCTCCCAAAAGGTGAAATCATTTGTAAATGTGACAGTATTTCTTCATGGGATCTCAACATATGACAAATCCCTGTCAGACGCTACTGAACACTGCATTTTACCTGAGAAACACACCTACCGGGGCAAAAAAAAGGTATTATGTAAATAAAGATCCTCACCGTTACCATTTTATTTTGCAAATACTGTATGTTAAGCTGGAGTTGGTAACTACGCCTGCTAAAACACCGTATCTTTTTCATTATATGTGTCCCGATTTTCACTTCATATTTATCACAGGAAGTGAAACTTTGAGTGCATTTTTCAGCTTCCTTTGGCACTGCAGTAGACATGTTGGTTTTGCCGGTCTACTCAGTGCTCTTTAGATCTTACTGTATACGGACTTTGTTTCCAATTCATCCGTTTGTGCCCTTTATAATTTCTAATCATTTCTGAGTAACCATGCTGCATTACTCTATGCGCGTACATTGCGATATCTGATCCAGAGCAATGAGTACGAGAAGGAGAACTATATGTCATCTTCTGTGAGTCAGAAGCTGCAAAGGTTCTGCCTCAAGTTATCACTGAGGCAACATAGGGGCATAATTTCATCATAAGTTTTTGAGTAGTTGCCCCCCCCAACCCAAATGCTTTGGTCACTAAAAAAGTAGGAGTCAAGCATTTTAAGATTTTGTGTAAAAATGTTAATTATTCCTGATACTGTGTAACCTTTAGTCCATCAAATGGTTTATTGACAATAGCCTATAGTTGTTCCATCCTTTCCACGGTATACCCTACGCCAGGGCTATTCAAGTCATGGTCCTCAAGGGCCGGGCACTTTTAATTTCCCAGCATTCCTTTACCCGAGAGCCAGGTGTGAAGCCAGGTGTGGCCAATCAGAATCAATAATTATTAAGCATGGGGGAACTGAAAACAAGGCCTGGATTTGGATTCGAGGGCCAGATTTGAGAAGCTCTGTCCTGTGCTGTGAGTCTAGGCCTCCCCCCTACACTGAGCGTGAGGTGATGGCTTTCAGGTGAGAAGCATTAGCTGTCACACAGCCTGGTCTGTGACAGAAGAATTCGATCCGGACCGCTCATCCATCAATCCGGGTCTTCTGTCCCAAGACCATCAGTCCAAACACTGCTGGCGGCAAAGGACCAGGAGGACTTGGGCTGTCGACTGGACGGACAGCCTTCAGGATGAGGTGTAGCAGAAGGCAGATCCATTTATAGAAGACTGGAGAACCCAAACTAGGGACTTGAGAAACTACTGTAAAAGGAGCAAAATCACAAAAACCAATTCACACTAAGAACCCACAAAGACAGGACACCAGCAGCACACACACCGACTGTGCAGGATGGTGCCTACCTGAGAACATCAATCCCCAGCTCAGAAACTGGCTAACCAGAATCACCGTAAAAAATATCAGTCCACAAGGCCCATGGACACCATGCCACACACACCACCAGCTTTCTTTTGACAGACCCAGATACCCAGATGCAGAGATGCAGGGCATCACCAAGCCCATAAAAACAAGCCTCATAACAGGAAGTGTGTGCGCCCTATAATTCTACAGCAGTGATGACAGCCAAGCAGCAAGTTTTTTTCACCATGCTGCTTAAATGAGGTTAGGACAGATCTGAGCCCAACCCAAGTGAACCTGGGGCAAGTGTGACAGCGTGAAAAGCAGAAGACAGAAAGCCAAGCTCAGTGTCATCTATGATTTTATCAAAGTGACATCTCAGTCACTTTAAAAATTGCACATAGGGATGATGTGAGCTCCTAAATTAAAAATAATAATGAATAAACTTCTAAAAAAATGTTACTGTCAGCACCATTGCTGTTTTTTTTTCCATTTTCCTAGTCTGACATAATTCAGTAGAAGCCATATGAAAATCTGGTAAGCCTATACTACAGGCGGACCGTGGTCCAGGTCCGGACCCAGAAGCTGTCCCATACGGATCCGGACCGACAGCCAAAGCATTAAGTTTTTTATTTAAAACCTGACGGGACGCTTCTATTTTAACCGGCGCAGCGTTTGTAGTCTTTTCAGTAGCAATAGAACTTGTTTCCCACGCCAATGAACCTCAAACACCTTATTTAACTTACTTACGGCAAATCTATAATATTCCATTATAACACCTAATTAAAATAAAAAATTACATATATACATACTGTATTTGAAAACTTTTCAACTGTATGATTTCAGGACAGTCCAGTGAATGCGACGGCTTTCGGGTTAAGAGCATTAGCTGTCACATCTGTGACAGAAGAATTAATTCCTGGCCGCGTATCCATCAAGCCAGGTCTTCATTCATTGCCATACGCTATAAGTTTTGGGACACACCTCTTAATCACTGAATTCAGGTGTTTCATTCTGACCCATTGTCACAGGTGTATAGAATCAAGCACCTAGTCATGCAGTCGGGTTTGCGAACAGGAATGTGAAGGAACGGGTCATTCTGAAGAGCTCAGTGACTGTAATTGTGGTATCGTCATAGGATGCCACCTTTGCAATGACTCAGTTTGTGAAATATCTTTCCTGCTAGATATTGCATGATTAGCTGTATTCGGTTTTATTGCAAAGTGGAAGTGTTTAGTAAAAAACTGAAGATGGCCGAGTACTTCTTGTAAATTATATTCGTCACATTCGTTGTCAATACCATATAATGTATGACGTATTAAAAATTAGATAATTATCGTTGGTTGTCTGGGGCGATAAACTTTGCTGACCATACAGTGGATCTGTAGTTCATTTCAACTGGGGGTGGAACAGACTGGGGCCCAGTTGCTCTGTTAGGGGGAGCAAATGCATTTGACCTTAATGTCGTCGAAGTATTGCTTGCACAAGATTGCCAGCATTAAGAAACAAAAGACGATTTTGTTATTTATGCAATGCTTTGCAGTCTCGCTCTGATTTTTTTAGACTGTCTTGCTTCCACTAACTTTTTTTTTTTTTTTTTTTTTTTACTGTCGTTGGCTTCGCTTTTCAGAAACTGACGCAACTTGACCACCCGGCACACCCGCGTCCGTCACTAAAACGCGCTTACGTTTGCATTTCGCCTGATCCAAGGGCACAGCGTTTTAGTCCGCATAAATGGAATAAAATAAAACAATACATTATTATTTGGGGGCAGACATGTTGTGAGGGGGTACTGGCTTTCCCTGCTCCCCGAGGAACCGTCCGCTGGAGGAGGGGGTAGAGGATTAAAAATTTACTGACGGGGGCCACTGGGCATCAGTAAAAGTTGCCGAGGGGAAGGGGCGGGGTTGCGGTGGTACCTCCGGTGACTGGCATAACGACAGATTTCCGGGACATTGCGCATTAATCGCGGAGCTGCTCTCATTTTGCTGGGGGGTGGGGAGGTCGGGTGTCTGCGTTTGCCCAGCTGCACGCCACCGGATTATGTCAAGTGATCGGTATGTGCCTGTATGGTGTAATGTGGTACAATATGGTACAATGACTTCAGCAGCACATTGCCAAATTAAATCCCAAGTTTGGGGAAACTCTGGACTGGAATTAGACGAAGAGCTACGCATGTATCTGAAAGATCTGCGCGGTATATATAGAGAAAATATCGGCGCATCTCTCCCCACACCGCAGCGAGTTGACAGCCCCACAATTCCGCAACTATGTCTGCAAAGCAGCAACCATCTTCTAAATAACCTCTAAAGCGGTAGTAACAAAACTAAGCGGCTAAAGTAAGTAACTTTTCAGGGAAGAAAAGTAAAAAGAAAAAAAGAAAACGCTTTCAAAATCGGAATACATATTAAATCTGCTAACAAATATTTCCAGCATAAGTAGGGAAGAGCTATTTAAAACATTCGTTTTGCACAGAATGCTGAAGAAGCCGATGAGTGAACGCTTAGGGCTTGTTTGTTGTCCAGGCTGCATTTCATTTATCTGCCGGGTCTGGAGCTGCCTTTGAATGTGAGGGATTTTAGGGTATTTTAGGAATTCAAAGCTGCCTTTGGGTGTGACCTACAAGCAGACATGCTGTCTTCATTTTTGAGGGAGTCTGGTGATTGTGGGAGTCTTTAAGAAAGACTGTAATGTATTTGTGCACATGAATTATAAGTTGTTTAGGTAAAGACCCCATGACCCGCTGATGATGGATGGATGGATGCTAGTTAGTAATCTAGGTGTAAAACTGAGTTCTGTGTACATGCATATTAAACATGGGTCATTGTAATTAACACACTCAAAATTGTTGAGGAGCTTTGAACGTGTCAGACCTTTATGTCCGGCTTCTGTTTATGGAACTCTCAGGATCACGCCCTTTGTTAATTAAAAATCCCCATCATGTGGAAGGCTGTAATGTACTACACAGACTGTACCATACACTACTTTAATTACAGGAATTTTTGAAGTGTCTAACGGACATGGTATGTGCAGTGCATTCTTGGTATGTGGTATCTCAATAAACTGTGTCGTCTCATTGAACCACCAAACCTCATGGCCCATATTTACGCGATTGTCCATCTTACCCTCCAGAATTGCATTAATGAAGGACCTAGATGTCCTAGATGAGGACAAACTTCTGCACCCATAAGTGATCGATGAGTTCTACATAGTAAACATTCCATTGAATGACTTTTAAAATGGTCTCATCTCAGCATTTTCTGCCCATAAGCAACTGATTATCAGAGAGAGACGCCCGGACAAGCTAGTTACCAGTAACCCCGCGTAGTACAGGGCACAGGTCGCTTTAGGCTAGCACACTAGTGCCGATCACACTACTCTACTAACCTACTAACTAACCTGGGGCCTGTATCAGAGCTTTTTTTTTTGGGGGGGGGGGGGAGGCTGTTAGCAAGATAACTTGCCGAATTTAAGGTTGTCTGGGCTGAATGTAAGAGACCGAAGACAAAGTCCGGCTATTTTGGGCTACCTTAAATCTGAGTCATCTAGCTAAACCAAAAACAATCCCATTTCGTGATAGAGACTCCTGCCAGTGACAGCTCTGGTTGACTTTTTCCAACAACAATCAAAACAGCGATGATGCAGGTTGTCCATTGACAGCACAAACAGCTGTGGGTCTGTAATCCCTGTTACTCTTTATTCTCATGTCAAGGGGCGGGATACCCACTATCTTCTGTCATGTGATATTTTTTGTTAGCGTATGATAGGAAGTGCGGGGGGGGGGGGGGGTTAGCCAAGCTTGTTTGTGGACTGTCGCATTGTCTTCATAGGAGCTCGGCCTCAGGCTTTTTCAGCTGAAATATTGAGTTTGTTGCTGTAGTCATTGCCGTCCTTTTATTGTTTTATTGGACTTTTCAATTGCAGTGTAGAATCAGTGTAGTGTCAGTAATTAGCAACCACCCTCAAACAGAAATCACATTATATCTTTGTCCTTAGCACACATATGCACTGTGTTTCAAAGTCCAAGTGAAATTGTTCTGCCTATTAACATAAATTTTATGTAACTTTATGAAACTGTGGAATCTTTTTTTTATGTGGATAAAAAAAAAATGTAATTTGCGCAAGACTATAAATCTTTGAGCCTGCATCACCTAATAGCGTTATGAAAAGTAAAGTGTTAAACTTGATCCAGTTTTGTGACAATTCTGTGGTGGGTGACAGAGACACATGAAGTACTGAGAAATATAATGAGAGCCAGTGGTTCAAGGGAGAGAAACCAAAGTGGTTCTGTACTGTTTCGTTCAGTGTGGGTGCAGAAAAATGAAGCACGCCAGTCCTTTTGTGGTCTAGCAGACACAACATGGAAATTCCCTGTCAGAAGTCCAGAATGTAGGTACATTCACAAAGTGATGTTAACTGTGTGTCCAAGTGGCTGCAGAGAGGACGTTTTGCACTATGAATGATGCATCATGGTGCATATACTGTTTAGCGGGAAGAGATAAATTCAGAGACAGTATTGAAATAGAAACAACTTGTTGGGCAGTAGTTTCAGGTCATTCACTAGTTATATATAGAGACGCTCCCTTGCTTTTGATGGTCTATGTTACGGTATTTTGACTTCGCAATGGATTATTTGTTAAAATATATGAGATATTAAACACTTTGTTATAAAATAGGCTTTGAGTTAATGATTTTTGTAGGCTAAGTGTTCTAAGCATGTTTAAGGTAGGGCAGGCTAGTTTATGACGTTTATTAGGTTAGGTGTACTGTATTAAAATGCATTTTTGCCTTAAGATAATTTCGCCTTACGAGAGGTTTATTGGAACATAATCCCATCGTAACCCGGAAGCGTTTGTATATAAATTTGGAGTTTAGAGATATATTTTACGGTTTAGGTGGTTCTGACTGAAGTCTATAAGGCTCCCTTCTTCCAACATGCCTTACCTGAAACAGGCAAGTGCTGAGATTTTCTTGTGCACCTAACCTGGGAAGATGCCTTTACATGCATCCTAGTTAGCAGAAAATCCATTATAAATGGGGAAAATATCAAATATCAGGCGGCATCACAAATAAAACAGCCAATGAGATTCCGGCTGCTTGATTAATGGCAACCAGGGAGGCCGTGAGCTGGCAGGTCCTTCACATTGATTTTAAACATATTATTTTGATTTAAGTATTCTCAAACCTCACATTGAGGTATTTTTGTCTTTTATTAAAGCATTAATTGTGCAATTTATCTGTTGGGTAATAGAATGACTCTTACCTCATACCTCCAGCATAGAGTCCCATTTCTCGCTCCGTTTAGGTGGAGTTTGCACGTTCTCCGTGAATCATTGTAAGCAGTTAGACAAGGATTGCATGCGCAGACTTTCTGCAAGTTTTTGCTTGCATACACATGTCTAGTAACATCCTACTCACCCAATAATTATACACGAATTACATCAGAATCCTGCTCTTTTTGGCTAGAGAGAAGAAAAACCACTCTCTTCAACTGCTGCAGCTGGGATTAGCAGAAGTGCAGTTTTGCTTGCAGGTTCCAAAATGTAACATTATATTACAATTTCACTGCTTGTAAATAGCATCGATACTTCTGAAATTTGATAAATGATACATTGTAACAGGCATACGACTTCAGGCGCTAGTCACAGTTTTTGGGGGGTTTATTGTCTGTGCATGTACCTGATGTGCAATGATTTTAATTGTTCAGGTTGTGATGCATGACTTTGAAAATCAGACTGGATTGAATAGCACTAAAAGAAAGAGCACATTAATACTAATATTCTTTAGCAGTTAAACAGTCTAAGCAGGTACAACTGAGAATTTTGTATTATATACATTCCAAATATTGCACCAGAAAATCACACAAAGCACTGTGTAGTTTAAAAAAGACCTATATTTGGCACAATGGCTTATTAATGGATTTAAAAGTATCTTTATATATATATCCATGTACATACATACATTTTGCAGGCTCCTGGAGTAAATGTCCGTGGCAAAATCGTCCATATGGTTTCAAGGCAAGCATGCATGCATGCATGCATGTAGCAGAGAAAAAACACAACACTGCTGTGGAACCATGCATGCCTGTTAAAACCAAAAAAGGAAGAGAAAAAAACACACAAAACTGCCCCCAGCAGTAAGAAAAAGATTTGTATGCATTCCTGCTGTGTGCCCCTTGATTTCCTGTATTGACCTTTTTTGGCCCAGTGACTCCAGTAAAGTTGTGTCTTATGAGGTCTGCAGTAGCTGTCTTGTCACACTGTGGATTCATTGTGAAATACTTTGGATCTGAGAGCCCTGAGGCTGTTTTGGAAGGTGGAAGGTTCAAACTGCAGGGTCTCAGAGAACCTGTTGTCGTAGTTGCGGTTTAGTTGTGACTTGCGCCTGATGGAATTCTGAAAGGTCTCAGAGGTAAAATAATACACAATGGGGTCAAAGAAACAGTTTGTGACGGCAAGGCACAAGGCTATAGGGTAAATCGTTCTGACGACAGATTCAGCCAAGCAATTGCTGAGGGTTTTGGTTCGGACTAAGGCGTAGAAGATCAAGTTGATGTTGTATGGCATGAAACAGATGCAGAAAATGAGAAGGTGAACCACAATCATCCGCAGGATTTTGGTCTTGTTCAGCTGACCTCCCCGAGTCAGGGTCCTCGGCTGACAGAGTGTCCGGAGAACCATGACTGAGCAGAACACGTTCAGCAGCAGTGGAATGAGGAACCCCACCGTCACGATGAACACCACTATTTTGGACAGATGCTCCTTCCACTGCCTGGAGGAAAAGTTCTCAAAGCAAGACCCGTTATTGCCATTGCTTTCTGAGGAGTTTTTTAGGAGAAAACCCGTTGGAAGGCTACCTGCCAGAACCAGTACCCACACAGCAAGGCAGACCAGCTTTGCCTTACCCTTTGTCCGAATTGACCTCGAGGACAAAGGGTAGACGATGGCCAGGAAACGGTCCATGCTAATGCAGGTAAGGAAGAAGATGCTCCCGTACATGTTGGTGTAGAACAGAGCGACGGAGATCTTGCAGAGCTCATCACCGAAAGGCCAATTCCGACTGCTGAAGTACAAGACGCGTAAAGGCAGCGTGAAAACGAAAAGCAGATCAGATACCACTAGGTTCATCATGTATGTTGTGGTCTCGTTGCGTAGCTTGAGCGAGCAGAAGAAGATGTACAAGGCAGCCATGTTAGTGATCAGCCCCAGCACAAAAACAATGCTGAATACAGTGCTGTATAAACCATACTTAAAGTCATCAGTTTTGTTACAAACTTCGTTTGTTGTGTGTTCATTTATAGTGAAATTCATCCTAAGGAGGTATCGTATGATGCTAAGGGATAGGTATAAAAATAATGTATCCCTTGTCCCTGAATCCAGCCAGCAGTTACAGCAAAAGAGGGCATTGGTGTCATATGAAACGTAACGTCTGTCACAAGCAGTGGTGTCCTTTGTTTTTACACTAGACAACTGTCATACCTGTGTCTTTCTTAATGGTTCTGGATTCTGTGTGAGAACTCATACTGCAAGAAATTGCAGTTCCGTTCCAGTCAATACTTAAGGTAAGGCAGGAATTTCCAGAAACTCTCTTGCTGTCTGGCTCTGTCTTCTCCGATTACATCCACATGAGGAGTGAAAAATCAATGGAGCCAAACTGGAAGGCCATATCTTCTGTTAGAAAGTGTGCTGATGCGAAAAAGTTCGTTCCTCCTTTCCTGAATTTCTGTTCGTGCTCCCCTTCTTCAGACGGCATTTGACGTGTAGCAGAAGGGTGGAGGCGCTCACCAATAGTGCAGCTCACTTGTGCTGTTTCCACATATCGCCGCTGTTCCCTCCTTGCGCCCACAATGGTCGCACCTCTTACCTCTCCCAACGGTCTAGGACAAGCCGGGAAGATCAGAACAGTCCATTCCATGTGCTACAGGACGACTGCATCAAAGTGGAGCGCGGGTCACAGAGAGAGCTGAAGAGGTTTCTATGTGGCCCCACCCACGGTGAGCAAACAAAGATAGCATGAGAGGGAGAGAGATAGAGAGAGAGAGAGAGAGAGAGAGAGAGTTAATTTTATAAATGACTAACATTAACCCTTTAATCATACCTTTGCTAGGTTTCCTGATCGACCAGACTGGTTAAACAGCACATATCCAAGTATAGAATGTATAACATTGGGTCTCTAGTTCCTTTTTAAATTGACCTGCATAATACACACAGTGTCTGCACTGGACACTAGGTTACTCACAGTCAACACCTTCCACCGAAATTAAATGCCATTTTAACTTTCACTTTCCTTTTGTCTTTTTTTCTTTTCTTTTGGATAGTAAATAATCTCACTAATTATGAGCTTTTTTCCCCCTGAATTTTTAAACAAATATTTGTTATCCTTTTGTAATAGTAAGGAGTGAAATATATATGAGGTGAGGTCCCACTTTTGTTTTTAGGAACATTGTCTGTGATCCTGCCTTTCTAAACAGCCAGTGGTTTACTGGAAGTGTACAAGGGATAATGAGAGGCAGTGGGAAGATGGCGTTGGCTGAATACTAGCAGTTAGACCTTAGGCTACAGCTGTCCTTAGCTTCTGTTTATACGTAGCTGATCCGCCTTCACAAATCCCACGCAATTCAAACACTTCCTTGTATATTTTTGCCAGCTTGGGTCTCTTCCCGCCTTTGGTTCACTCTGTCTTACTGCATATGGTTTCTTCAGGCATTCATCAGGGAGGCAGGAATGATCTTGTGTAAACTTGCCTTTAACTTATCACCCTCTGGGTTATATTACAGGGACCTGGCTGACTTACTTGTAGTCAGAATTTGTAGAAAAGAGAGATATTACGCTGAAGAAGGTTTCTTTATGAAATGAAATCCCACTCAGCATTTTATTGGTAATTTTACTTCATAATATTAAAAGTTAAATACAGTATTTTTAAAATAGAATCAGCAATATCTGAAAAAGGTTAAAAAGCCATTCTGCTCTGCCTTTTAAATAGTTACTTGTAGTGTTTTGCATATGGCATGCGCGTGTTCACCGTGCGACTGAGGTGCCTGCGCTTTTTTTGTTGTATTGGAAAGGAAAATGTTACAGAACGACTTCTGATAGAGCCGAACACTCTTAATACTTCCCATTCCATTCTTCAGGGATCCACATTCCATGTTTTTGCTTCCTCCCCAGAGCTAGGATGGAGCAAAAATGTGGACTGACTTTGGGTCCCCGGGGAAACACTGCTCTCACGTGCACTGGGACTGGCCCAGCACTTGCAACTGGTGGGACATTCTGAGAAGAGGTTCCATGCGAGCCAAACAGGTCGCATACTTATGACAATAAGTAAACATTTCTTTTTAATCCAAAGGAGCAAGACATCTGCTCCAAAACAATGTTTGTCATGCCTGATCACTGACTCACCTGCTTTCCTGTTCAGCTGAGTTATTTATTCGTAAGTCTTTATTAATCTATCAGTTCACTGTTGCGCCAAATTTCAAGGCGTGGTGATAATTATCAACAGTTATTTAGCAGACCTTTTCATCCAAAGTGACGCACATTTTTAAGAAAGCAGACTCAGACAATCTCTGGAGTAACTGGGGATTAAAGCCTCACTCAAAGGCCCAACGTCACCCTGTCAGCCCTGGGATTTAAACCAGCAACCTTCCAAGCATAAGCACATCATTCTAACCCACTGAATTTCACCCTAACTCCAGTGATACTCATTAAACCAAATACAGATGAATCTAGCTATGTCATCAGCGATTCAGACTCACTTGTGTTGCATACTAAATACAGACCAGTGGGGTTCAATCCTCCTGGTTAGTGGTGTGAAAAAGGATCGCGAACCCCCCCTGACCACGGACGTATTATATGGTTTCTGCTGCCCTCTAAAGGTTAGCATTACAAGTGCTCCTGTTGCTAATTGAAGTCATTTGTATAGTGCACAGGCACAATGAAATAATAATTGATATTTTATTGACCCCCATGGGGAAATTCTCTTTACGCCTCCCCACGCTTGCTGTTTGTAGGTGAGGGCAAGCTGGGTTGAAGGGCAGCCACCCATAGCATCACCCAGGGAGCTGGGGGTTAAGGGCCTTGCTCAAAGACCCACAGGTACACTAAGGTCAAGTTTGAACCTGCAACCTTCAGATCACAGGCATCACAGGGTGGGGGGCAAGGGGGGTGGGGGGTTCCCTGCCCGACCGGACTAGCTTCCTGGTGTGTGGGGTGTCCTGGTCCTGGGGGCCCATCGTGTATGGCGGGTCTTCGTGCCACTGCCTTCGTGCTCCGGGGGTGGGTGCCCCCCCCTGCGTGGGCTGTCTTTCGGCATCCCGGGGCGGTCTGGGGCGGCTCCCTGCTGGCTGGGTGGGGGCAGGGACGGGGATCGATGAGCGGTCTGTTGGGGGCCCGGCCCTTCGGAAGGGGCCCATGCCTCGCGTGACCCAGTTGCGCCTCCGTCTCCTACACTCACATCACAATACGCTGGGGTCAGGGGGTGGGGGGGTTCGTGGACGCTGAAGGGCTGGGCTACGCCACATGGCCCGGGCCACAAGCCCTACCATTGGCCAATGTGCCGCCCCTCAATATTATTTGCACAATAGTCATCCTACAACATTAGGGCCTTAGGGAAGGGTGGGACATGCAGGGATCTACCATCTGCCAGCGGCGGGGTGCTCATGCCCTGGGATCTACCATCTGCCAGCGGCGGGGTGCTCATGCCCTGCCTGCTCACCCAGTTTTAATGCACTGCAGTTATCCATACAGCCCATCTAGCCCGTACACAGTGGCAATGGGGCGTCAGGATCCCGCCACCTGCCAGTGCTGGAGAGTCTGGCCCTAAGCACTCCCCCACTTTTATTGCATCACAGATTTTAGTTTGACACACTTCAGTTCACACACTCACTGACACCCCCCTTTGGTCCCCTCTCTGGGCCGGTGGGGCGGGGGCAGTCTTGGGGGTTTTGTGGGTAGTTCTGGCGGGGGGGCTGTGCTGCCGTGGGGCATAGAGACTTAGACCAGTGAGGCACACAACCCCCACACTTGATTAAGCTACAGCACCATGCATCTTCCTGCTGCTGAAAATGATCTTTTCCTCTCAAACTACACATCATGTAGGCTAAAGTATGAAGGACAATGTAAAAATGCAGGTTCATCTTGTAACCGTAAACAAAGGTCAAAAAGATGGTTTTTAGTCACTATACCTCTGTACTTGGCATGAACATATATCATCTACAGAACAACATTTTATTAATATTCATCAGCTTCCATGAAGGAGAAATCTTTTTCATCTCTAGGGCCTGAAATTAGCCTTCTTGACCATATCAATTCTTTGTCAACAATCTTTTAATGTTTTAAAAAAATCATATGCAGTACATAATGCTGATATTTATTTCTGAATATAACAAACTCTTGCATTACAACAAAAGTCTAGGCTACTCCACTGAAGTACCACACCAAGCTCAGCAAACTAACCTTACTTTCTCAAACCAGTACTGGCCAGTGGGGCATCTGTATGTCAAATTCTGTCTAGACAGACGTCCGCAGTCGCAGGCACACGATTTCACTGCAACTAAGAAAACATAATCTTTACAAATTTTTCACAAGACCTGACATGCACTTGTTATATGGACTTTTATTTTAATATCGTTATAAGGAGTCACTATATGGACTTCTGTGTTCCATCGCCTGTTAACCCTAAGCTTGCCAGTGCGTGAGTAAAAATGCTACCCTTTCAGGTGTGATCATGCAGTGGTGTGAAATCTAGTCTCATCCGATCTTGTATTTATTTACTTTTCAACCATGACTGCTGACCTGAGAGCCCCAGAGGGTTTGTGCGCCTCCTGAATTCTGCAGACATCCCTATACTAATTTCTGACACTTTGCGTGTGTCATTCTAATTTCCAGTAGTAGCAAGACCCCCGATGTGCCTCTTAGGATCCCCACTGCTGGCTGAATGTTTCTCTCAGCTTTTGGCGTCTGGGGCAGCAGTGTACTGAACTCCATTCCTGATAGATGCTTCCAGTCTCATCATCTCAGTCTAATCCTTCTGCCTCTTCACCGCGGTGAATTTTAGAGCTCAGTTCTTGAAGGCGCCATAGTAGCTGGCCTTGCTGATGAAGTTCTTCAGCAGGTCGTGGTCCATGTCGGCAAAGGCCTGCGTCTGAGTCACGGCAGTCAAGTGGTTCATGCAGAACTTGAAGCAGAAGTCCTCCAGATCCTGCCAACGAGGAGAATTACTTCAGAACTCAACCCTGCGGTCAAATGACTTTTATGATCAGCCACTATGAAGAGAAGAGCAGCAGTTACCGCACGTATAGAGGGATGAGGCGTGCTAAGTAAATGTGCCGTGTTGAGGACGTGCGTGTGGAGGTCCTACCCGAGCCTCGTACTTGACGGCAGCGGACAGCAGAGTGACAGCGTTCTCCTCGCAGATTCCCCTTTTGATGGTTTCCTGGCACAGCCGCTTCAGACGGGCTTCCCTGTAGAAGGTGGCCAGGTCCAACAAGCCTGGACAGATTTGAGAGGTATGACGGGAGGTGACGGTCAATGGGACGTGCACAGAATCCAACCCATCAGGGGCGTTGTGGGCCGAATGCACAGTTTAAGTACAGCACCAGTCAGAAGTTTGGACACTATTCTCTACATTTCTGAATGATTTCGAAGACATCAAAACTATAAAATAACATACGAAGAATTATGCACTGATCAAAAAAGTAGAAAGTAAAAACAAAATAATTTGTTGAAGGGGGCTCTGGTGGTTGGGACCCACAAGGTTGCTGGTTCAAATTCCGGGGTCAGGTTGATCAAGGCCCTTAATTGCTCCAGGGACTGGCTGACTCTACTTTCTCCTGTATACCAGTTTCATGAGGTGGCCTCCTAGGATGCTTATCCAGCTGTCCTGAAGGAGATCCCACATATATGCTGAGCTCTCATTAGCAGCTTTTCCTTCACTCTCTGGTCAAACCCCTTCGTAACCATTTAGGTCAGGTGGCCAGGTCATGTGATGCAACGCTATCTCTGTCCATTGTAGGTGGCTTGATGTGTCCAAACTTTTGACTGGTACTGTAGGTCTTTGCCTACATTTGTACCTGCCGTAACAAAACAGTGGGGCTCAAGGTAGTTTGAGCACCTGAGTCTTTATACAGCCACACTTGAGAACTACCACCTTGAATGTTTCTTGCCTTCCGTTTCCATCAGTCAAAGGAAATAACAGTTCTGTTATATAATTTTTTTTTTCTGTTCTTGTGCTCGAGATACACAGATAGTGATTTCCGTTTCATTCCTGTCTTACACGCAGGAATATGTGGGCAGTTCTTGCAGACGTTACAAAAATGAGCTGATTAGGTTACAGATTAAGTTACAGCTAAACTGAAAGGCAGGCTATTCCGAATAAAGAGCAATAGCATAGCAACACAAGCCCTTCCACACTGGTATTCATGCCTTAATGTCCATCCATCCATCTTCTATACCTTATTATGCTGAGAAAAAATGTGTGCAGTCTTTTCGTTTGCAATTCCTAGAATACAGTAAGATGTAAAGGCTGCTTTTTCTGGTTGCTGTTGCAGAATCTCACTCTGTTCGAGTTCCGCTTACCTATAGCGTCCTCTGGTGGCAGGTTAATGGTGTCTGTATACAGGTACTCCAGAAAAGCGCGATAGACCAGAAAGGAGAACTGCTGGATCTCGATGGAGTCCCCATCACTCTCGTTCAGCAGTTCTCGGAAATGTTCACACCTGCAATGAAGTAGCGATAGGTGGTTTCTGAAGCTGGTTCTGAGAACAGCTCCTCGTGATGCGGCTGAATGCAGGCTTGCTGCCATGTTGGCCCTGTGGCGTTTCTGATGTCCTCTCTGTACCTTATTCTGAGCAGGGCCTTGTGAACATGGATGCACTTCCCATCTACCAGGAACTTCAAGTCCGAGATTTCTGGGCTGTCGAACTCCTTCTTGAGTGACTGTGCCACAGTCAAGTGGTCGTCCCCATCTGGCAGGTACAGGCGAACATCTCAAGCAAGTAACCTTCAGGGCCTGAACTGGCACCTGCAGAAAATCAGCCCCCCCTCCTCCTCTCACCGACAGAGAGCAGGTGCCAGGTGACAGCTGGCGTGGCGAAGCAGGCGAACACGTCGTCCGTGCTGGTGAAGTGAGTGAGGTGAGGGTTGACCACCACCTGGCCTCTGCACTGACCCCACATGAAGACCTGGCCGCCCTGGGTTCGGGCTGCAGACGTGTGGCTCATGTGACAGGCTGCCACTTCCACCATCCTGAGCGTGGAGCATGACAAGACAAGTCAAGAAAAAAGGCACACAAGTCACAGACCAAACAATACATCACTCTGAGCAGTGTTTTGACTACACAGATGGCTGTCGAACAGACTGTGTACTGCTTTTCACTCCTTCAATAACATTTAATATTAATGATGTTTTCCATAGACCGATTAGCTTGTCTTCCTCTATGTACTGCAACAGCCCATAATATCAGTTTGCGTGTCACATCACGTTTCAACTTTTGGAGGCTCCCTGGGCCAAACTCACCTTTCCTTGTCCATGTTAATGAGAACTGGCCAAGCCTGGTTGCTCTTATTGCCTGTACCTAGCTGGCCGTAAGAGTTGGCACCCCAGGCGTAGATGAGTCCTTCGTCTGTCAGTGCCAGGGTGTGTGCGTAGCCGCAGGCTATCTGAACAACCATAAAAGCAGGAGTACCGACGGACAATTCCATTCTTCATCACCCTTCATTGTCATACCGACAGACAATCAATATCTCCTTTCAGTCTTCAGTGTAAATCTACATGCTAATGCTACATGCCGGCAGGTCTTGCTTTGCTGAAGAGGAAGAGCGGCCCTGACCTGCACCACGTTGATGCCCTGCAGGGCGGCGATGCGACAAGGTGTTTGCTGGTTCCCATTGTTTCCCAGACCCAGCTGCCCGTTGCAGTTGTAGCCCCAGCTGTAGGCCTGCAAAGAAAAGAACTGCCGTTAGCAATGCTGCTAAACTAGCGAGAATACTCAATTGGGACCTTTCTCAAAGTACCTTGCAAAAGTTTTTATACCCTTGACTAGTTCTCTCATTGTGCAGAATTAAAGTCTAATAACATTTATACCCATAAAAATTAGGTTCAGACATCTCTATTCTAAACTCAAACTCACATGGTCCAGTTTTAGGACCAACTCACAAAATCTTACATCAATTTCTTACAGGGTGAGAGTTAATGTTCTTAAAACAGACATATTCTACACCTGAGCGGTTAATCAATACAATTACATTAACACAAATGTGTCCTCATGTCTGACAAGGGAATATCTGTTTGGGAATGAAAGGGGCCCCAGTTTACTTCAAATTAAATAATCTGTCGCTGGTATCACACTGTGTCTGTGCTTCCTCCCTTTGCACCACATCCTGCTAAATATCACCCTGCCCCCCACCAAACCGACACGCTCTTGTACCTCCCCGTTGTCCAGTATGGCCATGGAGCACAGTTGTCCACAGGCGATGCTGACCACCACCTTGTTCTGCAGACAGCTGCTCACTCGCCGCGGAGTGGGCTGGTTAGCCGTGGAACCAGAACCCACCTGACCTGAGCTGTTGTACCCCCAAGCAAACACCTGCGTGGGCATGGGGGGGGGGGGGGTCGTTAGGGGACAACCAATCATACGACATGTTGCACGTTCATATCCTGGAGAGGTAACTGTATGCTTTCTGCAGCAATATAACCAGAACCTTACTTATAAAAACTCTAGTACATATAATGTTTCAAATCAAAATCTCAGGTTCCCAAATTGCCCCAGTGGCAAAGACATTTGAAATCATTTTAGAAATTCCACCCAAGCTGTCCCCCCGCGCAGCGATGTAGCCCACCTCCCCCTCAGAGGTGAGGGCAATGGTATGATGCGATCCGCAAGCCACATCTATGACCTTCTTGTTCAGCAGGTTTGTGGAGACCTGTGCTGGTGAGAGTCCGTGATTGGTCGTCCCATTTCCAAGCTGACTGTATCCATTGTGGCCCCAACTGTAAACCTCTCCATCTAAACCAGGCAGAAACATAGTAAAGATTCCACAATGTCCGTTCCTGCTAGGACTTTGAAGCTCAGGTTAGTATTATTTAGATAATAATTAGATTAGAACTTAGATAATGAGACAGAATGAGAGTATTCAACATCCTAAAGAGTAGTTTCCAGATTTCATTTTCAGTTAAATAGTTATTGACACCATTGAACCAGTGACAACCATTTGCCAACCAAGTCCTGTGTGATGCATTGAGATGTTGTTGCATGTTGCTGATATTCCTACGGCTGTTATATTATTGTTTATTTCTGTGTGGCACAAATACTGGGGTCAGATACAGTATTTAGTTTCCTAGACTCACAGTAACAATAAACCCTAGGTACCACTGCACCTATACAATTACCTTTATGGCCTTCTGTACGTTTCACGGTTCTCCGGAGTCCCTGTATTATTCCATGTGTTCTGGAGTCACAGTAATGGTATGACATGATTCTTACCAAGCCATTCTGAGAATGTATACTTCCCCTTATGAGTACACAGTCCTTAATGTACATCAAGATAGAGGTCTGACCCAACTGGAGCCCAGTGCGACCGAGAAAGGGTTGGGTTTCTGGTTGGGAATGGGTCAGTTTTTATGCTGAACTTCGCGCTTCATGCATGATTCTTCTTAACGTACAAATCGCTTTCTGCCCCTGACGGCTACATTGCTCATCTGTACTTTCCATAGTGTCCCTCAGCCCTCCCTTTCCTTCTCTCTCGTCTACCAGCTACCTAGCAAGCATCCGACTCGCAACGGAATACGGAAAACGCTCACAAACAGAGAACCACTCACTTTCTTATTTAAAAAATATAAGATTTTGAATCAGTCTTTGAATTTTCCCAGTGCATATAAGCTACACAGCTTTAAAACGTCACCTCTGAAAATCTCCATTATGACTAATATTTCCACAGTTTTGGGCCTGGGTTTTACATTTGCTAGTACTACTGGAGCCGGGAGGGGTTCGGTCTCAAGCTCTCGGGAACGGGGTCCGGCTCAGTCTCAGCCGACAGCACTTCTGTTATATTTGCTAAAATCCTGATTCTGTTTTTGCATTTTCATTAAGATTGATTAATGCGGTTCTATGATTCTTGTTTATGTTTACAATAATTGGAAACTATACCATGAGATCTGCAAATGTTACACCGATAATGTAACAATGCTTTATGCTTTTGTTAAGGTCCTATATTAGATTAATAGTTATAAAAATAAAGTAGACCAACCTGGTTCGGCTTCATTCTTTCATGACAATAGTGAAAAATAGCAGTGCTGCCTTCTGGAATTAGATTAATTACATACTTAGTGGGTTCTAGTTCTTTTTAACAGTTCCTTGACTTTGGGAAACATATTGTATTGCTGAATATTTCAAATGCCCCCAGAAATGTTAAATTGTTTGTCCTTGCGTACCTGCAGTGACGATGGCCACATGGGGTCCCGTGCCATAGCTGAGGGACAGAATCTTCTTTCTGCACAGGATGTCGATTCTCCGGGGATCAATGGTGCTCTGCAGATCGCCCACTCCCAGGCAGCCACTGCAGTTGGTGCCCAGGGCAAAGACCTGCCACCGGGGACGCAAAACGTCACTGCTAAAGCCACTGTGTGCCACAGGACCACTTTAACATTGCTGATTTTGTATGTCAGTGGTTCCCAATCCGGTCAACATTTTTGGAGCAAAAACATGAACTGCAGGTCGCCGAAGACCGGACTGGGAAGAACTAATGAAGGTTCTAAAATGTCCTGGGTAAATGACCACAGCAATGATTTCTTAAATATTAACTGCTGCCGATATTGGTGGTTGGTTTGATGGGTGGATGTGCTAAGATCAGTTTTTTTGTAAAACCAGAGAAACATATAGCGTACAATAGTTTAGAAACGGCAAGATTTTTCTAAACACCACCTAACATCCATCCATCTCTCAGCCACCCCTCCTGGCCAGGGTCGTGTGGGGCCTGGAGCTTATCCCACACCGCAGAGGGGACATGCCTGAGGTATAACTTTCATTGGATGTGTTACTTTTAGCTCATGCTTTGTGGTTCAGAATGACCGTGTCAAGTTTTAGGTCTAAATTAATATTTTCATTTATAATGTAACATTTAATTTTTTTTTTGAGAACTTCAGTCTTACACTACAGTGTAGAGTTTACATGACGAATAATGTTACTAAGTCCAGCTCCCTAACCACCATGTAATATACCTCGTCATTTATGGTGACATAGATCGCCTCATTTCCTGCACTTCCAAAGACACACGCTTGTCTGATGACTTTCCGCTGTTCTGGGGGCAGGAGGGCAAACACGGGCCACTTCCCAACATCCAGCATGCTCCCCAGTTCTGGGAAATGATGAATCACACAGGACATTGAAGTTATGGAAAGGGGGGGGGGGTATTTAGCGATACACACAGCTCCAAGAGTCAGGAAAAAATCAATAAGGAGTCTGGGAGATTCATTCTACACTGAGCACTTCTCATCATAAAAAACAGTAACAGAGAACTGATTCCAAAATAACCTAAGATTGTTTTGATTCTTACTTTAAAAATTCCAATATGATAACAACATCCCAGGGGCGTAGTTATAGGTGAATGGATTGGGGGCTGCGTCTTTCCTGGAGGGGGAGCAATGAAAAACTTGTGTATAATATAAAAAGATATTCCAATAAATATGCCAATAAATACCCATTTATATGGGAAGGATAAAAAACATTTCTGAGTAGCTAAAGCCCACCTAAGATAAGCCTAACGACGCCCCAGCAACATTCTATTATCATAACTACAATTATCCACAGCACCACAGTGGCCCAAAAACGGGGCACAGTCGGGTGGGCTGCAGGACAGCATGCACAGCACGCATTCTGCTTGAATGGCTGACGGCTGCAGCTCCTACTGTCATTAACCAGCAGGTCTGTCGAGGTCTCAGGATATTAGCTCATTCAATGATGCAGAAAATTACGGCGGCCCCTCGCCCAAAGGGGGTCAGCCTTTAGTGTAGTGAAATGACATCCCTGTTACTTGTGCTTAAGCCGAAAGCCTCCTTCGGATCTGCACGGCACCAGAAACACCGTCTGACGAAGCACCGTGAGAAACCTACCAAGATGCAATCCGTCCTGCCGCACGTCCACGGCGCTTTTCTCCGTTATTATCCTGCATTGTTTGATAAAGACAACGGCGTCACGAACGCGCCGCACTAAGGCATTAAGGACACAGTAAAAGGCGCTGCTAACCGAGCTCGGCGTCCCCCGCCGTTCCCATTTCATCCCCTGGCTCCTTACTCTCCGGGATACCGGGCGGCGGCGGCGGGGCGAGGAAGGCGCCCGATCGGATCTCCACTCAGATCCTGCCGAAGGATTCATGCATTCATATCGGAAAACGGGGCTTAAAGCTCAGCCTGTGGCTTACTGTCACAGCAAGCGGCGTATCCTTAGGGTGTCACCGTCCGGTACCGGGCGGAGGGGGCGGATTAGAATAACCGGTAGCAACAGGGATAACAGAGGAGGGGGGGAGCCGCGCGGCACATCCGGGTACTTCTCAGAGACCCGCCCACCTCCTGCGCTCGCGGTAGGCGAGGCAGCCTCTAAGCCCCGCCCACTGCCCTTCGCGCTTTTACTTCCGTCGAAATTGCACCCTGCACGCGGAAGAATTTACGAAATTCAGCGCGGACCGGGAGATTCTGGCTGTCACTGTGGCTGCGCGACCTGCGATTCTGGCCCGATTATTACTAATAAATAATATTTCAACAGGTTAAAGAAGCCTGGACAGTTCTGGGCTTGGACCTCATTGGCCCACTTCGTGAAATTGCAAGATGCAATAAATATGTTTTAACCATGAAAGATTTATAAACAAAGCGGGTCGTGGCTGAGCCCTTGAACTCCAAGCCTGCATCTGAAGTTTCTGCTACTATAATCGGAAAGTTGTACACATTTGGTCTTGTCAGTAAAATAACAGACCAAGGAAAAGAGTTTGTGAATGAGGTATCAGGGGAACCAATATTTTATTCTTTTAAAATGCTTTTGTTTAGTTTATTTTTAAAGATGGACACTGATTGCCAGTTTTTGCATTACTCCTAACTTTAAGTATTTTTAACATATGTCTACTAAGTCTGCAATGTTCCCTACAAGAATCAGTGTTAGCAGTATACAGATCAAATAGTGACGTACACGGAAAACAGTGTGCGCATGCATTCGCAGACTGGGCCAGGATCGCAGTTCGGACAGCCGCACCGAGAAATGTATCTGTGCAATTGCGTCCTGGACGCGATATGAAATTGTATTCTTAATGTTAACATGTGCACACAAGTAAAATGCTGCTGAATAGGCTCCAACCTACAGATGGGAGTCAAATAAATGACAATTGTACGCAATTCTATTTTATTATTTCCAATAGTCTTGGCGCTAGATAGCTCTGCTATTCAGTATTAATATATCCTAGGGAAATTACTTCCATTTACTTTCACTTAGTCATGATAAATGTTTAATCCCCAAAAAGACCATATTTAAGACTATAATTACAGCTACTGATTTAGAAGATGAGCAGGGGGTTACAGAATGAGAGGAGGCAGCAAATGTAATGAATTGTAAAATGTATGGAGATGGTGGTTCATAATTTACCGTATAACCGATTAATACCATTATGGTTCATTAAAAAAACGGTTAAAACGTTTGCAGTGTGGTAAACACATAGCACAGAGAGGGGAAAAAGACATATGCTTAGATACATATATGTCACAAATGTGGGCAGCGGCCTCCCCTGGGCAGGGCTTGGACGGCCGGGGCAGAGCAGAGGCCCCCCATCTAACGCACAGACACTGCCAGGCCCACAGACAATGGGCGGACAGGACAAGATGCAGAACAAGACAGGAAACGCACTAATGAAAACCAAGGAACTGGACAGACAAAATCAAGGACTCAAACAAGAGGGGGACAAAAACAGACAGGGCAGACACCAGGTGCTGGGACAAAAAGACTAGATGAGGGATCACAGTAGCGACCAGGGACAGACAGACTCGGGAAGGGACGTGGATACGGAGGAACAGAACCTGGGGCATGAGGTGGAAAACAAAATGGTGCAGAGGAACCAGAAGGGAAAGGAACAAAAGGGACAGGGCGAGGGAAAGGACCCAGGACATGAGACTGGGACTGATATGGGGCAGATGAACTGAAAAGGGAAGGGCAGAAATGGGACTTGGGGCAGCTGGCCAGGATACAGAAAAGGGAAAGGATGGGTAGGATGTGTGTCTGGTGGCTGACTAGAGGGCAAAGAGGAAGGGGAACTGGGGAGCGACGAGGAGGAGCCTGTAGGACAGGAACTGGATGGTGATAAGGAAGGGAATGCAGGACTGGAGGGTGATGAGGAGGTGGCTGCAGGACAGGAACTGGATGGTGATGAGACAGCAGGACGGGAACAGGAACTTTCCCTTTTCGGGAAACCAAGAACCGGCCTGGCCCTCTACCAGTGCCATGCAAGGTCTGGTGGGACGGCGGCTGCAACCTCCCCTGGGCAGGGCTCGGGCTCTGCAGCGGAACCCAGATCAGGTACTTCAGGGGTCCCTGCCAAGGCCACCAGGTGCCAGAACACCCTCTCCATTCTACGGAACTCCTCCTCTGGAGAAGCAGGAGAGAGCTGCAGAAGCTGTTGCCAGCTTCAGCCAGGATCTGGCGCAACCATGCCGACTGGAGGACGGTTGGTGTCAGGGATAGCCGTTTCCAGACAGACTGGAAAGAGCAAAGCTCCTCAATAGGAGCCTGGACGGTGACCGAAACTTAAGGAGGGGCAGGTGTCCCAGAGCCTGGGGAACATCCTTGCGAGTAGTTCATTTTGTCACGGATCCGGGCGGCTCGGGTGCGGGAACGAGGCATGGTGCACAATAAGGGTGGGTGACCCACTGGCAGCTCCAGGAACACAAAACGGAGTTTATTAAACAAAATAGAAAACACAACAAAATCAAAAGACCACGAGGGGTCAAAAACAAAAGGGTATTAACAGAAATTAAATAACAAAACATTGAATGCACAGCAAATCTCAAACAAACACCAGCTACTACCAGCAACAAACACAATCATCAACAATCAATGAACCACTAGGGACTAAAACTCAGACTGGAACTTAAATACAAAACTGAACAAGGTAATGACAGGCAGGAGTGAACAGACAATTAACCAATAGGGGAAGAACAACGAGCAATCAGGAAGACACACAAGGGCAGACACAAGAACGGGCAACAGGTGAAACAAATAAACTCACAGAACGGAACAGGGAAACAGAAACTAACACTGGTGAAGACAGACAGGTATAAACACAAGAAAGGGCACAAGGGACAAAACCAAATACAAAATCAGACACAAGAACTAGAAAAACTCAAATGAAACACGAGGGAGCAAAATATAAAAACAGGAGGTAGGATTCAAACACAGGACAGAAGGGAACACAAACAACTGGCTACTCAACGTGTTGAGCCATGAGGCAGCAGAGAACAGGGGAAACCAAAGACTCACAAGAAGGATGGGATGACCAGCAGAAGAAGGGACACAGTGAGACAACAGGGGCTGACCCTGACACATATATAGCTATCAGTTAACTCAGGGTGTGTCCATGCGTGCAGCCAACTACATAGGTTGTTGATCATTAATTAAAGTAAGATTAAATATACTCGAAAGCGGAGCTGGTGTTTGTTACAGCACTCTCCATGCTAGTGTGCGGGTTACTTGCAGTTCGTTTGAGATTTACTATATGTTCTTCCACTGGAGGTGATTATAATAATTATAAGTGCACACGGTGCTGGAGGATTAAATTTTTTTTTTTTTTTTTTTTTTTTTAAATAAATCTTTTATGTCCATTGCAAAGTTTAGCGACTTGTTGATGACTATTTGCATAAGTCTTTAAGTGTTTGTACATGAAAAAATAAAACACTTCTAATTTCTAAAGCATTTTTTTTGTATTCGTATTTGGTGACGGACATGCATCCATTCCAAATAGTACATTTTTGTCTTATTGTTATGTTTAATAGTCGATTAACGGCCTCTATGTTTGACGAATAAATCTGAACATCCCTAATTAAATGCAGAATATTTATTGAGAATATAATTTCATGTCGCAGTCATGGATAAATGTCCCGTCGCGCCTTATAGTGCACGTACTGCAGGCAGACCCTTTGTGCGGAATTATTGTATCCTGTGAAAATTTGCATTTAACTTACGTGCAGAAAGAAATGAATCATTGTCTATTGTGGGCGGTGAATAATAACCTTATTTCTGCCTAGCCAAGGGCGTAACTTTGGCTGGAACATTTAGGGGGGGGGGGGGGCTGAGGTCTCCACCCATTACGCGGGAAACATGATTATTGGGGGGGTTGTATTAGCTGGTTTTGATTTATGGGGTGGGGAGCTACAACCCACCACCCCCCCCCCCTGTAATTTACGCCCATGTGTCTACCGGAGATAATTTGGATTGTTCACTATAAATGTGGAGTCTGTGCGTTATATATCATGCTTTTGAAGTGTTTGCTCTAAGGACATGGTTTGAAGGTTTATTTCACATTTAGTACACAGGTTTCGGTGAATTCATTTACAAGAATCCCAGATAGCAAAATCAGATTGAATCAACATTGAAATGCCGTCAGCAAGAAACATTGAATCTACGTTGATATCCGACGTTGAAACCAAATTGAAA
>JAABNX020000042.1:6270975-6281431 GCA_015163995.2 Mormyrus lacerda | reverse complement strand
TTCAATGATGATATTCAATGATGATATTCAATGATGATATTCAATGATGATATTGTGAATTTAGCAGAAGCTGGACACTCAGTGCTGTTTTAGTTTAATTTCATTAAAAGTTGGAATTGGTTGTAAGCACTAGTTGTTAGCAATCTTACAGTTTGTAGAATGTTTGCTGCCTTTCTCTAGTGACATAGTTCGTACAGTTTGAAACTGATTATTTCACTGCCAATGAAGGTCTGAAATAAGAATTCAAAACTGGACCTTCACTCATCTATGTTCTTGCTTGCCAGAGGTTTTCTATTAGGATAAAGTTTTGACAGTTTAAATCTGCCATTCATACAAAATGACACTAGCTGACATTAAACAGTCTTGCTACGCCCAACTGGAGGAACAAAAATCCACCAGAATTGTTTGTAAAGTCTGTATTGTACATAGGAGAAAGACCTAAGTATTTTTAGTCGCTGATGATCAGTCCATCGAGGCCCCTGCTTTGATACAAATCTATATTGTATCTGTTCCCACAGTGCCCCCTACAGGTGGTGGGCCTAGAGGATGGTGGACCCACGTTCTCTTTTTGGTCTATGCCCCGCTGGGCCCCAGGGGTAGAGACCCAGTCACCAGGCGCTCGCTCATGAGCTCCTCTCACCCCAGGCCTGGCTCCAGGACAAGGTCCCTGTGTCTTCAACCTAGGTGGGGTCACATTAACCTACTCGTCCTTTTCCATGGGGGTCCTTTATATGCAGGGGGCATCAGAAGGAGCCAGCTTAGGTGGTTTAGGCATCTATCTAGGACGCCTGCTGGGCGCCTCCTTGGGGAGGTGTTTCGGCGCATGTCCAACCAGGAGGAGCCCCTGCGGCACAGGTCTCACTGAAGAGAATATAGCTCTCACCTGGCCTGGGAACGCCTTGGTATTCCCCTGGAGGAGCTGGAGAACGTGGGTGGGGAGAGGAACGTCTGGGCCTCTACATTTCCCACTACATTTGCTAAATTATTTGCTGCGACGTGATGGCAAGAATTAACCTAATATAATACAGACATGTCCTGTAAAATGAGCTTTGACCATTAAACTATGGGGGACAATGTACAGCATGTAACTTTAATATTATGTGATTTATACGTATTTATTAATAATTGCACTGTCCAGTCACCACCAGTAATTTTAAACAAGACGGCTGGGCTGTTGAGCGTGCAGTGCAGATACAAACACTGAAGCATATTACAAACAGTGAAAGATATTATAGCCAGTGTTCATTCGAGTTGAGGTACTTTTTCGAGTTAGGCTACCGTACTGCTAATCGATAGCCATAACCATAACCCTAACCCTAATCCCCCAAAAACCCCTAAAACCCTTACCCTAACTCTAACCCTTACCCTAACCCTAACCCAAACCCAAATCCCTAAAACCTAACCCTAACCCCCAAACGGTGGAACTGCACATGTGCAAAAAGGCTTGATAGTACCTCTCGATAGGTAGCTCAACGTAACTGCATATAAAGCTCAATTCACTGCGGTGTTGGAGTTAAGGTTCAAACTCAGACTCACTTTTCCAGATATTTAAGTAAAGATCCACTTATCCCTATGTACATCATCGAGTATACCAGGGATGGTATACCAGAAAACGGGTTCGGGATTAAACCTTAACTATGACTTAACTTTACATTCAGTTTTCCAGCTGTAATATTTTTTAACTAATTCAATCAAGCAGCACAACTTAGTTTTACAGTTTTTTTACAGGCAAATTTCAATTAATATTTCAGTGTTTGTGTGTGCACTTCACGTTCAATATCCTAGTTTCGTTTACGCACAGTACTGGTGTTCTGAGGAGTTGAGCTATTAAGACGTACTATCAAGCCTTCTTGCGCATGTGGTTACACCGTTTGGGAGTTAGGGTTAGGTTTTAGGGGTTTGGGTTAAAGTAAGTTTAGTAGGTTTTGTGGAGTTAAGGTTAGGGTTAGGGCAAGGGTTAGGGTTAGGGCTATCGATTAGCACTACGGTAGCCTAACTCGACAAAGTACATCAACTCGACAGAACACCGGTGTTGAATGAACACAGGGCAATTATTAATAAAGACAAATGAAAACACATATAATAAAGTTATGTGGTGTACATTGTCCGATATTATACTCGGTGACAAAAAGCACCCAGAAGTAATGGTCTGATTTGTATGTAATTTGATACATCTGTAGGCCAGTGATGATGGGTATGTAAATGATTCGATTTGCAAGGAGCTGGCATGTATAGTCACCAGACACAAAGAATGTGTCACAGCTCTCATGGGGAGGCAGGCAAGGAAAGCCTTAGATGCAGACAAAGGACTTTATTTGCGGGGTCAACTCCAAACATGAGATGCAAAGTTAACATGCAACAGGAAACAAACTGAAACGCAGACTAAATACATTGAACTAACAAAGACAACTCGAAACAGCTGTTAAACACTGGGAATCCACATGAGGTTAATGAGGGGGGCATGCCACACGAAAGGAACGGATGATCGGGGCAGGACAGGACCCCCTCCAAAGGCACAACCTCCAGGTGCGCCTAAGGGGGGGTGAAGCAACGAAGACTGGGGACACAACAGCACCTAGGGAGACAAAATCAACACATTAACAGGGCACAGGGAACAAGACAGACAGGCAGAACAAACACAAAGACAGCAACACAGGCAACAATTGACAAATCACGGGAAAAGCAATCAGGCACAGGAGCAACAATACAGGAGACACAGGGGGAACATCAATGGGAGGAACAAAGAGACCAGGAGTGAATGAAGGAGAAACAGGAGGACGGGGAGCAAACAAAGGAGGCACAAAGGGAGAGGGCAAGAAGGCAAAGGGCGGGGGGAAATGGGAAGCTGGAGGAAACCTCAGCAGGCGGAAGCCACAGGGGCTGCAGGCAACAGTGAGGAAGGAGCAGGAGGGAATGCTGAAGGTGGCGAGGAGGAAAGCAGAGGGACCAACGAAGGGGGTGAGGAGGTAGGTGAAGGAGACACAGGCGAAGGGGAGGAGGGAACATGAGCTACGGCAGGCGAAGGCTTTGCCGCTGTTGGCCATGGTGTAGGTGACCAACAAGCTGAAGATGGAGGACCTGCAGGCAACTGACGAGACATCAGAGGCGGGACTGCAGCCGGCCAACGAGGTGCCGTAGGCAGGACCGAAGGTGACTGCTGACCCACAGCCAGAGGAATCAAAGGCAAGCCAGGAGGCAGGGTGGGCGGGACCCAACCCCGGCTCAGGTGTCCCCTCCCATTTCGGAAGATTGAGAGGTGGGGACCCAGCCAGAGCCTGTCACGCTGGTGTAACAGTGGAGGAGACAGTGGGGAAGTCACTGGGGAGATCAGGGAAATTCCCGAGGGGTTCCACTCGAGTTCCCCCTCCAATTTCAGTATGAAGGAGCAGTAGTCAGGCAGTTGGGGACCTCCTTAGGGACAGGGTCTGGGGCTATGTAGGACTGGGCAGGAACCACAGGGGACTCTGGTGATGAAGCCGGGGCCACAGCGACCCATGAGCCTCGGCCGGTGCAGCACCTGCCAACTCAGGACCAGCAGGGGGCACTGCAGGAACCGCCAGGGGCAGAGCAGAGGGTGAAGAAGGAACTGCCGGGGGCAGAGCAGGGGGTGAAGCAGGAGGCACGGAAACAGCAGGGGGTGCAGCAGGAGGCACAGGAACTGCAGAGGGTGCAGAAGGAGGCACGGGAACCACGGGGGGCGCTGTAGAAACCGCAAGCACAGGAACCACAGGGGGCAGACGCATCCCCATAAAGGGGTGAGCTGCCAATACTGGCAGCAGAGTGGCCAGCGGATGGGCATCGGGCGTTTGTTTGAGCGGGGCGATGGCGGCATGCCAGAACACCACCGGATCCAGAATTGGGAACACGCAGCAGGGCAAGCGGCAGAGACAGAAACGGCTCCCAGGAATAGCTCTGGCGTCTCTTCTCGTCTTCTGCTCTTCTGATTTTTATTCTTTGGCACAGCTTTCAGTGGAATCTGGGGCACTTCTGGCAATTCTGCCAGAGGACTATAAGACAATCTGCAAGCTGTGGCCACCTGTCTTAACTTTGTCTGAGCCACCCCACGTCTCAGTTCGGGCAAGGCGCACCTCCCCATCTTCCAGGATGTCCCTGTACTGGTAGGCTAGAGCCCGGAGCAGGGGATCATCCCGGACTTTGGGTTGATCGAGCCAGTTAACCACCTCGTCTGTGCAGCTAAGGTATTCCTCTTCATATAGACAAGGTGCAGTCTTCATGAGTCTGGTCATTCTGTCGCAGCTCTCACAGGGATGTAGGCAAGGGAAGCCGTGGATACAGAAAACGGACTTTATTTGCGTGGTAAACTCCAGGCACAACATGCAAAGTTAACATGCAACATTAATGACCAGACTGGGGAAACAAACTGAAACGTGGACTACATATATTGAACGAAGACAACTCAAAATAGCTGTTTAACACTGGGAATCCACATGAGGTTAACGAGGGGGATGTGGCACATGGAAGGAGTGGACAGGATGAGGCAGGACAGGATGCCTCATAAACGCATTAGACAGCATTACCAGCCCTTGACGGAGTTTGATAGGGGTCATATTGTGGGTTTGCATGAGGTCATATGGTTGTATCGTGCAATTGCCCGGCATGTGGGGGATGCAGCTATCACCTGATCTTGGAACCAATGGGCATGTGAGTCGTACCCACAGACGTCATGAAGGTTCCAGTTGCCTAAAACAGACCACACATAGGGAGGATTGTCGTATTGCACGCCAAGCATTACAGAACCCCATGACATTGGCTCCTGACATCCAGACTCAGGAATTGGACTCTCTACAACACCCCATGTGTCGACGACTGGCATCACCTGGACTACGGGTTCACCATCCCATGCGTAGGCTGCCATTAACACCAGCGCAGAAACAGCTACGTTTGGAGTGGTGCTGTAACTGGGAGGCATGGACTGGAGAGACACACCGGCGTTACTCCTGGCATCATGGTGTGGGGAGTCATAGGATATGACTTCAGATCATATTTGGTAGTGATTCGGGGGACCCTGACGGCACAGCGCTATGTCAGTGACATCCTGCGTCCGCATGTCTTATCCCTTCTGAGACAGCAACAGCACCCTGGTACAAAACAACGCCCATCCACACACAGCTCGCCTTGTCTATGGTTTGCCTGCATCATGCTGAGGTCCTCCTGTGGCCAGCCAGATCCGCCCATCTTTCCCTGATCGAACATGTGTGGGATCAGCTCTGACGGCAACTCAGACCAAGTGCCAATCTGCAGGATACAGAGAGCCAGATACAACAGCTGTGGGCCAACTTGCCACAGGAAATGATATAACGGCTGTACGACTCGCTTCCGCCCCGTATCACCACATGCATCCAGGTCCGGGGGGGAGGGGAGGGGGGGGACATGGGACCAGCAGTGTGCTCATACTGCCAACTCTGCTGTCCGTTTGACCTTTAACCACGTGGTTTATAGGTTTATACTCATTAGTCCGTTAATTCTATCTTCTGTACTTTAAACATACACAGTACAGTTATTATTAGTAATGGAAAAGTACTGCGAGAGAATGCAAAACTACTTCAAAAAATATTTTCCCACCCTGACCTCTTTGCGGCTCTGTAACTGTGCTCAGAACAAATACGCAAGTGAATATATCTGAACCTAGAATATCTAAGGACATCTGGTTAAATCCCAGGAGGAATCCTGCTATACTGCTGTGCTACTCTTGAGTACTGTGCTTCAAGCAGACCAGCTCCAGCTGGGCCTCAGGGTTAGGATAGGGGGACATGAAGTGGGGCGGGAGGGTTTTTTAGTTCAGAGCAGGCCTACCTTATCATTGCCTCTACCCCCAGAGAGCTGCACTAATAGCATCAATGATGTATAAATGACTATGGAGGCTGAGGTAAAGGAACTGCTAATTATTAGCGTCTCTTTGTCTAATTAGATTTAATTATCAGATTTAATGAATTTGAAGTATGTACTATAAAATATGCATAATATAAATAAAAAGCAAGGTTTGAAATTTTTAATTCTTAGATAAGAGGCCACTGTATAGATTTGCTGGGCACTCTTTGTGTTCTAAAGACTGATTTGTCCTGGGCTTTAGTGAATGTCAGTCATCCAGGTGCATAAGTCCTTGTGAAAAATTTAATGTGATGCTGGGAGAGAAACTACACCACAGCGTTTGTATAGACTTAGAACTTGCAGATTGAGCACAACCAGTGGGCAGGACGGGTATGAAACCCATTGGGTTCTCAGTTTTATTCTCAAATTAGAGACTGACAGTTGACTCATAACAGCCACTATTCCCAAGAGGGAATTGTCAAACGCATTTTCCACATCCATGGCCACAGCTCTACGACTAGTGCGGAGAGCCGACAGCAACAAGGCACTGAATGAGGAAGCGTTTTATTTGTAAGTGTAGCAAAGTCTTTTATCTCTTTCACAACCAAAAACTTGTGGTTTTCTCTAGGAAGCTCATTCTATCAGCTGGTCTGCAGCCTGAAGATACGTTTCTGTCGATTCATCTTCTAAACAAGGAATGAATGACACCACTAGAAGTTCTGAATGATGGTAAGACAGAAAACAGTAGCTTACGAGACTTTTTGGGTTACTAGTTTGTCTGCTTCATTGTACAGTGCTTTGAAATTTGCTCTGGCTAGTTTATTGACTTCCTTTATTTCGTACTTCCTTGTTCTACGACGTACTGAGGACTTGGCAACTACAGTGCCAAAATTTTAAGGATTTGATGGTTTATAAATGTCTCTTGTGGAAAATGACTGTATTTCGGTACTGTCACTCACTTCAGTCGTCATTCTCCGTTCAAAACATCATAGCAAAAGTGCAATCGTTTGTATAAATTAAGAAAAACCATGCTGTCTCTATCTGATACTTTCCTTTGCTGACCACAGTCAATTTTTAACAAAACTTAAAAGGCCCTAACAGTTGAGGAGTGCATATTTTGGGACATTCTGGTTTCAGTGAAAGTCAGTATATATACTAATTTATGTGTGATCATTTTGGCGTTAAAATAACGTTTTTCAAGACTTGAGATTTTCTCAATTTACCACATGGTAGAATCAAAGTCTCCCTGGAAAATGGCAGTAAGATTCAGTGTCATTTATTCGGGAACCTGACCTTTACTGTAGCTCTTTTGATACTGAGGATTTGAACGTAAAAGCCAACATTTCTGCCAAAGTATTAAATGGCTGCAAATAACCGGGTTTGGGTTATGACCGCATTCAGTTATGAGCATTTTCTTTCCACACTGACACGTTTCCGCAGAATTGTGAGCAGCCGTGATGAGGCAGTACGTTCGCGGTTCATTCTTTTTCAGTCCATCTGTTTCATTCAGTTTCAGCCACTGAGGTCAGCCTTAAAAAAACCCAAAAAAACAGCAACCGTGGAAGTGGATGACAGGGTGAAAAAAAGCCCCATAACCTTATACATCTGGGTTTCATTTGCTTTTTTTCAACTGTGAAGGTGGTTTCACTCCGTTTATCACTGATTCCACAGACAGGCTATCCAGGCTTCGAAGAATACAACACTTGTTCAGTTCAGTTTCAGTTCAGTTGCAGTTTATTTCTCATATGCAAGTTAGCACAGGGTCAGCATTACAATGAAATGCGATTGAGGAGAATAGACAAGTCTCTCAGCAATACAGTACAAAAAATGTCTTGCGTTAAATTTCTGTTTAGTGTTTCAGAACAGGGTAACTAAACAAGTGAAAAATGCCTGACAGTCAAATCAATCCTCACATTTTAAAGAGAAGAACCTCAATGGAATTAAATTATCATTTCAGTGTGGGGGGGTTGTACACAAGGACCTGGTAGGGCCAGACTGGTGGGAGGTCCAGTGCCCCCAGCGATGGCAAATCTCACATATATGTGCAATCTTTATAAAGATTAAGATATTGATGTCATGTAATATGTGTGTTTGGCCTATATCTCACATTTTTATCTAAATATATTTTTATCTCATTACGGTGGGAGTCATAACACAAAGAAATACTTGACACAATACTTAAAGCTATTTTGAAATGTAATAGTTTTGTAATGTCTTATAGTCAAGCTATGCTATCAAAGCTCATATTTAACGAGAAAAATCATGTTTGTGGAATTTTCCAAGTAGTACAATGCATGATGGGTATTATATGTGTGTGTGTGTGTGTGTGTGTGTGTGGGGGGGGGGGTCCATTTTCTCACATGGAGGTATTCCATGATTGCTTGTGAGAGCGGCAGTATTAAAATTACTTTGATCTGAAGCTTTGTGGCTCAAAGTTGTCCTTCAAGCTCATACACCCCACCTACTAATCCGACTGAGTGGAACAGTCATACCACACAATTAGTCGCGACCTCTGCATATAAAATTTATCGTGTCACAAAATTTTCCCCACTTTTTCTGCCACTCTCCTGTTATTTTGTTACATTGTGTTGCTATGACAACATCCACTACCAAAGATACTTGAATTATTTGTAATTTGAAATATTGGGTATTAATATAAGGTGGTTGTTAAAGCAACACTAGACCCCATTTGCTCCAAATGTATTTGTGGTGCTGTATACTAAGTACCACCTGCTCATGATTTTTATGACCACCGCTACGGTGTCGACTCAAGCTGAGCGCATTAAAATGATTTCAATTATTTTAGCCATTGTTGACCTTTACTGCGACATATTTGGCCACATTTAGCACAGTCAATCCCATTGTTTTTCGGTTTTATTGTGCGGCAAAAACACACGCAGGAGAGAGCTATTAAAAACAGGAACGCCTGAACTGCAGAAGACCGCGAGAGCCCCTGCCGACAGAGTGTTAACGCCGGGCAGAAAGGTTCAGCTTTCTCAGAGCACAGACACCGAAGCCAGGAAGCGATGTCATGGAGACGACACCCTGAGTGTGTGCGTGTGCCTTACGTAAAAGCACTCTCTTCTTTACTGGCGGCGCGTGCGTGCGTGTGTGTGTATGCATATTGATTAGCACTGTTTTTTTTCCATAGCATATGGCTAAACCTGCAGTCCCAAGGTAGCCATAATGTACTTGTCATCATATTCCGAACTGATCAATGAAAACTTTAGAGTACTTTATGTCTGTGCATTCGTCCTCCCGCACATCCTCTACATCCCAATCAATACATTTGTTCCTTTTCCTGCTCTCCTATCTAGCTGGCTTTTTTTCATCCCAACGGATATTGTTTCCCAATGGGGCGGAATGAACAATTAATTGGAGCAAATTTTAGGAACAAAAAAAAACCGAACTGGTTCCAAATGTGGCAGGACCAAGTGACCATGAATATCTTATAGGCAGAGAATTTGGTGCAGATGTTTAACAGTTACAGAGATCTGCTGAGGTTATGCATTCATATTTGCTTATAAATATAGGATGGGTTTATTATGATCTGCATACCGTATTATTTAGCTCGTAACAGGATTTGACTAAAAGCAGAAAGCGTCTTCATAACTTGGTAAACCATTAAGGATCATTGCATATTGTTTGTTCATTGGTTTTGTGCTTTTTTACTGTATAATTTCCTTTCCTTTAGGAAGTTTCCATTAAGCAGTCATCAGAATTCACTTGTTTTTATTACATAGGTTTTACTGATTTAGGCAACTCGATGTTTAACTAGAGTTAGACAATGCCAGACTATTGGCAATTGTGTCTAATGTTTTGCAAATAAGCTGTGAATAATTTTTTTTATATACTCACCTTTTGTTTTCTTGCCTTTTTTTAAGTTTACCGAAGCAATTGATTTTACGTTCCTCACTCATACATATAATAGCAGAACCCTGCTGATCACTAAACTACAAACTGGTCCCCACAACTGCACAGTGAATTAACATCCCCAGTTGCTGATATTCTTGTTATTGCCTTTTTTTCCGATTGTTTTAAGATTGTGGTCACAGAAACAATCAGAAAGTGATTATATTGGGACAGCATTGACTCATGCCTGCTCATATCAGCTAAGGTATTAATAGCGCGTGTGGGGCTGTCTGTAGCCGAATGAGAGCAGGGAGGGGCGACAGAGTGACTCTGGGGGTGGATATGCGGTGGGCTTTCCTTTGTGCTTTTTTTATTGAACTAGTCGATGCTGGAACAAACAAAGAGCTACTCATGTGTTGCGGGGAAAAACCAGCCTTCATTTCCTTCTGTCCTCATTGCTGTTTACGAATCACGCAGACTTAGTGCTTACAGTGAAGCTGGCAGCCACAAACCGTTCCTGCCTCTGGATGTATGTGTCATCAGGCTCGTTCCACTTTCCTGCCATCTCTTTCTGCCAGCCGCATATGCCCCGCCCCCCCTCCTTTAACTCATCCCTCCTTTAGAGGCAACCAGCCCTATTGGCGTGCCTTAGTCGCCGGAGGGGTTGCCGTGGAGACCGGCAGCAGCAGCAGCGCGAGCAGCAGCGCGAGCAGCGGCAGCAGCAGCAGCGCGAGCAGCGTAAGCAGCGCGAGCAGCGTAAGCAGCGTAAGCAGCG
>JAABNX020000042.1:6208136-6233804 GCA_015163995.2 Mormyrus lacerda | reverse complement strand
TAAACTCTTTTGGTTTTTTGCTATAATAACAATTTAGTGACCCCCCCCCCACCCTTGCCACAGTTCAGTATATAATTCTGCCCCATATTCAAATTTGTCCACAACATCTCTGTCTTGACTGTCAAGCTGAAAAAGCAACAGCTCCATGAGATAAATTGTGTGCCGTGGCATAAGTGCATCTGTAAAGTGTCCCTGCCTTCCAGGGATCTCCAGCCAAGTCCTCCATTCTCAAGGCAGGAATCTTTGGGGCCTCCTTTCCTAAAGATCCGCCAGCCCCAAAGCCCATTGGAACCCAAGAGGTGAGACCGATACAGCAGAGTCATCGTCACAGTCGCCATACCGATTATATGGGGGTGCCTGTTTAAGACCTGCATCTCCATCCCCCAGTCACGGAGCCTTCAGTAGCTTCCTACCAAAAGAAAGCCATGTTGTTCAAGCTGTTTCACAGGTGCTTGCGTGTGGAATAACCATGAGCCGGGTTCTGAATGCTTTTTCCTCAGAACAGAAAGCTCTGAAGTCTAACACACAAGTCGCTCCCTCATTCTGGTTTCCAGACTGCCATGTGTGTCCCCTCTGTTTTCTCTCTGCCCCTCATGTACACAGGTACACTTTGCGCGTCATTTTTATTACTATAACAAATAATAAAAAAAAAACTCTTACTCTGTACAATACTGTTACTTAACTGCCACCTTAAGTCATTGACAATTGTACTGCTGCTCACTCTTGGCACTTTATTGTTTTTTTTACTATATTGCTGAGAGACTTGTCTCTTCTCCTCAATCACATTTCATCGTAATGTTGACCCTGTGCTAACTAGCATATGACAAATAAAACTCAACTGAACTGAATTGAACTGAACATAAAGTCGTCCGCTAACTCCAGCTAACTTGTCCTGTCAATGGCCTACCCAGCTAACGATTTGGTAATACACTGCAGTATTACTCTTCATAGCTCATGGGTTCATGGCTGAGTGGTGTATTTGCAGTATACACATTTATCACTTTTATAAAGTAATAGTTTTATTATAAAGCAATATTTTTCAACATTAATTGTATTAAGGGGATGTTCAGGTAATAATGTTTTCATGCTGATAATGACTGAACCTTTGTTACAATGTATAACATGGAAGTAATGTTTCAATAACGTTACAGTAAGTCTCTGTCAACTTCGACCTTTAAATAATGATATATAAAACTAAATTTTATTTATTATTTTAACCACATACTCGACCCACTGAACTCCAGTCAGATGAGAAACTGTTTTACAGAGCCAAGACTTTTGTTTCAATCAGCCAACTAAGTACTTTCTGGCTGGTTGAAACAAAATCCTGGTCTGGATTTTTTACTTTCTGGACCTGAAATGTCCACTTCTGCACACATTGGATCCCTCGATGAATTAAACCATGTATTTGCTTCATATGGCACAGTAAAAGTGAGACTGATGTCTGCTGATTTTAACTTGTATAACTAATAAGCCCCTGTCCAGTAGACCCTGACCAGTAGGTCCTCACCATTAGGCCCTGACCAGTACAGTAGGTCCTCACCATTAGGCCCTGACCAGTAGGTCCTCACCATTAGGCCCTGACCAGCAGGCCCCGGAATGTCCTTCACAGTGCTGTGAGCTCTGAAGTGTATTTTCTTCATCATCACAGAAAGCCACCACGCCTTCGCCCCCCCCTCCCAAAACCAAGAACAGGAGCTCACTCATTGAGAAGCTGCAGGTATGTGTCCTGAAGATACCTAGATACTAAAAAAACGACTTTACTTCTCACCTCAAGCCTGTGCTGGATGTGAGTTGATGGAGGGATGGATGAATGTTTAGTTCATTCTACTTTGTTGAGAACCCTGTCAATGCCAATAACTGTACCACAGTGAAGCAAAAAAAGAATACCGAACCAAAATATCTTCAACATTCATTTATATTTCATTTACTTCATTAATTACTTTTTCCTGCTACCATAACCATGATTATTGGCTACATGATGGATGCATGCAGCTAAGCTCATCTTGCCCATTACCAAGCATTCAAAATTTATCTGTCTTGTCATCAAAGTATTTTATTCATCTGTTCATCCACCTTTCAGCTATGATCTATACTTCAGAAAATGTACAACGTGAAATAAGTTCACTTGGGTTGTCAGTTATGTCATTCTACTTTTTTTTTTATCAAAACCGCCTTAGGCCTTAGCTTGTCTAACATATTGTCATTAACGTATATATAACGTCAGCCGAAATTGTTTTCTGGAGCCAGTATACATTAGCTTGCTCATTGGTTGATGCTACCAGCCATAGCTTGTTAATTGGTTGACGCTTACAGCCATAGTTTGTTGATTGGTTGATGCTACCAGCCATAGCTTGTTGATTGGTTGACGCTTACAGCCAAAGCTTTCTGATTGGTTGACACTTACAGCCATAGCTTGCTGATTGGTTGACGCTTGCAGTCATAGCTTGCTGATTGGTTGACGCTTACAGCCATAGCTTGCTGATTGGTTGATGCTTACAGCCATAGCTTGCTGATTGGTTGACCACGAGCACCAGCGCTAACGTCAAGTTACGTGGAAGTGCAGAAAAAAAGATGCGGCGGAGCAAAAACTAAGCAGATAGAGTTGTTCTGTACGTCAGTTAGATTTAATGCACCATGATAGTCCTGTATCGGAAAGTATAATGCTAACCGATATACTTTTGCTGATGATGAAACCTGCCAGCGCTTATTAGCGGGATAATGTTACAACATTTTTTATTCTGTGCTGGCCAGATTTAATAAGAATTTTGAACATGCAGACTTAATTATCCTCCATTGTTTTGATGTGAGGGTGCCGATTCATATGAAATTATTTCTGAAGTTTAACCTATGAGCCTTTTATATCTCCAGTGCTTATTTAACATAAAGATCCCAGTTCCTGTTGTATTGTTGTATGGTGCGAAAGTGACACACGAACATGGCCAGGAGCTTCAGAAGTCCTCGGTCGAGACGAGCCCAGGGATTTGTAAACTGGGACCAGGTTCTGGTACTTCAGTGTGCAAGCCCCTGTGGCTAGAGTGAAACATGGCTCATTGCCTGTTTGAATGCAGGAGCCACCTAGTGGTCTAAAGCAGGTACTGTATGGCGTCTAAGCTGTCAGGGATAACCACAGGTGAAACAAGCCAATTAGATCACAGGAAAGCCAACTTGCTGACACCAATCCGAGGTATCGGAGCCTCTCTGAGCTGAGACCAGCTATGGGACAGAATGGTTGCCATTTCTCTCTGCTGCTCTTCTCACCGGTACAGGTAGGACCTTAAACCCACACTGCCCATGCTAGTTGAGGTTCATGTACATTATGGCTGCTCGCCGCATGGCTCAGTATCTGCATTGGTAGGGAAGTTCGTGAATTATCTTTTTCACAGCGTAGAGAGCAGAAAAGCAGGCAAACTGACACTGTTCCCTGCTCTCTTAAACCTGAGTCCCCACGTTTGAGTCAGACTGCTACAATTTGAAGTTCATGATAGGTCCTGGTGGCCTGAATCAGAGCCTAACAGGGAAATACAGCAAGTGTTACCATTTATATATATAAAAAACTATATATAATGCTATATATTTTCTAGCCGTAAGCACAAATTTAATTTAAATTCAGTTCTCAGTGTAGTACGGCACTTTATGAAAAGTTTGATTTACATTAGGTTTGGGTTTGGACGATGGCTGTAGCTGAGAATTTCTCAAAGCAGTATCCCTGGGTCAGCTGGTGTTTAGCGCTGTTTACCTTACAGAGACTAAGAGCTCCTCTTACCTTCTGACTCTACAGCCCTAGACAACAATTCAATTAAAAATTATTTTCAAGTAATATGTAAGGGGTGGCATTGTGACTGAGACACTTTAAACTTGAACTTTCTGAACAGAACTTTTCATCTCTGTTCATTATCCCAAAGTTTCATCTAGGGATTAATATCTATCTATCTGTGTGTCTACCTGTGTGCCCCCCACCCTGTGTCCTGTGTTGAGATCCTGTACTGGTTAAGTGGTTTTTATAGATGGATGGGATTTTTTTGTATCTTGACCAACAGTAAGTGAATCTTGTCTCCTTTTTTTCTGCTCAGGCCAACCTTGTGCTGTCCCCACCGTCGCTGTCGCTTCCAGTCCGAAGTCCCGAAGGCAGATTACATCCCAGACCCCCTTCTGCAAACCCCCCCAGCAGGGAAAACACACCCAGCACCTTTGAGAGGCCTGCAGAGGGCACTGTGCTGCCCAGTTTCAACAAGGTGAGGAGACTCGTACAGCTTTGTCAGCATCAGAGCTGAATGTTGTAATTCACTGGCCTAGTGTGGACATAGAATGAACTTTGAAGTGGATTCGGTGGGTTGAAGGCAATGATGTAAAGTCTATCGCTTCAAAGCCCCTTGTTGACATAACAGCTATCTGGAGTGACCTGTTCCCTTTTATAGTTGCCCTGTAAGCCCTCGGTAAGCCTGCCCTGCCTCATGGGTCTCTGATCATGTGACATCAGTGGTTTGGCACATAATCTCCTTAGCCTAGTTTGCCTCCTGTTGCAATGGCTGCCTGACCTCAGAACCTGCCAGGTCACCTTGTGACATCGCTCTCACATGTGCACACACTGCCAGCTTGACCTTTCATGTCTTTTTATGTTATTTATAAATTATTAGAAGTTTTACCGAGGTTTCTGTGTATAATGTGTTCTAAAAACTGACTCCACGGCTATCGACGCTAATGACTGTTTCTTCATGCGTTCTTTGCTCACTTTCCCGGCAAACTTAACTAATTCCTGGCTGCATGGTCCTAGGGGCGCCCCCGGCACTCAGTGAAGCGACGCCCCCCCACCAGGCAACACAGGAAGTCTTACATAGAGGAACAGGGCACGGAGAGCGGGACATCCTCATTCCAGCAGAATAGCGAGGAAGAGGAGGTGCCCGGAACCGCTTCGGAGAAATCGCAAGACACTACAGAGGCCGATGGCCCTGCATCTACTGCCAAAGCCAAAATCGATGGGGTCAGTCCGGGGCTCCAAGACGAAGGTTCTGCCTGTCCGACAGAAAGCACAGTGAAGGAAGAGGCCGTCCCAGATGGTGATTGTGAGAAGATTCCGGCAGAGTTCCACTCGGCCAGGACGCATGAGCCTGAGCTAACGACAAGCCCAGGAGCATTAACAGAGCCGATAGTAAGTCTTAGTTTTTCATTGTGTGCTTATTTCAAGTCATACATTTGCACAACCTGCAGATTGTCACATAGCTACTGGATTATTATATTAAAATAACATTCTATAAGTGAATAATTACATCATACTATAAATAAAAAATGATGTCATTTTAAAAGACGCTGCACCTTACGCACGCAATTTAACTGGGAAATCCCAGAATAGCATTGTTTTTTTAAAACACTGTGTACCTCAGTACAATGACTGGACAGTATGACCGTATTGAAAATCAGATACCGGCCAAGTCTTGTGCTCTTGGAGGGGGTGGGGGGGGTTAGTGTGTTGTGGAGAGGATGTGGTGAAATTTTCCGACCGGGTGGGGCGGGGTTGTTGCTAATTATATCGTTGTTGAATAGAGGGATGTCAGATTTGTGGGACACTGCACATCATTTGCGGGTGTCAGGGAGCTGCTGTCAATCTGCAGGAGACACCGGGGGCTTCTAGGAGAGGCGTGGCACCTGCTTTAAGCTTCAGTAACATTAGGGTGAATTATATCACTGTTCATAAAGTGATGCTTCTCTAAAGAAAGCATATTCCACTGAGCGTACTTGAAAAATGAATGTCTCCGTCTGAAGTAATATGAGAAATCTTCCTTCTTTATGTGTTTTTGTTCTTTCTTAATAACTTGTTAATATCCCTTTTGTATTTTGCAGGAGAACCAGCCAAGGAGCCTTGGAGACTGAAATGCATAATAGGAGTATTGTTTGGAGGAATTTAAATCCTCCATCATGTATGTCCCCACCAGCCGGGCTGTGCTCGTCCTGTCCAGCTCACCTTCTCACCCTGGGAAAGAAGAGCAGAAGGGGCACATTTTGGGCAATGACTAAGTTTATGTTCCCGTATCTTATATATAACATTTGTTTTATTTTTTAGTGGATTCCAAAATGGCACTGAAAGTGTTGAAGATAAAACTAATTTAAGGAACCTTCCATCAAATTTCAGGGGATCGATGTGACTGTTCTGTCAAAAAACACTGCTGTTCAGTGCATCCCGATTATCAACGGAGCGAATCAGTATTCTGTGCGCTAAATGTATGGCATGAGAGGTCGGCTTTAGGGATAGAGAGAGTTTGCTTTTAAATACAAAAAAAAAAAAAAAAAAAGAGTGTGATGTCCTAAGGCTGTCAAAATGGAGACATAGACCAAAGGTAACTTTCCGAAAAAGCTGAAAATGTTCTCAGGGAATTTTTACTATTGGCTTGGACACAATATTTTGATAAGATCACAAAGCTACAGCCTGGTTGTCCCAGCAGAGAGCAATAGGTCTCTAACTGTTCTCCCTGCTGTGAGTAATATTCTTAATCCTGGATACTTGCATTGTGTACTTCACTTCCCCTACCAAATGGTACATTGAAGGGGGCCCCCTGCTGGACATTCTTACCATTTGCAAGGGGCAAATAGATTTCTCTACCAAATTGACATCAATGACACCTGTAGGACTGCTAGTCGCTTACACCGAACACATTAAACCACAATAGAAAATGGCCTCTTTGAACGGTATAATATCTGAACAAAAAAACAACAGTATTTAAAATTTATCATTATTTAAGCTGCTCTGTTTTGGTGCCACCCTGTACGCACTCCATTGCTTGTGAAGCACGTGTTTGGTGTGGCAAAGCTGTCAGAGCAGAGCTGGTCTTACAAGTATCAGGGTCGCCAGCTCTCGCGCATCTGACGTGACACTCGTGCTTTCAGCGTCTAAAACGTTCGCGCAAGAAATCTCACGCAAATCTATAATATTCCATTATAAACGTAAAATTAGAACATCAAAAGCGTTGGGGCAGTTTCCAAACCTTACAGACCTTTTACAAGGTAATAAAACTGGTACATGTAAATGCGTGAGCGCGCGAGCGCAGACTTATCTCGAAAATCTCACTCCAGCTAGCTGACCAAAGTTGGCAACCCTGAAATATGAGATTATGTTCCCCTCCAAAGAGCAGCATATGGAGAGCCGTGGCCCTGCTGGTGTGTTTCTCTGAACTGGCAGCATTCGGCAGCCAGTGCATCCAGCAGGGCACGAAACGACTAGAATTACCTGCGATATTATGCGCATCCATTTCACCATATGGTGACTCTGAGTCATGCTGTCAAAGGTCATGAGCGGAGGAAGTCTTCGTTAACAGCTTCATGCATTTATACTGGCAGGTGTACAGCTGTTACGAGTAGATTCTTCAAATCTTCTAATCGGGGGAACACATTTGGACCGGGAGCATGTAAAAACATGCCACATATGTTACACAATAAATAACATTACCTTTTCATAAACTATATGCAAAAGTAGAACATATAAACAACATACATGTTGCAAAGATGTATTTATTTTTGTTTCAGACTAAATCTTAAAAAGATAAACTGCGAAATATACCGAAAATTGAAGAAATGGAAAATGTAAATATCTCAAAAACATTGTACCACTAGGGGGCGGAAGCGTTATATTTGATTGTGGCGAGTCATATACTGTACATATTTTCCCACAGTTAGGAGCATAATAGACTATTAGGAATATGTCGAAATATATTTACAGGAAGTGGTATTGTTTTTTATATCGCTTACTGCATACTACACACAAAAGTGTGTTAGATATAAACGCGAAAGCAAAACAAAAAGATATTGACTTTGTGGTATAATTAAACGCAGGGGCGTAGGAAGCAGGCGTTGCGGGGGGTACATGTACCCCCCAAAATTTGGCTTGATTCCTCCCCCCTAAAAAAAAATAAAATAAAATATCAAGCTCTCTCCTGCGCCCTTGCTTATACGTATAACAAGCCATCTATCCATTTCTGGTAGTGTTAACTATCATAGATGGAAAACTGAAACCACACGCTGGTGTGTGACCAAAGATGAATGTGAGAGTTTTTTATATTTAAGACAAATAAATTCATAGTGAATCTGATGTTGGCGTTTATTTTTGATTTAACGCGATTGACCGTATATAATATGAATTCTGAATCCATGGGTGTGGAGAGTCAGCGGAAGAAGGAAGAAAGAAATAATCGTTCGTCATCTTTTGGATTGTTTAAGATTACCATTTACGACTCGTGACAAAGCCTGTTCCTTGGACTTTGTGCTCCGTCATTTTGAACTGTCTCGTACACTTGTATGGAACGATATTCAGTCCCCAAAACCATAATTAAACCAGAGCAATATTCCAGAACAAAACAGTATTTAAACAAACTGACAAGTCTTTTCAATGGAATCACTCATTTGTAGTACTTTCAGTTTTGTGCATTTTCTTACTATCCGATTAACGCCCCCCTCCGCCCAACCACAGACATCCGACCTACGCCTGCATGCAGTATAGCGTCTTACACATACCTAAGTTTTGCGAAACGCACATCAAGTCGGAATAAGCTCAAGCAGGGCTGGCAGGCGATTGATTTATATTCGTGGTTTTGCGCAGCTATGTATCACTTGAGTTAATATACATGTAGTGAAAGAAATCTAGAAGGAAAACTTTCGATATAACCAAGCAGTGGGAATAACTCAAGAGGCATTCTTCCGGGTGTGTGTTTGTAACCTTCTTGAGTTGCGGGATCCATACATTGGCAGTAAAAAGAAAAATGAACGATATTATGTTTGAACCCAAAGGAGCTGAAACGAGCGCTTTCCTGGACAATAATAACACAGAAATAGAAAGTGGTGCCAAAGAACAGGTAAGATTAAGATTGACGGCGGTGGGATTGCTGCGGGGATGTGTGACCCGTAAAAGGCACTATATAGCCTGGATTAGAGCGAAGCAGAAAAACATAGTTATGCCCTAATAGTGGAAAGGTCATTCGGGTAAACTGCAGTAGGAATTAAGGTGACACAAAATACAAAACAGAGCAAGCAGTACAGTGACGAATGGGAGCGTGTCGGTGCAGACTGGGCGCCGGCGTTTGCGGCTGTTTATATCCTCACCGACTTCGGCGCTACAGATCCGGTTTCGGGGTAAAAGCCTTTACCCGGACCGGCAACTTGACTCTGCGAATAAGCGAAAATAGCATCAGTTTATTTCATTTATGTATTTAAGGAGAAAGTCAAACATTTGCTTTTTATATTTGCCTCCGGTAGCCGAAGTTATTGCTTCACACCAGGTGAGTCAATGAGTTTTTTTTTTCCTGGCTTCGGTGGTGTGGTGTGGTGGGGGTGCTTGGTTTTCTGTGACGGAACTGCGTCTTTCGTTGGATTTAAACTTTAATTTCAATAGGGGGTAAGTATAAGATCTGTAATAACAGTGACACCACCCTGTAAACGTTGTCGATTGGGGGGTGTGATCCGTAGCCACGCCCCTGAGGTTATTTGTTATAGGATCGTCGCTGTTAAAATTTTAAATCACAATACAGCAAAAGACGGTGTCCTTGTGTCCTTGGTGGGTGGTGTTTGGGGGTGGGAATAGATGCAGGCCAATGTGCCCAAATATCTATTGTGTGAGATTTCAGATTATATTAGGCGCTTGTGTAAAACTTTTTCGAAATGGGTATGTGATTATACCACTTAGTTCTGCATAAAATAGGTGTTTCAGGATACTAACTTGTCAAAACAATGCAATTGAAAAACAAAGAGGGCGAGATGTTAAATCGCAGTAGATGTTGTTAAGGTTTAATTCATCCCTATACACCCCTGGTTCTCCGGTTTTCGTCTTTGTCACCGAGATAATAGTGAACTTCAACTGAAAGCATAAACGTGCATTTACTTGTTTCCACAGGAAAAAGGAGACGGGTTCGGTCAGGACACGCATGTCAACCCCGAGGGAATGGAGTTGCTGGTATAGTTTGGGCTCTTGATGCGGGCTTGTTCATTAAACTAAGCTGTAAAGTGTGTTAGCCATGACAACCACTATCTGTTATTTAAGCATCAAAAGGTCACCAATGAAACCTAATTATATATCAGTATGTGTGTGTATATATATATATATATATATATATATATATATATATATCTCAGTAAAAAAGACTACGAGCAGTTGGCGTGTGTGTGCCCGCGCGCACCGTGACACTTGATACGCTTGGCGCATTCCTTGACGTAGGATGACGTGAACGTTTATGCATAGACTACCTCTAATGGACCACAGACTGCCGAAGACGTTGGCACTGCTGCTCACTGGGACAGGGGCACTGCCGCAGCAGAGGTGAGCAGACAGAGAATGAGCCCCGTTTCGTGTGGAATGCCACTGGGGTATAAACTAAGAGACCAAATACGTCTCAAAACAGCATTTCCCCCTATATACGTCTCCACGCGCCATTTTTTATGGAAGGCCCAAAGGGTAAAAACGTGTTAAGAATACACTACATGGACAAACTATTGGGACACATGGCCATTACACCCACAGTAACTTTCATGACATCCAATTCTAAATCCAAAGGCATCAATATGGAGTTGGTCCTCCCTTTGCAGCTATAACAGCTGCCACTCTTCTGAGCAGGCTTTCCACAAGATTTTGGAGTGTGTCTCTGGAAATTCTTGCCCATTCATCCAGCAGAGCATTCGTGAGGTCAGGCACTGATGGTGGATGTGAAGGCCAGGCTCACAATCTCCATTCTAGCTCATCCCAATGGTGTTTGATGGGGTTGAGGTCAGGACTCTGTGTGGGCCAGTCAGGTTCCACACCAAAGTAACCCAACCATGTGTTTATGGGCTCTGCTTTGTGCATTGTGACACCACCCTGTGGTCTGCCAATTCACGGCTGAGTTTCTGTTCCTAAACACTGCTACTTATCGATAATATCAGTTACAGTTTTAGAATATGAAGCAGGGAAGAAAATTTCATGAATTGACTTATTGCTGAGGTGGAGTTCACTGAGCTCTTCAAAGCGGCCCATTCTTTCACAAATGCTTGTAAACCCGACTGCATGACTAGGGGCTTGATTTTATACACCTGTGACAATGGGTCTGAATGAAACACCTGAATTCAGTGATTAAGAGGTGTGTCCCAAAACCTTTGCCCATATAGTGTATGGAGACAGTGTGAAATGGGACGTACTTGTTTACCTCACCACTGTATCAAGATGTATGAGCTGCGTTTCACTAGAGGAGTATTCAAACCACTTTCTAAGCCAGTGTTTTCTCTACGTCGCGTATATTTCACAGCTGCTTGGTCCGTACATGCTGTCAAAATTACTGCTTACATATTCAGATAGAATGCAGTGGAGTTGTGGCTAATTCTGAATTCTCACTGGTGCCGCTCGCACTGAAAAAATTCAGTCCATCTGCAGAATACAAGTCAAAATAAAGTGAAACTAAACTAACTATCTGAAACTAAGTCTAAACAAGTGTGAAGTAACTGATGGGGTTGTCTCATTCTCCAGGAAGCACCATGTGTTTTGCACAGAGATATGGGACTTCCTGTATCAAAAGGGTCAAAACCTGTTAACTTCTTTCACATTAACAGGCTCAAAATTGACATCAACCTGCACATTTTACACCTGTTAACACATTATCGTGCCTTAACACATGCATAATATGTGCCTTAACATGCCAAGAAAGCCGCATTGAGACGTGTTCTGTCTCATGCTTTATACCCCGATTCCATCCCATAGTTTCGATGCTGCTGTATGCCATTGCATTCTTCCTTCTGAATTTCTCAATCTGTTTATTCAAAATTATGCTTTATGTCTCTATTCATAACTGACCCTGTTTCCTGTTTATTCATACTTCTCTGCAACCCGAACAGCTACTAGCTATTGAAGTTGGTTATTTATCCATGTTTTGACAATACAGCAATGTGTAAATTGAGAAATTTTTTTCATATTTGGATTTCCACAATAACTATAACGGCAATTAATTTGTTATGTTTCTCTTGCCAAAGGCTATTACCAGCAACTAACGAGATGTCTGGGAATCTCAGTTTAGGCAAACTAAACCATTGTACTCTAAATCAGGGTTTGTTCTGGATCCTGATTATTTATGCATTTCCTGAATATTTGTTGCTAGTGTAGCAGGGATTGCAGTGTCCCCCATCTGCTTCGCGTTGTGCTGCACCCTGGCCATAACTATCTCAACACTCTCAAGTTTTTTTTTGCAGAATTAATGAGACTCAGATGTGGTCCGAGTCTCCCAGGTATGTCTGTGCTGAGATCAGCGAACATATAAAGACAGAAAGCTATTGAGTTATAGTCTTTCTTAGTCCTTCATTACCATTTTCTTCTCTAATGAATTCTAGAATATCCCGAAGCCAGATCAAACTTGATTTAAACCCACTTTCATAAATTAAGCTGTAGGCTGGCAAATTAATGCGTCTAAATAAAGTTGATCTGTGCAGATTATTACGAGAGTAGCTGTGCTGCAGAACTGCTCTCATATTGCCCTTGTCCTGTCTCCTTGAACTTTCATGTACCCGTTTGGCCTTGACTTTATCTGTCTTTCATTTCCTCCCTCACTTCCTTTCATTGCTTTTTTTTTCTCTCTCTATTGTCAGTTCCTCGGCCAGCAGCATCTCGCTGTACGTTCTTGGTGCCTTGTGTACCTCTAAGCTTTCCGTCCGCCAGCCCTCTGCTTTTGTCTGCTGATCATCGGTTCACCAGATGGCTTGCATCACGTGAACATGATGCAAGGTGGGAATTAAGCAAAAAAATATGTTTTGGTCTGACTGAATTCCAAAGTTTGTAACGTGACAAATGCTTATGCACGTTCTACTTAGATGCAGTCATCCAAGAATCCATGGAAAGATCTGAACAGAATAGTCTTCTGGAAACTCAAGCTCTGGATGATCATACTAATCATTTTTCTGTTAATCTCCCTGGTCACCGTGTTGTCCCTAACCCTATATTCAGGTATGGGTCAGACACATTGATTTGTCAAGCAGTGAAACAAAGAATATATTTACATGCTTAAAAGCTTTGAATGACTCCTCTTGTAAATTGAAGTTTTATTCTCAGTCTGGAAGAATACAATATTACAATTAGTATTACTAATGGTGACGATGAAAACGGAGTTAATGAGATGGTTAAGGATCTGAAATACTCTGTGCACATAAACTAAGTTTTGCAGGTTCTTTGTGCAAACTTTCTAAAGGACTTCAGTTTAAATTGCACCAGCTTGTTTGAACTGAAGAAAGGTAATTGCTAAGCAGCTGAAATAACCTCGATAACCTTGTGGACTGTTTGTTCTTATTTACTTTACTGGTTGGCAGTGGTATTTCAAGATGAGGATGAAAAGTTTGACCGAGGATCATTTGTGGTCCAACGCCTTTACAATGGTACCTTCAGGCTTATAAACCAGAACTACACTGAAGATCTGCGCTTAATGAAGTCCTCACAGAGAGAAGAGCTTTCAAGTCGACTCCAGAAAAAGGTCAGCCTGTGGTTCATTTGGTGTGGTTCTCGCTTTGGAATACGAGAAATTTTCTAGGAACTGTTTGCTTTGTCTCTGTTAATAATGCCGGCTACGCTAAATGCTTGCTATTTCATAGCTGCTGCATTTTAAGATTCACCGCGATTGCATTGTGAATGAAGCAGTGCATGTAGTTGCACTCTTACTGCCAGAGTTGGGTAATTCACGTCCAGAGTGTAAAAGTCCAGACCGGAGTTTTGTTTCAACCAATCACTTGAGCATAAAGAGTCAGTCACAGAGTACTGAACTCGTTGGTTGAAACAAAATCCCGGTCTAGACTTTTACTCTCGGGGTCTGAATTACCCAGCTGTGCTTACTGCAGCCTTGAGGAATGTGCTGCATTAAAATGTTGCATCTTCTTCTCTCCTTTCCAACTTCAAACTTCCCCGCTGCCCAGCTGTATGACATCTACACGTCCTCCCCAGCCCTGGGCCGCTACTTCTCCAGCGTGAACGTGACGGACTTCAGGTGAGCCCCATGGCACGCAGTTGGAAGCCGGAGGTCCTTAATGCCTGATGCAGAAATGCATTTGAGAGCGGAAACATCCTTACAGCACTGTCATCCTCTCCAGCAACGGCAGCATCACGGTGCACTTCTGGTTGGTGTTCCTCATGCCCCTGGATCATACTGAGCTGGTCCAGCACACCCTAAGCAAGTCTATGGTGCACAGCGTGCTTCGGCAGAGCCTGTATGACCAGGAGATCAAGCCTTGGGAACCACTTTACATCGATCCTGCCAGTTCGCGCATGACGGGTCAGTTCCTGGCACTTTCCACACAGCCACCTGCACAAACTTGCAAATCCTGGGCTGCTCATCTCATAATGTCGGCTGTTATCATTGCAGACACGAGTCAGATGGTTAATGGTGGGAAGCCCCCTCTTAATGGGAGCGTTATTTCTGGGTGGTACATCTGGCCTCCCAGATGAGGCTGTTTACCCACACTCAGCGTGTCGCTTAGATGTGCCCGTGTTTGCCCCTTCGGACGGCAGTTTGAAAATGTTAACAGGAAGCGATGTGTAGCAACAGGATGGTGAATGATCTGCAGTTGTTGGCTTAAGGAATGCATGACCAAAAACACATGGGAAGAATGCTGGGTTTGTAAGGGCCTGAAGACGTAGGAGCTCGTATTCAAATGCATGAGCACGCTGACTGGCCAAAAGTATGTGGCTACCTCACCATGACACCAGCATGTGCTTGTTGAACATCCCATACCAAAACCATGACCACTAACATGAAGTAGGTCTCCCTTCTGTTGCTGTAAAAGCCTCCAATCTTCATGCAAGGTTTTCCACTAGATTTTGGAGTGTGGTAGAGCCCATTCAGCCAAAAGTGCATAGGTGAGGTCAGGCTCTGATGTTGGAGAAGACCGCCTGATCTGCAGTCGGAGTTGCGGTTCATCCCAAAGGTGTGCAGTGGGATTGAGGTCAAGGTTCTGTGCGGGTCAGTGTAGCTGTTCCACACCGGCTTCAGCAAACCATGGATGTGTTGAGTATAGGGGCACAGTCATGATGGAAGGGAAAGACCTTCCCCAAACCTTTGGCAGGAAGGTTCTTCTGGCATCTGGGAGCCCAAAGTGAAATCCTGCACATGCACATGGAGCATCAGTTTTTGGGAGTCTTACCCAGTTCTGCCGTTATCTAGCGATCTCTTGTGTCCTGTTAAATACCCGACTTAAGATAATCGTCAATTAATTATTATTGTGTGTGTATAAAAGGATTAAAGTAAGTGTAAGAAATGTTACAATTTTTTCAAGAGCAGCATTCAGCTGGATACAAGATCTTTTACTGTAAATATTTAAAAATGGTAATAACAGTGGTGATGTTTTTCTTATTGCACTTGGTTTCAGTAGCAGTTTTTATTATTTTTTTGTTTATAGTTTATTTTTGTAACTTTTTTCAGTCTATGAAAATGTTTCATTGTTTTAGTCTTTAACGATAATCCTCGCTTCCATCGCTCTGCCGTCCAATGGGGAGCTGCTTTACAACGGTTTTACTACTGCACTACGCGAGATGCTGCACCCAATGCTATGCAAACTCAGTGCATAAGGCTTGGAGCAGACAGCTCCTACTCTGACAGCTGCCCGAGGCAGTTTGAAACTCTGTTAAGGCGATTTTTTATTTTTTTTGCCTCGGCACTCTATGGTGCCGGTTTGTCAGCCTTTGTGACTCGCCTCTTCATTGTTCAGCTATGGTAGCTCCTTGATGCTTACATTTCATCAAAACAGAACTAGCAGTGGACTGGGGCAGGTCTAACGGGGTAGAAATCCGATCATGTGATTTGTTGCAATGGTAGCATCATATGATGGTGTCAAGTTCAGTCACGGGGCTTTTCAGTATGACCCATTCTGCTGCCGGTGTTTGTTTATGGAGTCTGCGGGGCTGCGTGTGTGACTTATTGCTTTATGCTAGCTATGGGTGTGGCTTAAACGGCCGAGCTGAATAATCAGAAGCGGTGCCCATATCCTTTTGGCCTAGCCGCGTATCTTTGTGCTTCCGTAATGTAGCATACAACTTCCACAGCAGCAACATCTAGTCCAGGAGATTCATTGGTTTCCTCTACCGGGAACTTGATTTGTTACTTGAACGTTCCGTTCCTCTGTGAAGTCAGGCTGGTACTGAGGGTGAGGGTTTACACAGCGGTAGGTACTACACATGTCACTTAAGCGAAGTACACGTGAGATGCATCATCAGGAGGGACTGACGTTTTTTTTTCTGTCCCTTACAGTCGAGAATACAACATTGAACGGCCAATCGAATCACTGTAAGTAAAACTGTTCAGGGACGATAAACTTTCAGCACCTGTACAGAATGGCCATCCCTCTTATTGTCAAGTGATTATAAATTTCATTAGATTTCATTTGTTTTTTGCAGCTGTGTCTTAAAGCTACAGATTTGGGAAGTCCACATATAGAACCAAGTATAAGACAGACACCTATGAAGATCTGAAGAGATGGAGACCAGTGGCTCCAGTTTACACTACTATTTGTGAGCAAAATGAAGTGCTACAGTCGGCGAAGTTATAGAGAATGATTCGTCAAAATACACACAGACTGGCTTTTGATTTCGGACACTGCAGAGTCAAGGCGCCTGAGCAGAGGAGTTCGGCTCGGTTCACTCTGGTCTTTAAATAAAGAGGCTGCTGTAAAGAGCAGGTTCTAAGTCTCCTTTACTACTGTGTGTATGTTGGGCATAAACGGGATCTAGCAGGTTCTAAGTCTCCTTTACTACTGTGTGTATGTTGGGCATAAACGGGATTCTGCAGCATTTACTGAGGCAGCTTGTGAATATGGGGACCTTCACAATGGGGTCGTTTTCTGATAAGGTGCAATTAAGGGTAAATGGTGCTCTTCAGATTTCATAAAAAGAATATAGGATAATATACAGTATGTATGAAAAGAGGGGAAATTTTAAACTACAGTGACTAAAGTTGTTATTTTTATAAATTTTAAAATAAAGTCTTTTACTCCTAAACACATTGATCCATCTGTCTGCCACATACTTTTCAGGGTTGGTTGTGGGTGGGGGGGAGACAGGAACCAGGTAGCACAGGAAGGAAGAAACAGGGTAACATCCTGGATGGTAAGATTCCAATGGAGAAGGGTCTAGCTGCAGAAGCCTGTAGAGTGGAGCTCCACCGGAAATATGTGATCTCAACTCTGTGTTACAGCGAATAAACACTAACCTTAACCCTAAACCTAACCTTAACCTTACGCCCTTAAAGATCACGTGTTTCCTGTGGATGTGACATATTTCCGGTGGAGCTCCACTCTACAGGCGTCTGCAGCTGGACCCTCTTGTTCCAATGTACTATTTACATTAATCGAAAGTAGATTTTTTTTCCCTAATTTCAATTAGGTTACATGCCCAGTAGAGGGCGAACGTGTGCTCATGCTTTGCAGTATCGCAAATGATTTGCAACCAAATGAAGAAGTTTGTGACGAACACTTGTGCATGTTGTTCTTAGTGGTGCGCAGTCAAGGGCTGATGGAATGAACTGAACAAACTAGTTTGGGGGCAGCCGGTAACTAAGCCTCTGTATCTGTGATCAGAAGGTCACCAGCCCAAGCCCAGCCTCAGCATGTCCGTGGCTCCTTGAGCAAAGCGCATAACCCAGCTCTCTGTGCACCACAACAAGTGGCTGCCCTTCCCTGCTCTCATGGAGGTCAGGATGGGGAAAGTGCATGATGCATGTTGCATGATTACAGCGTGGAACTGAACTCGTGGAGTTAAGAATGCAGATTCTTCTACATCAATTAATGTGTGCTAGCCCATCCAAGTGTTAAAGTAAGGAAATATTGTCACTAGTCTAATGTTCTCTGATGTGGTCCCTGAAACCTCTAATTAGCGTTTGGGGTCATTGGAACTCAGGAATATGCCTTTAAGAGGACAGGAAAATGTTCTGATGTGTCTAATTCACATGATATTGTCAATTTCATTATCACCATAAATGGATATATGTGGATCGTTATTAATGCATATATGGTTAGCTAGTGATGCATAGCGCAGACCAACAAGCACTGAGACATGCTTCCAAGTGCTTGTATCTTGGAATGTTCCTTCTCCTCTCTCACTCCTGGAATCTTATCCGCAAATCTCTTACCAATTGGAGATTTTGCTAAAAGGAGTAAGGAATTTCTTCATTTGAGTTTGATTGCAAAAGCGTAAATGTTCTGCAGAAAAATAAACAAGGGAAAATTATTAAATGACTACTGGGTGGTAACAGGAAATGCTCCTTAGTGTGGTAGTGCTATGACATGTTGCTTATGCTGCTGATGATATACACTATTTGCCTTAATAGAATGGATTATGTAAAATGCAGCACCTTCAGGAGATGGTAATAATCTTAATCCTGTAGGTAGGCCTTGTCTGTTTTGACAAACAGCCACCACTTACCAAAGCTAGTCTATCATCCACTTGCTTTTCTCCGTGCCACAGGGAGTTCCATGCATTGCAATCAGGCAATCTGAGCCCTTTGTGCCTTCACAGCCCAGAGCCACATTCACACACAGCAGTACTGGGGCAGCCGAGGGGCGGAGTTACCTCACAGGGACACTCCACATCTCCATATCCCTCATGATTCCCCAAGGCGTTTCGATTTTCCCAGAAGAAAGCTTCAGTTATCCCATTAAGGGCACTTGTTTCCTTTTCTGAGGCCAGTGGCTTAAGAGGTTTAGGCTGTCTGAGTTCAGAGCCATCTAGAAGGGACCAGGAGACGCACGTCCCCCCGGCAGGAGACATGGGTGCCCAGGGCTCCAACCTGGACGACGTTCTGGCTGAAGACATGCACCACTGGTACAACAAGTTCATGAGGGAGTCGCCCTCGGGGCTGATCACGCTGTTTGAGCTGAAGAGCATGCTGGGATTGCAGGGAATTACACAGGAGGCCAGCAGCTATGTGGACCAAGTCTTCCTCACCTTCGACATGAATGGGGTGAGGCACTTAAATCCTTTGTGTGTTCACTGACCACATTTAGCTGGACGCTGTTAATGAAAGCAAACCGACGTTATTGACAGATATGCTGAGGTACTGCCATATCTGGGGGTGACACATTCCAAGACCTACAGTAGAACCAAAACCAGGGGTAATAGCGAACCCATCTGCAGACCCCATATATAACGTGATTTTTATGTATAGCTGGTAATTGATGAATTATGCACAGTAACACATTACCAACATTAAATACCGTAATAAGTACACTACATAATTATGCAATACCACAGAGTACTGCACTCACTAAAATGAAAGGGGTTCTGACGTTTTAGCCTAATTCTCAAGAGACGATGGACCGATGACAAAATATGTATCAAGGAATGAAAGAGCAGTGAAGAGACATATTGTTACACATTTTACATTTTTTTTAAACTGTGCATTACTGAAACCACCAATATGGGGGGGCACAAAAAATGTAATAATGATTCTCTCTTTGTCAAACCCTGAAAATGGCCTGCACTTTATGGTACAGGGATATTAAACAAGAGATTGCAGCACAGAGCAATTCTTAGTATAATTGTGGGAGTGAAGTTATCACGGTGTGACACAAAATGTTTATGAAAGAAATTAACATTGCACCATTTTAAAGGTAAATGCTCGAAACATTTCTGCAGGATACCTGTCACTCAGTGTCTTTGCCATATCATGTGGCTGTGCTGTTTCTTGCTCTCCAGGGACTCTCACGATTTCCCGATTTCCTCAGCGTTTAACATATCCAGTGTTTGTTTTATAGATAAGCTCTTAATCTGCAAACTTTCCAATTTCAGGATATTGCTGCATTCCATTTACCTTGGAAGTCAGGGTCCAAAGTAGAGAATCACGTCACACCCCAGTTAACCGCATTCCAGTTACAAGAAGTCATAAAGTCTTTTAGCATTTCCAATGACCTGTTTAAAAAAGGAGGATTTCTTGCTTAGTGGACAAGCTGGCAGACTTAAGGTGGCCCAGTTTAGATGGTCTTTATTTTTTGTTTGCATACAATTTGCCCAGTCTACCTTAAATCCAACAAGTTATCTGGTTATCTGCTTTCTTATCAGGCTCTAGTTCTAACCCGGTTCATTGTTAGCCAATGTTACCAATATCAGTTGATAGCAACATATGACACAGTATTTTGCACAGACAAACACCATAGCAACATGTCCACAGATAGCAGTTGGACAGTACTGAGTTTGGCCAATTTAATGAAACAGAAATAAAACATAATTGCTAATAAACAGTATATAGATACAGCTTTCAGTTCTGTTGGTAAAAAGCACAGCCATCTTGAATACTGCATGAGGTCAGGGATGTAAGGTTTCCTCAGACTTTGAGTGAGAATTCTGATTTCAGGCGAAGTCCGAGCTGAAATTTCTGACTAGGAACCCGGAATTTCTGACTTCTGAGTTCAAATGGAATGCAGCATGCTGTAAGTGACGAGGGTGTCCCGGTGTCCAGGTGACCTGGCCGCGTAGAGAGAATAGGCGTTTCATACCGTAGCATCTTGGTTCCCTAGTTGTGCAGGTTTGCAGAAGCGAGTACTTTCACTGCAGAGATGCAGAACAGTCGGTTACATTTTTTTAACCACCATGTTAGTTCATACTCTTTGTGGTTTTCATGGAGTCTGTGATTTGATGAACTCTAGGTATTTCTTGGTTCTGTGCTTGCATTGCTCAGCAATACAGTGCAGTTCTGAGGGAAATTAGGTTTTGAAATTCACAGTTTGTGGTCTTTTCTGTGCAAGTGGTCACCATGTGCTCCAGGCAATTAAATTTTAGGTTGGCACTGGGTTAAACCATCCATCCATCCATCCACTGCTGACAGGAAGTAATTAGAATAACAGTGATTCCTACTTAAATACTAAAGATATTCGTTTGATACATAATGAAAAAAGCTAAGAAATGCTAAAACTAGTCCTGAGTCTCAGAAATATAAGAACATAAAATGTTGTCATGTGGTCAAATTCCTGAACTGCCACATAATAATGACCAAAGTGACTATGATTTCTGGTTCAAGTAACCACTTATGCTAAAATACTATAAACACTATATTTGGTGACGTTTTTGTGTCTGTCAGTCAAGGCTGACACAGTTTAAATTTACATATGACATTATCTCACCTTGACAGTCCTCAGCATGTGTCTGGATTTTCTAGATAAAAGCAGCTGTTAGTAATTCAATGTAAAAGAATAAAATGGGGATATTTATGACATGTGAGGTTTTTAACAGCAGAGAGAGTGAGTGGATGAGCTTCTGAATACAGGATTAGTTTGATACAGAGGCAGGATTTCCCCCATCCTGTCAGATTAAGTTAATCTCCAGTCTAGGTGATACAGACTAAAAGTCATGTAAATAAAAATGGCAGCCACACAAACACAGAGACCTGGTATCACTGTCATGATTAAATTTTGATTACAAAAGCTGACATTACCGACATGGTAACAAACCATGCAAACTCCAGGCTGTTTTGATGATACTCTCTGAATTGCCTGTGAATGTTCACTAAGAGATGAACCTATCATTGTTTCTGTTTTTTCTTTTCTTCTTCTTCTTCTTCTGCTGATGTCAGGACGGCTATATCGATTTTGTGGAATATATCGCAGCGGTGAGTTTACTGTTAAAAGGAGAAATTAACCAGAAACTCAAGTGGTATTTCAAACTCTTTGACCAAGATGGAAATGGAAAAATTGACAAGGATGAATTGGAGACCATATTTAAGGTAAATGAGCCGTGATTCAGCAGATACAATAAAAACGGGCTAGAACTTAAATCTGATTGGCAGGCTCTCAGAAAAGATGAGGAATTGTCACTACATTGGCATTTAGGAATATCCAGGGATATTTCTGCTCTGAGGCTAAGTAACCTGCAGTTAGGAAGATTTAAGTATAAGAAGAAGAAAAAGTAGATCAGGACTAACCTAAAATTAGCCTTAATCTGATTTTACCCCCTGACCCCAGTGAGGTACTTTCCCAGTGGTTCAAAGCTGGTTGCAACCAGTATGGATTGTAATTAAAGTTCAGAGACCATCTGCATGTTGCATTACTGTGACTGATAGACCGAACTGCCCAGGGTTATCAATATTATAGCATGATGTGAGGTGCAGCCTTTTCACTGTGTAATAAATAATAATACGGAAATAAAAGCTTTTGGCTTTGATAATATCGACAGAACTATTTTTGCATGCGGTGAGTTTACTGAGGCAGGCTACTCAAACCAAAACTTATTTACTCGTAATTCTCATTTCACAACTTTAGTAACTGATAAGGAGAGAATGTTTACTGCTCTTTAAATACATTTTCTTATCACCTACTTTGTAATGCCATAGATGAAACATCTTGAATTCGCTACTGAAATATCGATGATTTATGTTAATGAAAGTAAAGCAACTAGACTATTAATGGCCTGTAATGAATTATTACCTTCTGGTTGCAAAAATGGACAAAAAAACAACAAACATCCGCCAGACCAACATTATGCGAGCCATCGCAAAGAACTTCGCAATATTTTGTGGCTGTAAATTACATTGCCATTTCTCATATTTATGTCTGGGGAGAAGTCTGTGAATGAATATATAGTTTTTGATTATTCCGTTCAATGTTTAATTTGTGTTTCAGGCCATACAGGACATCACCAGAAGTTATGACTTTCCTCCGGAGGAAATTGTGAACCTTATTTATGAGAAAATTGATGTGAAAGGAGAAGGTAAAATACAGAAAGATACACGGATTAGCTTCCCCATTCCAAATCATTTTTTTGTTTGACATTGTTCACTTTGTTTATATTTGGCATTAATTGAGCCTCTTCTCCATCTAATGATTAATAATGATATTTCATTAACCTTCAGGGGGAAATTCCCATTTTTTGCCTACACCCTACTGTTCTCTGGAGGGATGGGGGTTATATCACAGGGTCAGCCAGCATGCAGTGTCCACTGGTTAAGGGCCTTGCTCAAGGGTCCACAGACATGTGACTATTCTACCCAGGCTGGGCTTTGAACCATCAACCTTCTTCTGATCACAGGCTTAGCCACTGAGCTACACAGTACCTCTGTGATTATGTGAATATATCAATAAATCAGTACTTTCGTTTTGAATTTATTTTTACGGAATAAAGAAAAATAGCACCATATTAGTGGTGTGTCTCGGAAATGTGTTTCCATTTTATTGGTGGCAAATTAGACTTAAGAGTTTAAAATAGAGCAAAGGATTATAGGATTAGTACAGACAAAGGATTATAGGCCACTTAAACCGTACTACAGTAGGTATACAAAAAAAATCAACACACCCTTGTCAAAATGACAGGATATTGTGATGGTAAAAACTTAAACCAAGGCCAGTCATGTCAGAACTTTTTTCACCTTAAATGTTAAATTGCAACTTATATAAACATCCTGCTACAGTTAAGGATATGGCTGTGTTCAGAATCGACCAACATTCAGTCTTGTGTTAAATATACCTAGTACACACCTGCCGTCAATTAAAGAGACTCTGATTCCATATGAAGTTTAGCTGTTCCTGTAGGATTTTCCTAAATATTCTTGGTTGCATCCTACTGCAAAAGCGATGGTCTGAAAAGGACCTTCAAAGCCTGAACGGGCTCTCAATGTCGAAAGGGATTGATCGGGAGGGGGGTACAGACCTGCTCATCTTCAACGTTTTCTCCTTCATCAGGTGAGCTTACACTGGAGGAGTTCATCAGTGGGGCCAAAGGGCATCCTGACATCATGGAAATGCTCACCAAAATGATGGACTTGACCCACGTCCTGGAGATCATTGTGGAGGGGCGACAGGACTTGTGTCAAAAGGGGCCGCAAACTGCATAGCGAGTTTTTATAATGGTCAGAGGAAGGGCAGATGGTTTTCATTTTTACACAGAATGTGAAAAGTTATAGAATAAAGGCATTAACATTCCACCTGCAGGAAAAAGAGAAACAAATTGTCAGTCCATCTCCTGGAATCCTGTTCTCTATCACTAAATATTTAATTACAGCTAAAGACATTTCACAAAAGCAACACTGGGTAAAATCATGGAAGTAGCTCCCCAAGCAATTACTTCAGCTGTAATAGCACATGATCCACAGCAGTTTACCCACACGCAGACCTTTGAAGTGCACAGGAGGACACAGCATTTACACAAAGCCATCAGGAGCTTATTGTTGATCTTCTAATGCTGCAAGAGGCCAGACAGGGAGATGGCAACAGATCAGAGAATCTGAACAGGGAGGATCAGTCAATCCACATTACTTTGGCTCAGGTAGAATGTCAGCTGAATAGGGTTTTAATATAACTCTTTTTCATAGGGGTCTGCTGGTGTGGTTTTGCATGGAAGAACATTTTTATTTCATCCTTGTTTAAAAAAGTACAACAATTTAAAACCGTAGTATAAATTAAATGCAATAACAATGAAGTTTGGAATGATAGTGTAGCTGATCTCATATGTAGTGGTCTTTATGTACATCCATTTAAATTTTAGTTCCTTTTCCATTTTCTTTTATGCTAGTTATATATGAATATAACAGAACTGGATGTGTCTTTGCTCTGAGACTCACAGTTTTTTTAATGTTGTGCTGTAGCTAGGAGGTTCTTTGACTGGTTGATTTAAATCATTTTGTGTGATGCCTTTGAAAACGCCATCGTGTTTTTTTCTAATTGAAAAACCCAAGTTCTAATAAAATAAAATGTACATGATGTTAAATGCTTCTTTCTGCATTGTTCATTTTTTTCTGGTATTTCCGGCTTTATTTTTATGTACAATTCATGCAAAACATCCCAGAGGAAAGTTACTTTTTAAAATGAGACTTCGGCTCTGCTTTGTGCTGCACGCATTTGTGCTAACAGTAATAGAAATTAAGCCACCTTCTGGTGTTGGTGTGTATTTGCAACATGCGGCTTATAGAAAAGCCACCCTGTGCAAGTAAATGGTACTGCATGTCTGGAAACATACCACAATGGTAACGCTTTACTTGACTGGACACAAATAATTAGTAATAACTCCGCTATTACTGAAGTACAAATCATGAACAAATATAGTCACTATTTGAGATAAAATGTGTCACGATTCATTAATGATGAACAAGCTCATATGATCAGTATTTCACTTGTGTTATTCACTACTTGTTCCTTCAGTAGTTCACAAAGGCTTACAGAATGAATAGATATAGTAACAAATATGGTCACTGTTTGGGATGAAAGACGCATCATGACTCATTACTGATGAACAAACATGAGATCAAGTAAATTCTTACCTTTACAATCAATGCATTTTTATTGTGAAATTCAGGAAAGGCCATTTTTACAGCTGAAACTAACACCAGCTACTTAGTCAGCAGGATCAGTGACCTAAAATGAAATCCCAGGACAAGTCCAGCCACCGAAAAAGTCAGTTTTCACATTCTAAACATAGAGCAAAGGGGTCAAAGCCAAAGTAAAACTGAAATAAATAATAAATAGAATGCTAGAATAATCCATTTTAGGAATTTCAGCTTCAATGAAAGACAATTTGTTTCAAATGTTTAAGGTAAACGTAATCAGCGTAAAGGTAAGCGTAGTCAGTATAAAAGTAAGGGTAATCAGCGTAAAGCGAAGTGTTGTCAGCGTAAAAGTAAGAGTAATCAGCGTAAAGGTAAGCGTAGTCAGCGTAAAAGTAAGAGTAATCAGCGTAAAGGTAAGCGTAGTCAGCGTAAAAGTAAGAGTAATCAGCGTAAAGGTAAG
>JAABNX020000042.1:6177403-6208036 GCA_015163995.2 Mormyrus lacerda | reverse complement strand
GTAAGAGTAATCAGCGTAAAGGTAAGTGTAGTCAGCGTAAAAGTAAGCGTAGTCAGCGTAAAGGTAAGAGTAATCAGCGTAAAGGTAAGAGTAATCAGCGTAAAGGTAAGTGTAGTCAGCGTAAAAGTAAGCGTAGTCAGCGTAAAGGTAAGAGTAATCAGCGTAAAGGTAAGCGTAGTCAGCGTAAAAGTAAGCGTAGTCAGCGTAAAGGTACATTGAGACATTCCGTTTGGGGAATGTCTAGGACCTGCAATGCCTTTTTTTTCTTATGCAGTATATAGGATTAAAAGCGTTATGATGGTGGCGCAGGAGGTAGTGCTAGCATTTGGCAACCAGAGGGTTGCAGGTTTGAGCCCTGATTTCTCCTGACCCCATCAAAGTGTCCTTGGGCAAGACACTGAACCCCTAATTCCTCCCGGTGAGCAGGTCGGCGCCTTGCATGGCAGCATCTGCCGTGAATGTGAGGCATGTGTTGTAAAGCGCTTTGAGTGCTCATAGGAGTAGAAAAGCACTATACAAATGGGGTCCATTTACCATGCCCCCCAGTATGGGGAGGTGCAGTGGTTAGCACTATTGCCTCACTCTGTCAGGGCTCCATGTACGTGTGGAGTTTGCATGTTGTTGTCCAGATACTCTGATTTCACCTCACAATCTAAAAATGTGTTGAGGCTAATTGGAGTTACCAAGTTGCCCATAGGTGTGCATGTGTGGCAAACTGGTGTATGAGTGTGCTCCAGATCCCATTCAACCATAAATAGGACAAGTGGTTTCAGAAAACTGATGGATAGATATCCACCAGCCAGCAAATTTTGTCATCTGGAAATGAGTCCCCTATTTCATCAGTAAGTGTCTACCGCCTAGTGCAGGGGACCCAAGGAGACCTTTTGTCAGAGGGCCCAGAATTTCTAGCTCCGCCCCTGTTTGCCAGCATAGCAAGTTGGGCTTGTTTCATCATAATTAGAGCGAATGAGGTGAGGTTAGCCTGGGATGCAGTCAGGCTCATTTCAGTCTGTGCAAAGTTTGGTCAGATAAGAATTAGATAATGACCCTTTACTGTTGCCTAATCATTGATAAGCTTGATATCTGACCACTCTGCCTGAGCTAATAAAAGTATACGATTTACGCTGTTCAGGCAGTTAATTACACTTCAGACGATCATTTTGACTAAACCAGCTTGCTGAGCCTCTGAATGTGTTTATTGTTAAAAATCAACAAAGGCCCAATAGAGATGAGCCACCCCAGCACCGCCACACCAAAAAACCAACCATGCCACATTCAGCACCCGCCAACCGTCTGGACACACCTGATTTTAATGCTTTTGTCTGTATTTTAGGTGTTGTTCACCTTATAATAAAAGGCCTCGAGACAATGACCAAGAGAATTGTTAAAAATTGTTGCAAACTTTTCACAAACAATATAAACAGCTTCCAGATGTAGCCACCTGGAATGCTTCTCCAGCAGTCCTGAAGAAGCTTCCACAAGTTCTGGGCCCAAGTTGGCTTCCTTGCTCTTACTCTTTGATCCAGCTCATCCCAAACCAGCTGTATAGGGTTTAGGTCGAGGGGGGGATTGTGGGGGCCAGGTCATCTGTCACAGCACTCACTTTCTTTCCTATTTCACAGGATAATGCATATTACATAACCTTGAGGACTGCTCCGGGTCATTATCTTGTTAAAAAGCAAATTATTTTCACTAGATGTCTCCAGACTTTTGACTGGCACTTATGTTCTGGGCTTGTCCCAGAATAACAGATATTTGGTCAAAGGTGTTTAAAATCTTGCCACAAGAATTTTTTAGAGAATTGAAACATTCATTTAAAATGGGAATTTCTGAAGTTCCAGGTTCCAGTATCACAATGACAAGAAAGAGGAAATGATTCTTCGTTAGTGGAAATCTAATATCCCGCTGACAGGTTCACTCTGTCTACGTGATCTGATGATGTTTATAAAGTTGGAAACAATTAAATATTTACACATGGGTTATAGCCAATGATTTCATACAGTTTGGGGCCTTGTGATATTATATCTGGAGAAATGTAAGGCTGTGTCTTATACTGTTCTGTTCTTTCCCATCTTAGTGTGTACAGTGTGTACATCCCTTCATATTTTCTCTGATTGGTTGTGATGATTAAAATACTGCTGATGTTTTTGCAAAATATGAATCATGCAATCTCACACAAAATGATTATTTTAATAAAAACACGTTGGAAAGTTACAATATTTTCATGAATAATGAACATTATGTGGCGCGTTCATACGTGTAGCATAGCAATATAAAGCCAAGCATGACAGCTGGCTTTCTGGCACAGAGGTTGTGTCCAACCTCCCAAACAAATGGGCTGATCTGAGTCAACACTTCGTGTCAGCAGACTTCCCGCCCCGCTCCTCCTGTCCTCCATGTCAAGGTCTGTGTAGGACCTAGCTCTAATCACACCCCCTGGATCTAATTGCACAAGCTATGTGATCATCCCACTCAGACTAGCACTATATATCTGCCCCCATCCTCTGTTTAGGCCCTGCACTGCAACCAAAACATCAGCCTGCTACCGCTTCCCCAACCCAGCATCGAAACACCAGGTAGCATGCAGTCTGCCGAGGGCAAGCTGGCCAGGAGCTGCGTGCTCCGGGCGCTAAGGTGCTACAGCACTGCCGTGCAAGACATGGAGCAAACAGTGATGCTGCCCAGCCTGCTGCGGGAGGTGCTTTCTGAGGAGGATCCGGACCAGGCGGCAGCAGACGAGGACCTCTACGAGTGCTATCTCAGGCTCAAGGCCATCCGGGCCGTGGTGGAGAGTGGCCTGGTGCTCGTGGACGACCACAGAGTCAAGGCCCACCAAGCCCTCAACGGAACACTGGAGTCACTGCTGGAGGCAGAACCAGAGGCTGTCTTCCATTTCCATCTGAAGGGGCTCCTCTCAGTCATAGGCAACCTCACCAAGAAGTCGCAGGCTGTCACTGCAAAATACCTGGACATTGTGGGACTCACAAACTAGGACAACCCAAGAAAGCCTGAGGGGAAGAACCCTGGAAGTGATCCATTAGTGTAATTTGAAGCAGGTTCTTGAATATACTAAAAGGTTAACAACAGCTTACCAGACTGAATAAAGGTGCTTTGGGGAATAAAATTTGTGAGCAAGCCTGCTATTTTTTAGCCATTCCGAGACTATGCGTACAAGTTTAATAAGCAGCTGCATTAAAAAGTGGGATACATGTAACATAAAGGGATTTAAGAACTTTTATTGGCTGGGGCTGAACTCAGTTTATACCGGCAGGTTAAAAAGAATCACCAACAACTCTTGCTGGGATATAGCTGAAATTAAGGTACTTAACTGAACAACCAGAGCTCAGGAGAAGGTGTTTACTGATGATCTCCCCATTAAAGGGCATTTCATATGTCTCAATGGGCTGTTTTACAGAGTTAAGCAAATTTCATTATAACGAGTAGAAAACCCCCAGGTGAAAATACTGGCAACTAATAAAGGCTTCTCTAATAAAGTTATCCATGGGGTCCTGCATTGTTTACCAATGATGCAATGATTTTATGAAGAACTGGCACAAGGGCTGACACCTTTCATCAAAATACACAACAATGCTGAGCTGATACTTTCACGATTCAAATCGACTCTTTCAAACAGCAACCAAAACATAAAAATGGTATTTCATACATTATTTACTTTTATATAAACATGTATTATAATCATTTTCTTATGGTTACAGGTAAGGGCCTGTAAACCTTTAATACAGTATGAAAAAGGAATCCAGTTGAAATTGGAATTTTGTGATAGGGATCCTGAACTCCAGTGGGAGAAGCATAATAAAAATAGATCTGATCTTAAGAACATTCAAAAAAAAAAGCTGTTCAGGAGTCCTGTGTGAAAGAAATTACAAGCTATAACCCAATACACATTAATATAGCAGTGTTACTAATGTACATACAGGCATTTTATTTCATTAAAAAATCGGACACATTGTAAATTTAAAATAGCCATTGTCATAATGTTCAAAATGACTAAACAAACAAACTTCCATTCAAATATGTGACTCGGGCATAAGTCACAACACAAACACTTGACTAGTACATATAACATAAGGTGGAATCCGTACGCTACAAGTGTAATTGACAAGTGCCTTGTCAATAGACTAGCGTCCCCGCCCATCCTGGGTTTGTGCTCGGATGTCCCGTCATGCACTGAGAGACGCCATACTCTATTTCCAAGTGACGCCACGCCTCTAAAGTGTGACGACACACTTAAACAGACTTTAGATCAGGTGACAGGTTCATGTTTTTTTTTTCTTTTTTGTGAGCTATTAGTTTTCACGGCTCACGTTTAAGAACTGGTTTTTTTAATGTTGATGGTTTGTTGGTACATTTGTAGCTTTAATGGGCCGGGCTTGTCTTAGCGTGCCTCCGCGCTCCACGCGCTGCCTTGCTGGCTTTAAGATGCTCGCTATCACGTGTAACTTGTGACAGGTCTCTTCCTCTCTCTTTCTTCCTCTCTTTTTTTCTGCCTCATTCCGTGTCCGATGACATCCCAACATGCGCCCTCCATTAGGGGGGTCCTTCTCGTACTGCTTCTTTTCTGCTTCTTAAATGTACAAGCTTTAAAATCCCAGCTCTTGTCCAAACATAGTGCCGCGAAGTCGCCTGTCGCGAGCGGTGTATTCTACGTAACCAAGTACTTCGACCAGAAGGTAAGTTTCTTTACTGCAGCTGAGAGTTTGCATACTTTTTTTTTTGTTGTTGTTGTTAATGTATTACGGTTAAATTGTGCGTTTCTTGTTGATTACGGTAGTTTGAAATGTTATTGTGACGATTTAGTTTAGTGGAGAAACTTCCTTCTTTCGTTTATGTCTGTTTGGGGAACCTCAGTGCTTGAAGTCAGGAGGCTGTTAGATCGTGCGACTTTCTGTGTGCATATTAGCGTAATAGTGCGGACATTTATAAAAAGAACGTTACATTCTCACATCCTTATTCCTGACCTTTAAGGGTTTTTAAATAAAAGAACCCAGTTACATGGTATAGGGAGACTGACGGAAGGACGGCTGAGGGTAGATGAATGTACAATTATTAACTGATCATGTGCAAACGTTTCACTATTCAGCATGCACTCGAAACCGAATCATCAATCTTCGCGCAAATGAGTAACAAGTATTGTATGTAAATTAAGTACAAATTTACTTGAATGTTGCTGATAGTACTTGACTCATCGAGGCTGCGTGGTCTTCCACCTCCTCACTATATAATGAAGTCATTACTGTAGATCTGTATTGTGTTGCAGATAATCATTATTTCCTCCTTGCTGCCTGCAGGGAGACTGGGAAAGACATTAAGTGTTGGCCAGCTTGCAAACGGATATCCCCGCTGGCGCGCTGCCCTACTGAGATCTGTTATGGTTCTGATAACTGTTGTAACTTCAAATGTGTGCTGCAGTGGTTTACATATTAATTGGCCGTACTGTTTTAAACATGTTTAAACGCATTTAGTGAAATGCAGAGATGGTGTTTCTGCTGAGTGACTCGACTGTCTGATGGGTTTAGTGGTGACTTGGGGCACGCTTGGGTCGTCACTGACCGTTGTGTTTTTGACTTTTCTCTTGCACCTTTTCCCCTTTAAAATACAACAACAAAAGGAAAACTGTTGCTGACGTCTATATTTCCAGAACTGCCCTATGACTTCAAAGAGGACCCCTAGTTAGTCACATTTGCTTTTTTTTTTTTACATGAATATGAAGACGTTTGACACTGGGGACCAAGTGTTTTTACAGACGCTCCACACACCCTCACCCCTCCCCACCGCCCCACCTAGTTGTAGGTTCAGGAGGAAATTTAAGACCATGTGCATTTTTTAGCACCCATTGCTTAGATTTCCTGTTGGCTTGAGTAGCAAAGGAAGTCCTGATTTAGCTGTGGTGGTGAAGATGGCTGCATCCTTACCAATGCAGAATAAACCTTTGAAGACTGATTTTGAAGTGAAACTCCTGAATTCTGAAGATTTTATAATATACATCAGTAGTAACAGTGACAGTTTTTAATGATTACCTTATTCAGCTGTTGCTCCAGTTAATTATTTAATCGTCTGATGTATGGTTTTACAAATATCATACACTGGACAATTAAATAAGTAACTGGTGCAACAGTTGAATAAAGTTCTGCAATGTCTAAAAATTGGAAGCGTTTCCGCAGTTTTTCCACTATTGTAACTGTTTTGTAGAGGCTGAGGAGAAGCCTTTATGCCCAGGCCTATACGGGAGCTTATCCTGGTGGCTACGGGCGCAAGGCAGGAAACAACCCAGGATAGGATGAGGCACGAATCCGTCTCAGGACACACTCACACACCAGTTGCTCACACATACACACCTTGGGGCAATTTGGTAACTCCAGTTAACCTGAGAAATACTGATGTAGAGTATTTAATTGTGTACAGGGCCCTTTGAAGTAACAATGATTCCCTAAATTAGTGCGTATGCCCATTACATTTAAAACTCACCAGAAGATTCACCAGCCGACTGAAATCCCAGTTTTGTCCGATATTAAAGAGCAGTTTGGCTTCCATCTATAGGCTTTTCCACACAGTGTTATTCTAAATCTATTTAGTGATGTTGTTCCCCTCTAAGGGTCCTATCCTTGAGTTGTTCCAGCTTCTGTCTTCCCTTTTCCATAACGGCTTACCCTGTGCAGGGTCGCTGTGACCATGGAGGCTGCCACCGGAAGGGCTGGCCACAACATGCCAGTCATTTGCCACCCACACACTCGGGCACCAAAAAACTAGAATGTAGAAGCGTTGTTTGTGAAACGTTTTGGGGGTTTTTGCCAGAGATTGAAAGTACAGGTTCAAAAAATACGAATCCAGATCTTGATTTTGTTTCAACCAACCAGTTGAATACTCTGTGACTTTTTATGCTCGGCTGGTTGGTTGAAACGCAATCTTGGTCTGGATTCGTACTTTCTGAACCTCAACTTTCACCCTCTGGTTTTGGCAATGCCATTTACTTTGTGTCAAAGGCCCCTTGTCAGTTCTTACAATGTTAACGACTATTACCATTATCGACCACATGGTGGCATTGTCTAGCTGTGAGCACAAATATCTGGAGGCCACAGTCCTTTCGCTCACACAGAGCAGCTACAAAGAAGAATCGGTTAAATAGGAACCATATACTGGGTTGTTTTGTGGCATAGAAACACTACTTATTTAATTTTTGACAGTTTTTTTGTAGCTGAAATTGTGCTTTTTTTTTTATTCACATGTTTTTAATAGAAATATCATTAAAAGCATTATTTAGTTCCTTAACTGTTGCAGTTGTATGTCATTTCTGTATTGTAATTGTAGTGAAAATCTCTTGTCCTTTGAGTAGAGTTCTGTGTTAATTAAATCATCAATTGAGCACTGTTGTGAAATGACTTGCAGTCCGTTTCATTGTGACCATAGATAATCCTGCAGAATGTTCCAGACATTGTTCCTAGGAGTCCCTGTTTCCAGACCAGCGGAAATCGGTGACATAAGACTTAAGATAGCGCCCCTAAAGGTGCCCTTGGCGATGGAGGGGTGAGGGGGGGAGACGTAAAGTGGGTCTGATTTTTTTTTTTTTTTTGATGTTCTTGGCATTTTCTTTTCAGCACGACAGGGCTGTTGCTTTGATCAGTAGATGGAAGGTCTCCCCGAAGTGGCTTCAAGGTTTCCATGAGGCGTTGACTCGGTGCCAGAGATTGATGGGGGTGGGAGGAAGAATGAGCACATTCAAGTCTGAGAATGTTTTTGTTGGGGTTGGCTCATAAAATAGGCTGGAGCTTGTTGGATGCTGTGGAGAAAAAACTGGGATGGGGTCGGGGGGGAGTGGCTTTCCCTATAGACCATAGGGTATGTTTCAAGTAGAGGGACAAATCTTCAGTGGCTAACCCTTTCTGTTATCTGGAGTTATGACCACAATCAATCCCCCCACAAAAAAAAAAATGATTGGAGAAAGAGAGCATGTGGTGAGCAGGAGAGATTCACTGCAAGCACCAGAGATCGATGAAAAGCGATCACTGCGCTCTGCTAAACTGGAACTAATGTGGCATCCCTGAAACTGGCTCTGGGTTTTAATACAAATTGAGGCTAATTATTCTCTCATCCAACCCAGAGCTTGTCTATTCACAGTGCTGGAGTGGAGCAGAGCCAGAGCCCTTCAGATCACCCTCCACCCGCGACGTGTGGTTGATCTCCTGTAGATTCTCTTATCTCCACACTTTAGCATTGTATGTGAGCAGAAACGGCTGGAAAATGTCTTCACTGCTCCTCATGAAATGGAGCGATGTCTTTATGCTTTGCTGAAAACTAGATTTGCCTGCTCCTGTTTACCAATTTTCGATTGGAACGAAAGTTCCCACTAAAATTACTGCCGTTTCTGTTTTGTAGTTGTTTTTCCAGTACCTCACTCAGTTGATATGCACATGTATGTCTTTACAGATTGATCACTTTGGATTTGTTGAGGATGGCACCTTCAAGCAGAGATATCTTATTAATGATGAGCACTGGCATCAGATTGGCGGCCCAATCCTCTTCTACACTGGGAATGAAGGAGACATTACTTGGTTCTGCAACAACACAGTAATAATTTAACATGCTTTGATGAAATCTGAAGTATGCCTGCTAAGATATCGGTAAATTTGATGGAGGGGGACCATGACTCATTCTTATTGATCTGTGTGCAGGGTTTCATGTGGGATGTTGCTGAGGAACTGGGTGCCATGTTGGTGTTTGCAGAACATCGGTACTACGGCGAGTCTTTGCCATTTGGAAAAGAGTCTTATAGCGTGAGTGATGAAAGTGGTTCGACATCTTCCCCTGCTGCTGCTACATTTCTGCTGAATTCCCCTGGGCTGCTGCTCACAAATAGGTCTTGAGGGACCGTGGAGCACACCAACCCCTTAATTAGTGACCTTTGTTTGGTCTTCTACAGCATTTCCATCTAAATGTAGCACCTACTTTCAAATGAAAGGCCAGACATTCTTTCACTTGATTCTCATTTGGATGTCAGATTGCAAGTGATTGTCAGTTTATTATCTTAAACCAATTTTTCAGAATCTATGAATTATTTAAATCTCTAGGTGCTGAAGTGATGAATTCTGGGAGTCAAGAATTTGTCACATTCATCTTTTAACTTTTTCTGCTTAAAAGCATGCATTCAAAAAAATGAAATATGCAAAATCATGGTCAGAATTAACAGAAGTGTAATTAAGAGTTGTGTTAGAGTTAGTCTATCTTTGTACCGGATGTTAAAACAGTGAGGCGCAGACCAAATTTTCTGACAAAAAACTGATGACTGGATTCTGTGAAGGGACGACTGCCACTTGAGATTTGGTTGCATGAGGTTTTGAGACCGCAGGCCATGGTACTCCGCCTTTGAGTGCCCTGAGAAGTCTCGCCTCTTTTGCTCTTGGGTTCTTCCATTTCTTCTGATACAGAGTCCCAAGCATCTGAACTATCTAACATCTGAGCAAGCCCTAGCAGACTTCGCGGTGCTCATCCAGCACCTGAAGGCTACGGTGCCTGCAGCCGCCAAGAGTCCTGTGGTGGCCGTCGGAGGCTCCTATGGGGGGATGCTTTCAGCCTGGATGAGGATGAAGTATCCCCATGTGGTGGTGGGGTGAGACACTACAGGGATTCATATTTTCGTGGCTTTTCTAATTCAACCTCCATTTTCATAGCTTCTAAATCTGAGTCATCCTGGATGTTTGGTGATATGAAAACACAGTTTGAAAACAGTATTTGTTTCTTTTGTATTTGTACTCTTGTGGACAGATTCTGGCTGTATCTGAATTCAGGGGCTGCATCCTTCCAAGGATGCAGTCTAAGAAGGCATAGTCCTTGTAGGCTGTGTTCTTTTGAAAGGGTGAATAGAAACGTTGCCAAATATGATGGTCTGGCCATCACCAGCTGTTCAGTTGAGTCACAAAGCCCCGCTCATATTGCTTAGCCAGGACACGCCCACTTTATCTCTGAGCAAAGACTTTTGGGATATGTTGGGTTGCGAAGGATCCATGAGGCCCTTCACAACACTTCGAAATGGGACAGCCTTGTCGCACCACTGGCACGCATTCGGTAGCCTTAGAAGGGTGCAAGCCCTGAGCTGTGACTCAGCCTCTGTGTTTTCCAGGGCTCTGGCTGCCTCAGCCCCCATTTGGCAGTTCACCAACATGACGAGCTGTGGTGTCTTCTACAAAATTGTGACCGACGATTTCACCAGTTATGGCTTTCATTGCTCTGAGAGCATCAGAAAGTCTTGGTCATCAGTTGACAATGTTTCTTCCACAGGTATGAGATGTTAATGAATACTTTTGTATTTAATATATAGTGTGCAGAAGTCTGGTGGAGAATTTTGCCTTTGTTCTCACTTTCCTGCTCTTCGTCTCCTTCCCTTTGCATAGATGATGGTCTGACTTGGCTCTCCAATGAATTCAGCACGTGCTCTCCACTGAAGAAGCAGGACATGCCGGTGTTCAAGGCCTGGCTTCAGGAGACCTGGGTGAATTTGGCCATGGTCAATTACCCATATGAAGCCAACTTCCTGCAGCCCCTTCCAAGGTGGCCCATCCAGGTAATCTCAGCAGAATCTCATCATAGATACAGCAACACTTACTGCAAAAATATCTGCTGATCTGTCCCAACCTTTCATTTATTTATGAATATGATGTATTTTCTTTAATATAATCTTAAAATATGTCATATATACGGTCAGCAGGAGGGATGTTATAAAAACATTTTCTTCAATGAAATGGAAGCTCTGTGGTCTTGACTTGGATGTATTCTTGTTTCAAAGTAATAAGGGAGTGAGGTCAGTGTTCTTCATCTAGAGAACTTTGAATTTAATTAAAAGCAGTGTATGCGCAGCATCTCCCTTTTGTAAAACGCTCTCATCAATTGTAAACATTTACATGATGATTTTGACAGTAATTACGTCTGAACTTGGCTGTTAGAAAATAAGGAATATGATGGTATATTTGATGAAGACTAATCAACTTTTGAAGTTGGCAGCCATTAACTTGATAGCAGGGCTGGACAATATGACAATATTTTCGGTATCAACGATATCGGTCTGGTAGCCCGGTTGTTGGGTTTCTGACAGTGACTGACCAATGATTATTGCCTTTGTCAGGAAGTAGACTTAGGCTGCACACAAAGCAAGATAACAGAGACTTATTATTTGGCTTTTAGCCCAGCCCTCTAAATATATAATATATATAATATAAAAAGTCACTTATTTTTAAGGTAGGTATATGTCTCTGTAAGCGTCGGTTATAATGATGGCACGCAGGAAGGGCTTACCATAAGTTTGTGAACCACTGCTTTAGGCAGTCTGCAACTTGTTTTAAAATCGTAATTAAATCCAGCACGCCGATCGATTGTTTTCCAGTGTCACAGAAACGATGATCAGCTCTACTAATCAACTGCCCTCTTGCGGTCCCTGGTTTAAAAGCGGCTATTTAGAGGATTATCAGTCGTTTTTTTTCATACTTTCACATTTTTCTTTTGGCTAAAAAAAAAAAAATGATGTCCTGCTTGGTGCTGTGTGTGTGTGCGTGTGTGTTTGTGTGTTTGGGGGGGGTTAGGGTGGTGTTTGGAGTTTTTTGCTCTCTTTTCCATCATGCCGAGGCTGAAATGTCAGTATGTAATTGAGGTTATATGCTCCATATAGATGCATCATGGACTTCCAGTGTCTCGGTGCCTTTTGTTGGCATGTCTGTAGGGCTCACTGTGGATTTTGTCACCATGTTTATTTGAGATGCCTGATGTTCCCCAGGAGCTTGTACAGGGACGTGTTGGTGTATTTTGCACATAATGAGATTTCACTGTGTTCCCTTAGCTCTTTGCAAACCCAGTGAAGAGTTTAGGAATGGCAAACGCAAAATGGTCATTTTCAGCTGTCTGTCTGGGTTGCAGTAATGTATGCGACCCCTTTGGGTGGTTTAAGCAGTTTAGGCAGTGGATGCAAAAAGGACCTTTTTAATGACAAAGCTAATGTGATTATCTGAGTGACTGTGAGAAGGGGGTATTGAGGATTTAGAGGGGGGAAATCTGTTGGCAGAGCTCAATGTATAAGCCTAATCCTATCTGAAAAGTAGATGGAAGATGCTGTAGAGAGCCCTTGGGTTTCTTCCCCCCTCTCCACGGTGTAAATCACCAGTCGGACATGTCTGTGGCTGTTCCTCTCCCACTGGCCACCGCCGCCTCTGCAAACTTTGGACAAAAGCCATAGTGACAGATTTGGCCCCACCAGGGTGACAGTCCTGCCTTTGAGCAGAGCCTCTCGAGTTCTCACAGTGCGCCCAATAACAGCTGCCCCCTAAAGAAGGCGAAAAAAATGGCCGCAACGCAGAGTGTCGCCACAACAACAAACGACAGCCGTATCAAGGACCATGGAAACTACCAGAATGATACTGAAGCCAGAACCATAAAGAGAGAAGCTGGGGCTTATTCCCTCGCCAGTCTCCTGGCCAGAACGTTGGCACGTCCTGGCGTGTTTGCGAACATCAAGTGCTCTCGAGAATCGGGCCTGAATTTCAAATGCTAATCGTCGGTTTGGTTTCCGCTTAGGAAGATGGGGCGTGATCCGTGCCGAGCGCCGTCAGGAGCAGCTCCAGGAGCATGTAAACAGCTTGGGCTGGCACAGATGAAGAGGCCAGCCTCTGTTAAGCACACCAGTGCATTGACCATACATTTGCAAACAATAATATGAATAATTTAATGAATGAATGTCTGCCTTTTTCGTTCCGGTCTGTGTTTTGTACAGCAAATGTTTGTTTAGGACAGTATGACTGCTCCTTTGAAAACAAGCAGGGATTTATTTTCAAAACTGTCCAAGTTATTTTAAAATGCCCCTTTTCTGAATGACAGGTTATCCCAGATAGCATACATATGTTGAAATGACATTGATTCCATATCAGACAAAAAGGTCAAAACAATGTTGATCTTCAATGTTTCACTTTATATCAACATTGAATCAAGGTTTTGCCACAATCATTTTTTTAATATTGAAAATCTGACAAAAAATCAATTCAGTTTCAACGCTGATAATTTAACACTGACCATAATTCAACACATTTAACTGTAATTCAACGCTGAAACAATAACACGGTGCTATCTGGGTATGCATTGTCGTTTGGAAACTACATGAGTACCGTACAAAAATCAAGTAAATCGCCAAGGCAGTAGCTGTGTGTCCAGTCGTGTCGCCATCCTGGAGCTTGAAATGAGCTGGAGGAGATTGACGGTCTCCCGCCGCTTCGCTTGCGGCTGCAGTCTGTCCTTAAACACCGCTGTGGCTGCCCAGTGTCTTGACTTCCTGCTAAACCTCTCCGTTCTGGGTCTTGTGTCTCCAGGTGGTCTGCACACATCTGAGGAACGCTTCATTGCCAGACAGGCTCCTCCTGCAGGCGATCTCCCAGGCAGTCAGGGTGTACTACAACTACACTGGTGAAGCAGCTTGTCTTGATATTTCCCAGACTGCCACTGGCAATTTGGGCTATTTTGGCTGGTACTATCAGGTATGCCGCATAGGACCTTGACAGACCTGCATTTTGTTTAGTCACAGTGGTTACATTTACGTTATTCACCGCGTATTAGATATGGAATGTAGAATCTTACATTGTAACTCAAGATGGAATTTGTTTGGAATTTTATTTTTCAACCATTAACTGGTTTACTAGTGATGGTCTGTGTGTTTCTTGTGTGTATCTGTCATTGTGTGCAGGCTTGCACAGAGATGGTGATGCCGATGTGTACCGACGGTGTCCAGGACATGTTCGAGCCCCAGCCTTGGGATTTCAAAGCCTTTTCGGAGGAATGCTACAAACAGTTCGGAGTGAGACCACGCACAGACTGGGCCATTGCTATGTATGGGGGAAAACGGATTAATTCCCACAGCAACATAATCTTCAGGTAAGTAGGTAGCGGTTAGGTAGCATTTCATAAAAACTGACTAACTCATGTCCTCAATAAATTTTTTAAAAAAATAGGTTTTTTTAATGGGTATGTTTTTTGTGTTTTCTTTCTGTTTAAAAAATGCTTTTCTTAAGTAGAACTTAATATTGGCAGGTGAGGGTGAGGGTTTCTCTGCCTGCAGGTTAATACTGAGAGGGGGGTTTGAAAACCATCAGCTTGTATGAGGTCTATGAAAACACACTGTCTGCTATCATTATGCTGGCAGAGAGGTAACCAAATCGTGACTGCGACAGGGCATGAATCTCGCTCTCTTCACATTGATCCAGGCAACTAAGTACAGCTTCCTCCTGTTAGCCATTAGTGGCCTTCCTGCCGGCTCTGTCTCTTATCTTGTTTCCACCAACACGGAGCCGGTGCTGGTGCTGGTTCACGCTTGGGGCCTTTTGGGAACCTGCCCATGTTTCCACAGCTTTCAAAAAAGAACCGAACGAAAATGTTACATATGCAGAGGTGAGAGTAAAGTAAAGGATCATCTGACTTCAGTTTTTTGGATTTATTTTGATGTTTCCAGTTTTAAGGTTTTAAGGCTCCCCCATCTGTGTGTGTGAGTGAGTCTTTATTTTCACTCTTTTTACCGCTGCCTTTCTGATGATGTGTAATGCTACAGTCTGCTAAAACTTTGCTGTCCACCTTATGATCTCTTTGCCACTTCTTTTTGTTTTTTTCGACCTGTGACATATTTATAATGTATTAAATCTGACCAGCAAATCAATCTTTCATTTTCTACAGAATAATAATAATTAAAAAAAATGTAACGTTAACAATGTGGCAAGCTGTTTTACCGCTGGCACCAGCGAAATGAGACAAAACTATGTCGGTTATGGATTGATTTTTCTGGGTATATGGAAGTATTCCAGGTAGTTTCAGATTCTGAGACCAGCTTTTCTGTGGTGCCGTGCTGGAGCTGCTGTTTGTTGTTTTTTTTTTTTTTCTTTCCTTCCTTACCCAGGACCAGTTTTTTTGCGGTGGAAACGCGCTGAACCAGTTCTGGACTGGGGGAAAAAAGCTGGCACCAGGTCTGCCGCCGCGTTGGTGGAAACGAGTTATCGGAAAACTCCACTGACATCTCGCTTTGAATTCCTTCCAGCAACGGAAAGCTGGACCCGTGGTCAGGTGGCGGGGTGATGGAGAACCTGACCAGCAGCCTCGTGGCCATTGTGATCCCCGATGGCGCCCACCACCTGGACCTGCGCTACAACTCCAACTACGACCCATCCTCAGTCCTCTATGCCCGCGCCCTAGAGGTGAAGTACATCCAGCAGTGGATTAAAGAGGCAACTGAAATGACTTGATTAGGCTTGAGCTTCAGCCCTGCTGTGTGCATGGTCTCAGGTATTCTGGCCCGGTGGTGCTTTTCCAAAGAGTGTCTGCTGACGGAACAATGCTGGAATTCATACACGTGTGACTGTTTCTGATTATCTATGTGTGAAGTTTTCTACTAACCTATGCTCTGTATTTGTTTACTGAAATCACTATGGCTGTAGTCTCACCTGTTTTCATGGTGAATTATTTGCACATTGCAGATGTTGATTTTGAAATGAAGCACCAGAGCCAGATCACTCAAGTGTTACACTTTACTTTGAACTGCTTCCTCTAAAACTCTGTGTCAAACAACTTAATCTTGGTAACGTTTCACATTATCTGCACTTTCATAATGTATTATTAGAACATAAGATGTAAGTAAACCTAACAGCTTTAATTTACATCAATAACTAACATCGTATGATTATACCAGTGTTTCCCAACCCAGTCCTTCAGAACCCACGGACAGTCCACGTTTTTGCTTCCTCCCAGCTCTCAAAAATGTGGACTGTCTGGCAGGAAGCTGGGAGGGAGCAAAAACGTGGACTGTCTGTGGGTTCCAAAGGGCCGGGTTGGGAAACACTGCATTACTATGATGGCGATGTTTCTTATTATCACATCATATAATGTTTGTTATTAATCTATATGCATTATGAAGGTGCAGTTGATATAAAGTGGTACCCTCACCTCCTCATCTGAAGCCCATGCTTTGGAGATAGCGGAAGATCAGTTAGTCATTAACTGTTAAAACTGCTCAGTGTGTGGGAGAGAAAACCTTACTGGTACATTTTAACCAGATGTTGGAAAAAGTGCTTCATTTCAGATCAACATTGTGAAGTTCTTTTGGCTCTTGTCATTGACTCTTGTAAAGCTTATTGTTTTTTTTCCAACCACCTAACCAAACTTATTTTTTGCAGAATAATAGAATTGTAATGGAAATGTTTTTAAAGCACACCTTTTCCTGGACTGATTAGCCGTATTATTAAAAAATACTTGTACTTTATTTGCTTTGTATTGATAGTATTTTTACCTCACAAATGTAACGTTCAGAGTGACTCTAGTGCGGTGGTTGTAGCATGAGTGATGAACCCGGAGTTGGTGTGTGGTCTTCAGGCCTTTCTGAAGGTGAGTGCTTCTTCTCATCCGATAAGGGAAGATTAAGCAATAGAAACACCAGGATCTGCTAATTGTTTTAGGAGCTTTGTGCGCCCATTGCTGCACCAACAAAAGAATCTGTCCTCTCTTGGGAGTAACTTTTAACGGCCCACCCCGTGAGCTGCTCCCCACGTAAAGATGTGGCTCAGCAAAAAAGCAAGAGTGGGCAGTTTGATACTGCAGCCCCGAGGTCTGGGAGCACAGGCGGCTCTTGAGCGGGACGGATTGGGCTGAAATGGTGGCTCTTGAGCGGGACGAATTGGGCTGAAATGGCGGCTCTTGAGCGGGCCGGATTGGGCTGAAACGGCCTTGCTTTCAGTAGCGTTTTCTGTCAGCACTGAGAATGTTAGATGTGATTCTCAACAGACCCTATTGGGTCTCTCTAACCGGTCGGCAGGCTAGCTTTTTCAGAAGGTTTCAAAACGGTGTAATGATATCATGCATTAAATATTTCAAAAATTTCAATTGTTTGAAAAAAAAAAAAAAAAAAAAAAAAAAAAGAATTAAAAAAAAAAAAAAAATGTGGCAGCCTGTTTCCCATGTCCCCTTTCATTCACACGCCTGTGGTTTAATTAAAATACAATCTCGGAGAGGCAATAACGGCACCGGTGGGAGGTGACCACAGCAAGCGCCATGACCCGACCCGCGTGGGTAACCCGCAAGGCCGGTCATACTCAGTTGATGGTGAACCCCCCACCTCCCCTGCCTCTACTAATATTGCTTAAGGTTTGGGGGGGGGGGGTTGATGCAGATGTGTGGTGTGGATGCCCTTCATGCTCTCCAGCTGTGCTGCACTGTTCAGGTTTAATGTGTGAATATTTGTGACCCCTGTCTTCACTTGGGTCAAATTAAATTTTCAGTGTCAGTCAGTTATGAATAGAATGTGGTCCCTTTATGCTCGTAGTCACCAAATGATTCTCAGTATTAATTTTTGTTGGTGCTCCAGGGAATGGTGAGCTTTCCGTTACACTGTTAGACTTGCTGCCTGTGTTTGTGTGTGGTATGTCTTCATGTGAGTGTGGTATTTGATTTATGTGCAGGTACATGTCGCACGGTTAACATGAAAATGGTGATTGGCTGGCACTCCAGGATCCACCAGTGGCATTTCGTTCGACTTGGAGAAATCATTTTGCCACCCTTTCTCTCCCCTGACACTGCCATCAATCAAATTTTGTTATTGGTGTTGCCCTGACCCGCCATGACCTGTGTGCTGAGACCAGGCTGCAGCTTTGCCGAAGCAGACCACACACTAACGGAGTGATTTCGCTGCTTTGTATCCATGCTGGAGTTGTGGTGTCCATGCAATTGAGTTTAGTGCATTTTTTTTTTATTTTCATCAGTGGTGTACTGGTGAGTGGCAATAAGTAATTTTGGCAGATTTCATAAAATTAAAATTTGAAATTCCTTTGGAAATGGATCCTAAGCTGGATGGATTCTTTTAGTGAAAATTTGAAACTGACCTGAAGATCTTCCCTTTGTCTGACGTTTCGAGCTGGAAATGATTATCGAAAAAAGCCCTATGTGCTGCAGTGCCTCCTGGAATTAACATCAAAACAAGTTCAGATGAACCAACATGTTTTGGCCCCTTTAATGCAATGCTGTTTAGTTCCTGTGCCTGGCAGCCCTCCCCCACCCTGCCCTTTCTGTGCTCATAAAGACTGCTTTCCGTACTCTCTGCTGCTGGTCCTTAGCCGTCAATGACCACCTGTAGCACAAGAGACTGATGGCAGCACGGGCTAAACTATCACACCTCTTGGATGTTGCTTTCATGAAGGAAAAGACTGGAATGTTAAACTGCTTTCTGTGGGATGCCGGTTATTCTCGTCAAGCACATTGGTTCTGTGATATCAAAGCACCTTTATAAGGGGCCATATTAAGTGATTATACAGTCTGATTTAATCGAAAGACATATTTCTTGAATAGTGATTTGTAATTCTGATTCAGCATCAGATCTAATTTCGGACAAAATAATGTTGGACAGATATGGACCCCCAAAAAGATGAAAGACCAAGAGTAGCAGAACACGCCCACACACACACACACACACACACACACACACACAGGGGGCAAAACTCATAAAAAGGTAGAAAAAAGCTTGTTTGTGCACTGTTGCTACGTTCCGATTTGGGGCGCCTCTGCTTATTGTGCACCGATTGCAGCTTTTCTATGGGGCCCTTTCAGTGGCGAGGTTTGTATCAGGGTTCACATAATGAGATCAGTGCTATCGGTTTCACTGTCCCCTTTTCTCCCGGGGATTTACATGATAATAACAGTTTCTGACTGTCCCTCCTTTCCTTTAAAACGTCGAGACTTATTCCCCTCCCAACGCTAAATAATTCACTGCCTCACCTTGAAATGCACTTTTAGAAGAAAAGGGGCGTCCTTGGGAACGCAGGCATGGCGAGCTTTAAAAACACTTTAGTTTAAAGGAAGCCCTCCTCTCTCACGCGGCCGGAATCACGCGCAGGCGCTAGACTCAAGCTAACCTGCAAGCACCCAGCTCACAGCCCCGGAACAGAAGTCTATCTTCCATGGAAAAATGGATCCTTAGTCATAGAACGTCATAGACAAGTATGCAGGTAATTCTAATAACAGCATAAAATGGCTTCTGGTTTTGGAAAGAGAATTAAAACTACTTGGAATCCTTTGGAAATGTCTATTTCCAAAGCTGAGGATCAAGCTAGTTTCTTTTATTACAGTGAAGTACAGTTGTGGTCTGATAAGAAATAGCTGCAATTTGCATATAAGTTAACTATTCCTACAGTGCTTCTACGAGATGTATGGTTTGAGGGATGCTAAATGAAACTCAGCAGATACATGGACGCAATACGGTAGTAAAGTTTTTATTTGGTTGTACGGTTTGCCTCTGTTCCAGCCTGATGACAGTGCTCTGGAAGGAGAATATCTCTCAATAACTCCCCCGATGTCGTCCTGCATGAACCACCCAGAAATACAGACGTTCTAGCTCTCGGCGTGACGACTGGGCTCAGAACCAGGCGGACCCATCCGGGTTTGGATATGGTTCTCGGTTCTGCTTGCTGCCAGGCCCGACGCTTCCTGTAAATGCGTCTTTGTTTGGCGGGGGGGGGCTGGCTTCAGTCATGCTCAGGATTTCTCCAGGTCACCGTTTTTTCTGGCACACTGAGCCTGAAGCGCACTTTATTCCCTTTAATTTAACAGCTCCGGCAGCTTTTCCAGTTAAATCGACTGTTCATTATTGAGCCCAATTTTACGAAGGGTTGTGAGGTGCAGTTTAATGAATCTCTGGCACAAAGCTCCCTTTCACAGCCGGGGAAGAATAGGCGCTATTTAGACCCTGTAGGGCTGTATGTCAAAGGCAGGCCATAATAGCTGTCAGAGCAAGGCAGAAATTCCCACTGGTGCGGGAAGCACACAAGAAATCAACTTTCACCATGAGCAGATTAAGACGCGGGGGAAGACGGACCGACACAGTGACACCTGTTTGGGTACAGAGATTTTCCCATAGAAAACAAACCTTCCACGTGATTGTGCAAAGTTCAGTCCTTGATATCAATTGTGGACACGCTGAAGTGAGAAGCAGATTAGCACAACTCCTTTCACGTTTATGTGTAAACAAGGCCAGGAAGTAGCATTCAGTGATGTAGGTGTCATATTACAGGGATTAAATACAAAAAAGGACAACAAGCTGACTATGAGCGGAACTGCAAAATGCGTAACACACCAAGTATGGCTTTGCACATTTCTTTCTATGTCAGTATTTTCAGTGATGTTTACTTTTGCTGACTTTCAATTGAATGACATGCTTTTAGAATTATTTTCAGTCTTTTTTACTTAATTACCTGTCTAATTAGGCTAAGTTATTAATTACAACACACAGACAAGGCCAGAAGATGAAAATTTACAGAAGCTCCAATATCAATCAGTCAAGATGAGTATGTACAGTTGATATTGCACCCTATCTAAAAGATCTTGCGGAGAATTACATTAACCTTGTTGTAATGGGCCTTGTTGTAATTCACACCTGTACGTGAAGTTTGGCAAGACGGTTTATTTTTCATTAAAAGAAAATTTGATGTGACTTCTTAGGAAGACAAACTCATTGATACTGGTGCTTTATACAAAACACTATTAATCATAACTAACAAAAGCAATGAATAATGTAAAGGGTAATGTAAGTAGACATGTACACAGACTATTGTATAAATTCATAATCAGATTGATAATCTTGTTTCCCACTTGCATTGTTGTGAGTACTCCAGTTTACTATTTAGGAATCAAAAGAGGTTAAATGCCATGTTCTTCATCAATTATGCAACAAACACTGACATGAGACATTCTTTTTTATTTGCACTGGAGCAATAATCTTGTATCTTCCAAAAGCGGTACAGAAATTTTAAATCTAGGATTAAAAAATTGAGTTCAAAGTAATTAAAAAGACAGAGAGCAACATCACACAGCCCCATCGTAATGGATTTAATGAATATTCATTCAATTGTGATCAAACGATTCCTGAGTCATTAAAACCCATGGAAAGACGGGAGCTTTGACTGATTGTAAAGCTCCTTGTTCTAAAACACCAAGAAGGAAGAGTACTGCCATCCAGGCTTTTAAATAATATTCCAAAATTCGTTCCAAGTAAGGGAAAGATCTGACACTAAAAAATCAGATGAAATACTAGTTTATGCATGTTTGAATGTTCAAAATGGCTTTACAAAGGAGCCAAGACTGCATATTGTTGAAACTCTGCAGTATGCATTAGTTTCATAGCAAGGTCTGAACTCACATGCGTGTACACTGCCGTGGAACAAAAAGAGGAGATTACCCCACTGGTATTGTCTACCCACACAGCGGGATACCTCAGACAAATCCTTCTTAGTTGCAGGTGGTCAAGCGTGAGCAAAGAGTTAAGTCCTGGGGTCTCTCTGCTCCACCTCTTTGATGTCCTGACATCATTAGCCCAGCCCCTAAAAAAAGCTCTCCCCTTCCCCCAAAACACTGTTTCTCAGTTCAGCTCAAGGGAGCGAAAGGGGCTGCAGAGACATTCAGAACCAAGGGTTTGCAAGTCGCCCTGGAACGGGAAAAGAAAAATGTTTTGCTGAGGCTCATTTTTGGCGACTGTAGCGAATGCTATTGGAGAGAGTGCTGGGTGAGACAGAGAGATGGCCGTGCAGGCCCCCATCGTGACCTCCCAGTTCATGAATTTCTGCTTCCTCGGGTCTGGCATGGAGTACGATGCAGAGAAGCCATTTGACGGGAGCCTCCTCGGGGAGGTGGCCTGCGAGGGGGACTTTCGGGAAACCACCCGGGACCTCCTGAGCTTCATCGACTCTGCCTCCAGTAATATCAAGCTGGCCCTGGACAAGCCAGTGAAGTCCAAGCGGAAAGTCAACCACCGCAAGTACCTGCAGAAGCAGATCAAGAGGTGTACGGGAATCATCGGGTCGGGGGGGAACCTGGCTCAAGATCAAGGCAAAAGGCAAGGATCCCCCACCTCACACGCCGGCAACATCCCAGGAAAGCCTGTGGCCCGGCGTGACGGCGTTCAAGCCAACCTGCAGAGCAAGAGCCTGGCTGCTCTTTTTGAGCCCACGAAGGACATCCGTGGGGAAAAAACCCGGAAGCCACCCCTCCGCCAACGCAACCTGCCCCCATCCTTCTTCACAGAGCCTGCCATCTGCCCCAGGGTTACGTCCACCTCCGGCATGACCCTGAAGGATCTAGAGCGGGCTGGGCCAGAGGCATCTGAGTTCTTCGAGCTACTAGGCCCTGACTACAGCGACATGCTGGCTGAACAGGACATACCCCAGGGCATGCCCATAAGGGTCCAGCAGGAGGCACTGTCTGGACAGGACTCCTATGAAGCCCATCACCTATCTGAGGGCCTTCTGTACACAGAACCATGGGGTGGTTGCACTGGGCCATCCAAGAAAGCGGTGTCGTGTAGTCTGGGTGAAAACATGCGGACGATTCAAGCCCAGCCTCCACTCTACTGCCAGTCAGATTCCACCGTTTCCTTACCGGTGGAAGAGAACACCCTGTGTGCGTTGGCCTTCCCAAACTTATTCACGGATTATTCCCTTCCTCATGCCACCTATGACTTTGCCAGTGGATACAACAGGGCTGTATTTCCCTCGCTTTGAGGCTTCCCAAAGGCACACGTAACGTAAAACATAAGCCGGAAATTTGACACTCGAGATGAGCTCTCTTTCTGAGATGTTCTTGATGTTCTCCAGAACTCATTGGTAATGATCCTACAATACATGTGTCCATCTTGTATCCTTGTGTAGAAATTACTGATCTTTTTTTTTCTACTTTCTTAACCAGTTTTTTACAATCTCAGTCAAAAAAAATCGCTAAACGGTTAGATTTTTCCCACTTTGTAGTTGCTGCAGTAAAAAAGAAGTTAAGCGGATCATTTTCATTATTAATGGCACCTGATTTTAAAGTAAGTATAATATTACAACTTTGGGGTTTCGCCGCATTTCTGTGAAAATAAGGTAGATTTCTAGCAGTACAGTGTCTACCTGGTACTGGTACATTACTAAAAGCCTGTAAGATGATTATTTTTTGCAAAAATAGATATTTACATATGGTATTGAAAATTTGACTGCTTCCTTACTGGAACTGCATTGTCCATTTCATATTGCCAACAATGAACAGAAGAAAATCATAGGTTGTCTTGGTACTTTTCAGACATATAAAACTATATTTTAAATTGTGAATATGAATGTGTTGGTAATAAAATGTTACATTAAAAAATACATAATCATGTGGAATAGGACAAATATGTATGCTTGAGAGTGCAGCAATTCACTACAATTCAACAATGAGAAATAGTGCCCTATGAAATATGATTTATTAAATGAATACTGACACAGACAAATGAAACTCATGGAAGCTCCAAGGTGGTTGATTATCAGAATTAAAATGCAGCCGATCTTAATGGTTACCTTGGAAGAGTGTACTTATCCTGAATAGTTTCAGTAAAAATTCAGTCGAATAAATGGATAACATAAATGAATATGTGTAAACTTCTAGTTAAACGAGAACAAGTATCATAGCAATAGTGAGCCCAACAACTGTGCTAAAAGCAATATAGCTAGCACAAGTCACATCCGGTTCACAGGAATTTTACGCTACAGTGAAAGAAATTATAGTACAAAATTCTTGATGCTACAATTTATTATTCTTTTGTATTGACAAATATAGTCAAATTCATTTGTCTAGTACAATTACAAATACCAAGTGATACTTATGTTTGATATATTACAAATAGCATCATAATCTCCTCAAGAACACTTGCAAAGATTTTTCAGCTCTCATGTTCTCATCTCTTCAATATTTCCGTCATAAACTCAGAGTTCACTTGACACCAGTCCCGTTGCCCATTTCCTCTGCTGGGCTCTGTCGAAGCTACTTGCATGTTTTCTGCACATTGGTGTGAATCTCTTTTTAGGAACAATAATTTCTCTAAAACACAGCCTCTCTGACTTCAAGTGGTATTAGCATATCAATCAGAGTTTTTACAATCACCACGTCCTTCTTTTCAAAATGTTTGAGTTTCTCACACTTTTTTGAGAATCCTACTGCGCCCACAAACGGAATTAAATCACAAATCAGAGAATCATTTTCATCTTCAAGACAACTTTTTTTAACTGGTGAAGCAAATTTCAGTTGCAGTTGCACAGATCTAATATACATCGTTATTACTTGTATTTTTTTGATCATTGAGTGAACTTGCATGAAATCTAGTAATTTTAGCTCTTATTCCCAGACACTGTACACACATTATGGAGAAACAATCAAAAGAATGGTATATATTTAACAGCTGAGTTATTTCACTTAGAGCTGATGAGGAAGGATGTATACAGGTATATGTGTGTATATACAGAAATGCTGTGTATACCTGCTGTGTGTCCTTACAGCCACCATTGCTGGATGGAGATGCAGGCCTGATTTCCTGGTAGTGACAGATGTTTAAATTCTGTATATTATGTGAGAAGACAAAATAAAGCTGGTCTTTATTTCTGTGAAAATGTCATTGTTATTTAATATTAATAGAAGCTAAATTCTATATAACAGATAGATACTGTTATATTGTTATAGCTTTAGGGGAACAAACACATACAGTAGTCTACCTTTCAACATTTTACATTGTGCAATGTTTAACCTGCATAAACTTCTATTACTTTTTTAAAAATCACAAACGATTAATGGAATACTAAAAATTTTGTGCAAGGACCACAACACAAACAAAAACATATATATGAACATAAGTTGGGGCCAGATCTCAAAGCAGATATAACTGTTGAATGTTCTGTCCAGCCTCATCCCTCATGAAAGTGAGTCGATGTTGCCCTCTGCTGGATTTAGCTGTTCTTTGGCAATTCCTTGCTCTGTCCTGATTATGCTTCTTGAAGCATCAGTATCTTAATTGGATCAGTTATTGTGATAAATGAATGCAGACCCTTGCACCTACCTAAGTTTCTGGGACTTTTCAGCTGAACAGATGGAGAAAGGGGAGAGATGTCTAGATCTTCATTGTGTCCCACATTCCATTCAATTAAATGTCCTTGTTTAAAATAAAAAAAAAACCCAATGCCTGAATTTTGCAGTTTGTATTGCAGTGGGTGGGTGCCACTGCCTCACATCACAAGGGTCAGGAGTCTCTCTCTGTCCCATGTGTGAAGGATGCATGTTCTCCCAGTGCCATGATAAACTCGAGTCCTTTGCTGCTCCAGGGGTTTGAAGATGGATGGGTTTTGCAAGTATAAATAATTGACTGATTCAACCAATCATTGGTTAAATTCTCTCTGAAAAAGCCCGGTGACATTATTTTCTGAGCAAATTAATTAACTGCGAACTGGGACAAAAAAATAATGGATTGTCACTTTAGGTCAGAGTGCCCGTAACACTGGTATTCCTGACGTGTGATTGATGTCCCTGTAATGTATACATATTTCACAGCCAGTGTCAGATTTTACTCTTTCATAACCATGTATCCAATACAGATTTGCGGTGAGAATGTAACCTATATAGAGAAGCACAGGGGAGAGGACCAGGGACACTCTGGACGAGCATGGAGGTTCTAGACCATTTCAAACGGGGCGGCCAAACTGGGGTCAGTTGTTCTGTCAAGAGGGCAGATTACACAAGATTACCAGCATTAAGAAGCAAAAGACGATTCTGAAAACCGATGTTATTTAAGAGATGCTTTGCAGTCACATTTTACAATTTTTACCTGTACCATGTATACCTCTGAAGTCTTGTTTAGACTGTCCTGCTTCGACAAGCTTGATTATTATTTTTTTCTGTCGATAACTTTTCACCAAGTAAACCAACTTGATCACCCAGTGCACCAGCGTTGAGTCTGTCACGAAAATGTGCTTACGTTTGTGTTTCACTATTCCCAGCACACAAAATTTTAGCCCACATATATAAATGTAAATAATAATAATGGTAATAATAATACATTTATTTCAGACCCAAGTAGCATACGTATTTAGCTGGGGCCATGCATGTTGTCACGGCGGTACTGCCTCCCCAGAACCACCCTTGTGGTTGAGGATGCCAGTCCATGACAGGACATACATAATGGTTCTCAAAGAAGAACGTACAAATTTGAAACATTTGATATTTAGGAACCTTGAAAAATATAATGGAAAACGGACAGGAGCCTGTGACCTTCAAGCATTCTCCTGACCTCGAGTTCTGGCCAGCATCCACCCAGGGGGGATGAACGACTTTGCTGAGAGCCAAAAAGCTTGTCAAAGCAGGCTGTTTCCTCCTATTCTCTGCACTCTTTGCTTCAGGTAGCCTGATGATCTTGGTGACATGGTCAATTTTGCCAATGGAACAGGAGTGTTTTATTTCCAGAAGACACCGCGCTCAGCATGGTACTCCACGAGCTCTATGGTATTCTCAGAGATGAGTATGTGCCGCTCGCGACGGCTTGGCACCCCATCCTGGGTTGTTCCCTGCCTGGCGTCCATAGCCTCCGGGATGGGCTCCAAACAAACCCCCTGCCGCCGCCCCCAAATAGGACAAGTAGTTACAGAAAATGAATAGATGGATGGGTTACGTGCAGCTCACAGAATACGTATTTATGTTCAGGAACAAAAAACAGTGTGAGAAATTTCCATGTGCTGTCAGGCACCGGCTAGCATAACAGTAGCTTTGATCGTTCTTTCCTTCACTAGTTTACACTAAACATGTTTGCATGGGTGTAAAGTGACGAGCTAGAAATATTCTCGTTGATTTAATTTTTTTCAGATTTTGTACCTTATTAAGCAATTGAAAATTGCTACACTTTCACGTGAGTACGCATGCGGCGCTGTAATAGTCCTTTCAATCGGCTATTTACACCCCAGGTGTGTACGTTACTTACCTAACCGAACCTACTGATTTTATTGTTTCTCCTGTTGCCGACTCCATCAGCAGCGATTGGAGCACTTTCCGAAGTCAGAGTGGCGCCTTCTCGCAGGAGGCTGATTAGCTAAAAAGCTAAGAGCCGCCAATAGTAATGTAGCTCATGGCGGGAGTTACCAAGGTTACAGCGCCGGTACATCCACGGCTGCGAGCTTTTCCTAGTCAAAGCCAAGAAGGCTAATCTCATGGTTATTTCATATCGGCTTTGCCCTCCTAAGCCTCCTGAGATATGTTTAGTGAAGAATTTGGTTTGTAATTCGGAAACACATGTGGAGGTAAGTTTTAGTTTTATCTTCTGGCATTATCGCATCATTTCAACCTATCTCCGAATGTTTTACACCGTAAAAACCTCTTTAGTTAACCTTTGTTAAGGTAACGGTTTTATTATCACGAATGACTGTGAATTCATTAGTATAGGCTATGTATTCATCCACCTGTTCCCAATGCTTTCCCTTAACGATGCAGACAATACTGTAGTAATCTGCCGTGCTTCCTCTAGATGGCACTGTTGTTATAATAGCTCATTTTTAGCATAGCATTAGGCTATCGTGGTTTGGTCCCATTTTACAAAGAATGAAATATACGAATAACCATCACTTACAAACCCTGGAAGATATTTAAATAAATAATACATTGGAATCAGCTGGGTCTTGTAGCTGGAGTAATTACTGACTGTATTATCTGTGTTTTGACCACAGTACCAATTCAGTATTTTTGTGTGTATCATACATTTGTGAAGGCAGTATTATTATCTTCCAGGTAACTGTACACTGCCCTGTGGTGTCCCTAAGGGTTTCTTATTTATTATTTATGATGATTATTATGACCATGATGTGACCAAATGATCGACTGTCATAAAATGTCTCAATTTCAACTTTAATAATCAATGTAGATCAAGCACCCCTATAAAGTAAGCTTTTGGAAAAGTATATCTTCAAATTATGTCCTAGTTAACCATCAGTATGTCCTTTGGTGTAGAATTCTATCTCCTCAAAGGTTTTATATCAGTCCAGGAGGCTATATGGATGGAGGAGCTCACCTACATTACAGACATGACTGGGCTTTTGTTTGGTTGTTAAATGTTTACAGAAGGTTTGAGCTTAACTCTAGCACATCCAAGCAGAGCTGATATATATTTATCTTTTTTTTTTTGAAAGGGGTTCAGTTTTTATTATTTTTTTCACATAATTCCGGCTTATTCTCAACTTTTTGCAAAGACCTCTGGTCTGCTAAGATGCAGATGGCAGTGAAAGATCACTATGTTTGTCCTTCTGGCCTCTGGCTTCATGAACCTGGCACTACACAACCAGGAAAGACATGAGGTATAGCAGCAGCAGGAAAGACATGAGGTATAGCAGCAGCAGGAAAGACATGAGGTATAGCAGCAGCAGTAAACACTTGGCTCAACAAATTATGTGACCCTGTATAGCAAATCTCATCAAATTAAAAATGGAAACTGAAAGTTAAACGCTGTTGAAAAATGGACAGAAGTGGCTGGAATACATAAATAAATGACTGCTCCTCGACCTTTTCTCAGACTAGCCCTGGATAGCCGTGTGATGCAGCAACGCTTTTTCTTCAGTTATGCATAAATTTGCAATAGTAAACAAAATGGTTTTGACAGACACAGAAAGTCTGGAAAGCAAAGTGAATGATTGCATTTGTCATAAATCTGAAAATGAGATCTGAGAAAGCAGAAGTAGGGTGAACCCAACAGCCGACACATTTCTACAGGAAGGACCTGCAAGCCTCATTGTCAGCGGCAGCTGCAGCAAATCTGCAGCCGGGTGCAGTGGCTAAGAAATGAGTCAGTATCCTTTTTAAATTTTGACATCTGCTTTTGGCTTGTAATGACTGGGAATCTTGAGTTCTCTGCGCCTTCAAAACCGGCATTAGTGATGCGGCTGACGCTCAACCAGTTCCTCACGACCAAAGACACATACTGAGGTGACCACTTGCTGAGTGGGTTCGTTTGTGGGTACAATAATAAATTCTATCTGCCGATGCAGATAGCTGCCTTTTACTTCATCGGGGAAGCACTTAAGTTGCTTGATTATTTTTTTCCCTTTTTCATCTGGCAGGAATGCTAATGCGTAAAAAGAAGGCCAAATAAGTGACTGACATGATACCTTGCAATGTGGAGGCTGTTGACAGATGCAAATGCAGTGCTACTGAACATTCCCTCCCTACGTTTTCCTGCAGTGTTTCATGTGAGCTGTCACAGCTTTCAAAAATTAAATTCTTTCATTCCGCAACTGCATAATTTAATTAATGTTATTTATTTATTTATTTATTTTTTAAATAAAGTATGGGTAGTATAGTGGCACAGTGGGTAGTATAGTGGCACCGTAGGTAGTATTGTTGCTTCACACTTCTAGAGGTGGAGGCTTGAATCACACCTCTGCTCTCTGTGTGTGAATTTAGATTTTCTTTTTTTAAATCCCACAGGCCAAACACATGCAGATAGTTGAATTTGCATCTCTGAAGTTCCCATGCTGTGAATGCGTGTGCCCTGCAATGGGCTTGTATCTCACCTAGGGTGTTCCTCTTCTGGTGCCCATCGTTGCCTGGCATGGACTCTGGGCTCCAGATTCCCCTGCAACTAACTGCTGGGTGAGCAGTTGTAAGAAAGATGTTTGCGTGGAATTTATTGAGCCACACAGTTCATATGCTCACAGAAACTCTTGGGACGCTTTCTACATTCAGTACAAATATTAGTTTTCTAACAAAAATCATTGCTTTATTTGTTTATGCATCACATTAAAAACGACCAGTAGTTTTAAGCAAAACATTCATTTCATGTGATGATAAATTGACACCCAAATTATAGTTATGAAAGAGTTCTTCCGAGTTAAAAAGATCATTGACAAGCAGTCTCACTGGGTGCTTTTTAATTAGTAACACCTTTTCAATAACATAAAACAGCAAACATTTGTGTTTAGTCTCCCTTTGGGAGACTAAACAGCAATTAATAGCAAAATGGCAAGAACAGAACTGAGTCTGTCAAATAAAAATGACAAAAGAAAATGTAGAAGATATGTGCAGATATGTTACATATTGCTCGTCAATGGACTTGAAACCAGTAAATGTACAGCATTTTTACAGAATTAACAAGCATCCCAAGACTTTCTGTGAGTGCTGTGTTTTCTATTGGGTCAGTACAGAAACTGTGATTTCACCTGAGTGTCACATAAACTTGGTCATCCATGAACAAACACTGATTGTGAAAACTTGGTTTTACCAAAGCCTACAGAGAAGGTGAGGACAGCTTGGACCAGTGCGAATTCTGAAGCTCAGAGCCAAATTCTATGGTTCAGAAACCCAGCAATCAATCTGAATAAGCAACGGAATGACCCCCCATGCATTTACATGAAATGCTTACGTTTGTGATGGCTGTTGTGTTGTGGGCCCTCATTTTTATAGATCTTCAGCCTGTATGCCTTTAAAAGTCTACCTTGACTTCCCCAGCATACCTGCCTACCCTTTTCCTTCACCGTAATCTTAAATGCATGGTCAATGCCTCCAAATCCATCACTTCAACATTGTCTAGACAGCTAGTCTGTACAAAGAAATAAAACGATTGAACCGATTCGGCTGGAAAATTCTTTACTTTTAATTATACTGTGCAGTTCCATTCACACACATACTGTAGATTTAAGATGCATGTCTATTTCACATTAGGGCCTCTTCTGCTTATAATCTCTGTAGGATTTGTGTGTGTGTGTGTGTGTGTGTGTGTATATGTGTGTGTGTGTGCATGGCAGCATGCATAAGATGTACGAAACACAT
>JAABNX020000042.1:6158461-6170059 GCA_015163995.2 Mormyrus lacerda | reverse complement strand
GTGTGTGTATAAAATACGGCTATACATACGGGTATATATACATATGTATGCATAACGTTGTAACTTCATCTGGTCAGGTCACCTTTGCATGTCGCATAAAGCATGACATCCTTACTGAAGTATTGGATGTACACCTGTTAGTTATAATACAGGCTACACCTTCGACTGATACGGTTCACAGATAAGGGGTTAATCGTGTTATTATGCAGACTGCATGCAGCTCTGGGTGTTAGAAATGCCAGATGACAGGTGTCCATGGCCCACATTAAAAACACCTGCCAAGCCGATAAAGAGAACTGGAGCTCTTACAATACTTGATAAAGCTCACGATCATAATCTCAGGTCCCGAAAATCTCTGCACATTTGTCTTACGTATATGTCTGTTGTCTTTACCTGTACTTGATCTTAAAGGTCAAGCTTTTTTCTGGAGCATCTGCAGTGCAGGATTTTTTTGCAGTGATACCAAACAGAATTTCTCCGGAGGAATAAATATCAAGATTTATTTCATTACATATGATGTGACTTGACTATATAACTGGAGTGTTACAGAGGGACTTCCAAGCTTGGCTATCTTTGTATTTTAAGTGGAAACCAGACAGCAGTTGGATTATGGTCCAGTGCATCGTGACAGGAAAATAGATGGCTTTGAGATGGGGGTGTTCTGCACCCCATATTGCTTGCTGACACCTCTTTTTGAAAAATCTGTTGCTCTCATCTACTTTAGAATCCCTCTAAATCTTTCCCAATTTCTGTGGAGAGAAAATTTAACTTCGAATGTCTGTTCCCAGTTTCCCTAAAGAAATTAGTTTTCATGAGTTTGCAGATATTTGTTTGCAACCAACACCTGGAAAGAGTCAGATCGCTGCCATTCATATTATCTCGATGTCCGCGGTGCATTTTGATGTATGGTTGTCTTGTGTCTTCAGATTCGCAGTTTCTCAGATTTGTTCCAAGTGGCAGAGATTCATTGTGGAGAAGAGATGGTAGGCTTAACCTCCACCGGGGTGTTCTGTGTGAGAGGTCTTGGCTGCAGGTCTTGTTGCTTTGGAGCCAGCATCTCCAAGAGACTCTTTTAGCTGTTGCGCGCAGGTGGACGCCCTGCTCACGTTCACTCCATTTCTCTGTCGCTAAGCTTGACCAGGTTCCTCAGCACTTTATGATTAACTCCAGCTTGTTGCCACCACCTGCTGTTTCCTATTAACCCATCTTCCCATTTGTGTTTCAGACATGAATAAAAATGCCTGAGAGTTATGCCACATAGTGCATTTAGCTGCAGTGTTAGAGCTGAGAAACCACTACATGTGTTTTTTTTTTTTTTTTTTTTTTAAAATAAACACAGTTCCAAGGACACATAGTGAATGGTAAAACCATTTATGTGACTGTTTCAAAGCTATTTAATTCTCTAATAAATACATATTCACATTTTTACTTGGTTACATAATTTAATAATAACCCTCTGCGGCTAACAATATGAGTTTGAAGCATGGGTGACCATCGGGTTTTTCCCCGGGGGATGCAGGGTGCAAAGTGAGGGAACCCAACCTCTCATCCAGATCAGTGCCTTGCAGAGAGCGGGGCAGGTGCTCACATGGGGGGGGGGGGGATAAATTTAACACGATCATCAGTGATGAGAAAGGGGTACGCAGCACGTCAAAAAGGGGGCACATTTAATTCTTCACCCCAGAGACAATGTATTCAAAATGTTTTTTACAAATTGATTTATCTAGATCAGGAGCATACTGTGGGGGAGCACAGTATGTGCCGGATCTAGATAAATCAATTTGTAAAAAGTCATTTTGAATACATTCACAATAAACTTTAATTACGCATTAATATGACTAACACAATCCACATTTTCAAATACCAATTTACAATATAATTTAATTTCTCCCCTTACAATCTCGGGCATATCACGTATAGTTTAAAGGTTTGAGTTGAAGTTGGAACATTTGTTGATTAAAATGTACAACTTCTCACTATGCATTACTAATTTTTAAAGTTAATTAGTTAATTAATTCATTATTTATTTACGAAAAGTTAATGATCGTGTAAAAAGCAAAACTTGTCAAACGGTTTCATTCAAATGAATTGCACAGTGTCACAATGTCTGTTGGGATCACTATGAGATTCTGAGGACTGCTAGGGTGGTACTGACATGATTTTCTGTGAGCATTATTTGGGAAATGACCTTCAGCTTTTACTGTAGGTGATATTTCCGTGAGCTGTTTGCTTTACATTGAGGCACTGATGTTAAAAACACAGAATTTAAATGAGTGTATATTAAGGAAGGAGACATAATTGTTTGCAAGACATTTTAATTATTCATAGAGGACAAATCATTACAGATTTTTTAAGCGTTTTGTTCTGTCAACTGATATTAACCAGTTAATTATGTTAAATAGAATATATTTGATATTATGTTGCTGAAAACAAGTTCCTTTTATGGGGAATGGTACAGTTTTATATCTCTCACAGTAGTATTATTAATAATTTATTGTCGTATCATCCACTCTCAAAGCACCAGTGTCTGCTGTTTTGATACTCCGTGTAAATGGTATACTCTTGGCAATTGCTCCTTAATTATTTAATTATGAACATGAGCATGCATTTAACTGAAGCTAAAGCTGACATGCTCTCCCTCAGATCCTTTCTGTGATTCATATAGCCCTTCATGGCCTGGTCGAAGGACTTGTGTCTTTATATAAATCAGTGTTGTTTAAAGAGTCAACACATAAGTTACATGACTTGGACGTCCGAGGATTGCCGTCGGCACCTTTTGTGTGGTGGTAATAAAGCTTTGCCGCTTGCAAAGAGATGTGAAGCATTCTGAAGCTCTCGTTACACCCAATGTATTTATCTCCTCAGTTCTGAATGTAGACTGAGACAGAAAATCCTCAGACATGCAAGCAGGAATGGTGATTTTCTGCTACTGGATGTGTGTAAAAAGAGAAGACTTAACGTGTTCTGGTAATGACGCACCATTTCTTTGCATTATGGCTCTGCGCCTATTAGTCTTAGTGAAACTTTTGGAAGTCAGGGTGTAATTTTAATGCATCTCTAATGTTTCTATTTGAAATATGTCTGTCTGTGAGATCCGGTCCTATCCGGTCTCTTCTGGCCTGGTCCCAGGAAACCCAGGGCACGAGACAGGGCACACACTAGTCATCAAGTATATATGCTTTACTTACCTTATCATGGTTAGTGAGGTCTTGCATCACAATGTTTTCGCAGGTACATCACCCTCAGTGAGTGCTCCAGGATGGCCGCCTGAATATGAGGCTCCATCAGCTTTAATCTCTCCTCAACAAGCGCTCTTCTATTATTCCTGCGGGCAGCAACCACCAAGACAAGCACAGCTACGAGTTGCTAAGGTTTCAGGCTAATGGAAACGGTGCTTCTAGTCACGTGGCGCGTGCTGAAAACAGACGGGCTGACTGTCTCAAAGACAGAAAAGGCTCAGAGAAGAACAGGAAGTTCTCACTGAGCTAACAATAAAAACAGCCCTATCTAGACCAAATGTTCGACAATAAACCAAAATGTTCCCCCCCAGGGTGCCACATGTCTTAAGTGATTCTTTTGCTGCAATTTGTTTTTGCTCTGATTCTTTGCCAGCAGCCCGTCTAATGGAGGGATCGATATGGCGCCGTTTCCACGCTGGTCGCAGTTCATTCTCTCACCCTAGCTTCCCTTGGACGTTCTGCACCAAAATGCGATTCTCAGGAGCCCAGAATGGTACATCTCGCTTGTAAAGCCCAGTATATTATTGCTAAAATAAGAACTGGTGCTTCTGAGACATAGAACCCCAAACAATAATGGGACCGTTTATCATATAGTCTCATGCTACATAATTTGAATGCAGGAAGGAGGATGACAAAGAGCTGATGGCTGATGCCAAGTGGAATCTGTGCTCATTTGATAATAAAGTTCCCAAGGAAGATAAAACCTGTGCCATTAAATGCAGGGACAGACCATAAAAAGACATTTACCTTTGCCGATGGCTGCAGAGAGGAGGATCAAGGGACATATAAACAACACTTCAGACATAACCATGATATAGGGAGAGCTGTTTGGGCACTCCCGTGACATGCCATGTGTTCGGAGGTGGCCGTCTGCAGCAGGTAATAATTTATCACTTTGAGCCTTCGCACGGCCGAGGTGAGAGGAGCTCGCAGAGGCAGATGTCAGTGACTGACTGACGCGCCTGTCAGCCAACTCATTAAACGAGGAAGGGGGAGGGCCAAAGCCGTCAGGGGCTCCCCATTGGGCTCTCCGCTTAGGCCATTCCTCAGCCCTTTTATATCAGGGCGGGCAGGGGAGAATGAGCAGGATCTGCCTTCATTACTTTAAAGCAGTGTTTCCCAACCCAGTCCTCGGGGACCCCCAGACAGATCACATTTTTGCTCCCTCCCAGTAGGAGCAAAAACATGGACTGTCTGGGGATCCCTGAGGAACGGTTTGGGAAACACTGCTTCAAAGAAAAAGGGGTTAAAAGAATAACAAAGGCATAGAAAGGGACCACAGGGAGTCAGTGATGGTATTAGAGGAAGGAAAACAGTCTCCTCTGAGTAACAGATTATGGAAACATTAAGCAACAATTACTGTAATGAGAATTATTGAAGCAGAAAGTGCATGGCCAAGCTGCATGCATCTGGCTGCTGCATCTGCTTCCAGGAGCCGCATGGATGTGGGTGCAGAAGTGTGTGTATGCGGGGCGGGGTGGGGGGTTCAGGCTGCGGTTTACCCTACTCAGGATGTGTGGGTGAGGCATCGGCGTTTGGAGGACTGTCACGAGTCATGGACGTGGCCTTTCCCGTTGGGTTGTTGAACACACCAGCAACCAGCTCTGCCACAAGCCTGCCCAGTGTTGACTGGCCATCTTTTTTTTGGGGGGGGGAGCTTAGCAGGACTAAGCATGTCTGTGTGTCCTTCACTGTAACAAAACGCCTGGCATTCAGTCTTGTAGATCAGAATGGGAATGAACAAACCCCTCCTTGATTTACGGAGCACTGCCGCGGATTTTATGTGCGAGGTGTTACTTGCCTGCGTCAGTAAAATTTAATTTCACTGTATGGAAATTATTGAAGGCCCAAGCAGGAGAGCATTTTATGGTCTTTTCCCGGGGGGCTGGATACACTGGTCTAAACAGGACTTCGACTGTTGGAGAGCTCCCATAGTGATCAAGTCACGAATGAGCCACGAGGAGCACTTACTTTTTATGGAGACTGGAGTTGAAAGTCCTCCACTTGTATAGGCAGCTGCTGAAAATGATCTTGTCAGCTGCAATTAGCTTCTCAGTCCCACACCATGAAGATGAAAAGTGCACAGCTTGAGATGAGATGAGGGCATTTGGACATCGACGGCAAGGTTACGGGCATATGTGAACGTCCGCACGGCCTTCCCTTTGTGAGGTGCTGTGCTCCAGGTGCCAGGGAATGCAGCTTCCACTTTGTCATCGCAGGCTTGCCGAGTGTAATGGACAGCAGAATGACCCAATAGAAGATGTGGAGCTGTTCTGCAGGTTCTGCTGGAGTACGTCTGAAAGGCTCTACCAGGTACTTCAGTGTCTCTGTAGATCAGGGGTCACCAACACGGTGCTCGCGGGCACCAGGACGCCCCCAAGGACCACATGAGTCGCCCGCGGACCTGTTCTAAAAATAGCACAACTCACCAGTGAGCGGCATCTAAAATTTACGTTTATCCTTTGGCTACTCTTCTTTAATCACATTTGCATTCTTATATATATTTGAAAATGACAATATCAAAAAAAAACAAAACATTTAAAACATGTTTATTATACATGAAGTCTAGATAAGTTTAGGAGGGTGTTTCAAACTGGTAGCCCTTCGTATGGCTCAGCACCCGTGACGTAGCTGTTTCAGAAAGGTTGGTACTGTAACCCTCGCCTTCCAGGTTCGTTTAGTTTTCAAAATGAATTATGATTATTCATCTTGTTCTGTCAAGTCTTGTGTAAGATGAAGGTGGAGGTAAAGTGACATTATTCAGGAAGAAACCTTTAGTAGCACCTTCTCCATGTCACCTAGTGGTCATTCCCACTCTGCCAGACTGCCAGTGCGATACTTCTGATTGTAGAGTGCAGTTTAAGTGCTCCTTCACCAGCTCTTCCTGGATGTTCTGGGAAGACAGAAATTAATCATAAATCCTTTACTGCTGATGTCATTTGCAGAAATTTACGTTTAAACTTATGAAATGAAATATTAAAGGAGGATGATCATTTGTACGTTACTTTATATATAAAGTGAGACTTTTTAATTAGTTCCTATCTCATCTTTACCTTGGAGCGATTTACAGTGTACCGATTTATGTTAAATCTGCCCTTAATGGTGACCATTAAATCACAGGAGGGGGGGCAAACGGGGGAGACGAGCTCTGCATGTGAGGATGCCGGGCTGTGGAGACAAGATGGATGGTCTCGCTGATAGCCTGACACAAAATCTCTTTCTGGGCTTGCTGGCATGGGGGAGGTGCGGGGGAGGCATCGATCAGAGCAGTCGGGGGCTCCGGTAGCAGCTGAGCAATACGGCCCAGGTGGCTTAATGATTCATGCAGTGTGTGGCCCCACCCTCCCCAGCTGTTTGGGGTCAGCCGACGTTCTGCTTCTCAGTCTGCCATCGTTCACCGAGTCGGGCCCGTGGCGAGCAGCTCGGCAGACGTCTGGGCATCCGCGCCAGTAAACCTAAAATCGTCCTTGGCAAATACAGATACCGGCTGATCATTTGGACAAAGACTGAAACCCTACTTCAGCTTGCCCTTCCCACGGAGCAGACTTTAAACTTGTTCTTGCGGCTGAAACTAAATGAGGTATGTTCTGAGCGACCATGAGCTTCTCTGTCTGCTTTCGTGTGGTTTTAATGATTAAAATTTAGCCACGGTGACTGAAAATTCGACTTGCTCTGTGCTAGAATTTGAGGAGCGCGCACCCATATCTTCAGCCAGAACATATTTCCTATTTCTGAGAATATCCACCTCTTGGTAATGCCCTGGAAACCAGAATACATCCACATGGAAATCACGGGATGGGAAGCAGAGGATCTCCAAAGATGTCTCTGGACCGGGGGAAGGACCTGGAGCAGCTGGTGGACACGTACAGAGGCAAAGGGTCATGACACTGCTCTGGGATCAGACCTTTGGCCCCGGTTTAGAGGAGGCACTGGTACACGAACCATGGCCACCATCCCTCCCCCAAGTTTAGACACGCCAAAGAAAAGTGATACTGCCGCACCACATGACCCGGCCACCTGACCTAAACACCAGAGAATGAAGGAAAAGCGTCCAGAGCTCAGCATATATGTGGGATCTCCTTCAGGACAGCTGGATAAGCATCCCAGGAGGCCACCTCATGAAACTGGTGTAGAGGAGACAGTAGGGTCAGTCTGTCCCTGGGACAGTTGGGGTTAAGGGCCTTTCTCAGGGCCCAATGTGGGATCACACCCAGGGTTTATTATTATTTTTGTTTAATACTGTTTTGGTCAGTGCATAATTCCATATCATGACATTTTGTAGTTTTGACAAATAAATAAATAAACGTTCTATTGGTAGGTTTGTTCAAACTTTTCTCCATTCTCTCAGCTATTTTGAAGAAAAATTTTGAAAGCTACCGTGAATCATTCTTGCATTCTCTCACACACCATATGCGTTGGGAATGTCCCCATCTTGTCATCTTATTTCCATTACACTCATGCTTTCTTCTCCTGCAACCTTGTGCTCTTCTATGGCTGATTATTTCCAAATCCCCTTTGCCGACTCCAGGGTTACGCTGGTCCCACCAGTTACCCAGAGGCCATATAACTCTTTGACATTTTTAAATGTAGTGGAAGTATTATAGACAAAAGGACTTCGTACATCATTCAGTTTGAATTGCACCTCTTAATGTACAGTTAGCATCTACTGACCGTTGTTGACCTGATCAGGGGACTGTACACATTGCATTAGAACATTAGTTCAGTTTGCAAATGCAGCTTCTTAAAGCAGTGTTTCTCAACGCAGTCCACAGGGACGTCTGGACAGTCCATATTTTTGCTACTACCGGGACCTGGGAGGGAGCAAAAATGTGGACCGTCTGGTAGGGACCTGGGAGGGAGTAAGAATTGGGACTGCCTTGCAGAACACATTTTAATTCGCATTTTATTGTGCACAGCCTTCACACAAAAGCTATTATGCTGCCACAAGATGGTGGCCCAGCGAATGGCATCAAAGTCCTGCTCTGGGCTCCAAGCGTAATAGAAGTTAGAATGAGGCCGGCGTGAGATTCTGTTCCATAATGGCCTGTGAAGAGGACATGTGACAAAAAATAGTGAAGTGAACACTCTGATTCCCGTGCAAACGGCATCCTTTCCATGTCCTGGTCTGAACATCTGAATTTTAGCCTACTAGAAACCTGAAAAAAAGAAAACCAGGAGAATTATTCTAAAGAAATATTTCTTACCGCATATTGCATAGTTTCCATATTTGTATAAGGAACAGAAAAGATTTAGTAACCAAATTTGTATAGCAAGTGAATCCAATTCAAGGAGTCTTGTCTTTTACTTAGTTGTATCATTGCATAACTATCCTAATTAAGTCACCTGCCATGCCAGACCTGCAGAACACAGGGGGTCCTGTGCTGTCGCTGCAGAATTATTCTGGCCTTTTGTTCTGATTCAGGGTTAATGAGCTTGAAGTCTTACATTATGGAAAATGCCATGAGATCTTTTTCAGGAGCAAAAATGGTTTGTTTCTGGGTAACAGCCTTTCTTGGAGTCAGGCAGTCGATCTACGGAGTTCAGATAGCGGCAGTAGCTGGGTGTGATGTCGCATTTTCGGTCAGCTTGCATATAGGCTAAATAAGTAATGGAATTAATTAATGGAATATGTCAGAAGGAGCTTCAAATTAGCATAAATAAGCACCCTGCTGAGCAGATTTTTAATATTTTACAGCCTGCTGTGCTCAGATTCAAGTCATGTTACGACAAGTGCCGTGTTACTGAACTGACATCCTGTCACAAGCTGTGATGTCATTACTTGTGTTCCAGCAGTTAAAACTGTTGAATTTGCACAATTAAAACCCCAAACCTGTTATGAAAACTGTTGTGTTTGTATCATGTGCTGGCGAATAAACATAACACTACAAGTAACTATAATAGAAAAGAAGACATTTCAGTGGCCAAGGCTAGACAATATGTGGTGTTCCCGTGATCACAGAGCAAAAGCACAGTCGATGTTTACGGCATTTCTTTTGATTTCGCTTGATGTTGAGCTTGTGAATTAAGATTTTATAAAATGCTGATGCTATGAAAACGGTACCAAATTATATTCACAACAATTAATCAGATTGGAAGAGCTTGACTGCTTCATTGTCTCAATTCCCTTAGTGCTCCTTTGTTGTATAGAATTAAAGGATTAAATGGGCAGTTTTTTTCTATACTGGATATCATATTAAATTTTACTTTTCATTGTCCTGAAACACACTCAACTGACCATATACTATGGAACTATAGTCATGTCCTTGAATTTGCTGCTGAAATCCATTGTTGACCATATTGTGTTGCTAGCTAAACGTATCCCAGCTATCATTTTATCCAGCATGTTTCTTGTTTAAGGAGAGTGTTTTATTTTTAATTAGCATGGATTTTTGTTGTTGTTGTTGTTGTTGTTCTTGCATGTTTTGGTGCACAGTGATTCACCAGAATGTTTCCTTGTCGTTAAATGTGGGCAAAAGCCACAACGTTGTGACATTTATTTAGCTTTATTTATGGTTTGCAGTTTGACAGTTCTGGGATGGCTCTCCATCTCCATCTGCACCTTGGACTCCACCACTTCAGCTGGTAGTTTGCAGTGAATTATACACAGAAATGGGAAGCGTCACTCACTCTGACAAGCCTATTTTCCGCTCTATCATTCTGTGCTGGCTAGTTAAACACACACTTACACAGTGGTTATTTGTGTGTTTACTTGCCAAGATTTTCTTCCTGCATTTTTGAACCCATCACCTTCCAACATATTAAGTGAAATGCGCTTCCTCGCTAAAGGAAAAAATAAAAAAAAATCACAAACCAATTACTCTAACTTTTCTCATTCATTTTTGTTCTATATAGGGCAATATGGCAGCTCAGTGGGGAACGTTGTTGCTGTAAACTTCAGGGGCTCAGATTCTGCCCTCAATTTGTGTATGTCAAGCTTGCATATTCTCTGTTGAGTTATGTGGGTTTCCTGCCAGTCTAGAGACAGGCATTTAGGGGGATCAGTGCAGCTAAATAGCCATCACAACTGTCCTGTGTTTGTAATAAGGTTCGCTAACCCTGTCTTTGTGATCTTGCTTTGAGCTAGTGGTAACTGGCTCTGAATCTTATTTAAGCAGAGCAGTGATCAATGCTCCGTCATTGTCATTGCTCTTTGAGTGTAGGGCTTCGAGCTTTATTTGATTCAGTGCCTAGTTCATGGGGCAGGGTATAGCTTGTGTGTACTGTTTTTTGTCAAGGTTGCTAGTATTTTCACCAGTTTTGGGTGCCAGCAACTTGTTTCTGGACTCATGGTTCTGGATGGCCTGTGTCTATTCTTGAGTTTATGTCCCAGTGCATGTATCAGAAAGCAAGATTTTTTGCTTTGCTGGAAAGCTTGTGGAATTTAAGGTAGTCTGGGATAAATGTAAGCGAACAAAGATAGAGTCCATTTAAATTGGGGTACCTTAAATCCAAGTAGCTAACTAGCTAATTGATGAATCTCACTTTGTGATACAGGCTCCAGGTTAACTGGTGTCTCAGTCCCGAGTTCTTTGTCTTGACTAACCATAGCTCTGCAGTTGGGACACAGGGCAACCGGTCTTTTGTTTTTAGGCTTGTGATTCTGTTTTTGTGTTTACTTCCTGTTTCCTTGGTCCTGCTTCCTGTTTTTCAATTCTTCGGCTCTGCAGTGCCAAATAATGCTGATTACCTATTTCTTGTTGGATGTGATCTTAAGGAAGCAGAAAATCTGGCATTATAGTTGAATGGCTCAGCTTAGGCTGCCCTTTTTGTCGCTTTGGTTGTGAAAGGTAATAAATATACTATATTTTAATTGAGCACTGATGACAAATGTTAAGTGTGTGTGTCTTGTACCCAGTGCTACCTGAAATAGGTTCCAGGCCCCTCTGCCACTCTGGCCAGAAACAGCAACTGGAGGCTGTCTCTTCTATATGTCTAGGTTTCATGGACCCTTGGAACAAGGTCCTTAACCCCCCCGATTGTTCCAGGGACAGTCAGACAGCATTTTCAGTTTTATGTCGCTTTGGCTAAATCTAAATGGGTATTGTAATTGCTAAACATGAAGCGCACGTTCTAAAGCTAACAAGCTTATTTCCTAGCTTGTTTCCTAGCTCATACTTTTCTTGTGTTCTGGGTTCATCATGAACTTTGGCTTCCTGTACATTTATGCATGTGTCATTGAATGTCCATTGTTCAATATCGGCATTTAATATGAGCCAGCCACTCAGTGACTTCAGATATACATGTATGGCTCTCTTAAAGGAAAGGTCTCCGTGGCTGAGAACCACAAAGATGCGGTCTACTGCTGGTGAAGCTCATCCGGCCACATCTGTGGGAGAGCACACACACACACACACACACA
>JAABNX020000042.1:6140157-6151409 GCA_015163995.2 Mormyrus lacerda | reverse complement strand
AGTCCTTTTACGTAGCACCATGGTCCGGGGGAACGTTATCTCATTTCACTGTGTACTGTACCATGTATATTGTTGAACCTTGAACCTTGTGCTGTTGGGGTTGGGGTCTAGGCCCCCGAGACTCTGACTAGGGTAACTGGTTGAAGATGGGGTGTCATTCCAGTTTAGTTCACCACTCCCTGCTTCTCTCTGTCTCAGTCAGTCCATCCATCTGTCTGTCTCTCTCTCACTCTCTCTCTCTCCATGTTGTAAAGGTGCTCAGTTTAGTTCAATAAGCAGATCCCTCAGTTCATCACCGCTCTCTGTTTGTTTGCCGTTCCCCCATTTCTCAGTACAGCAGCTCTACATCGGTACCTCATCTCCGAGCATCACAGCCATCATGCCCAAGCCACCTACACTTACTAATCACTCACATATGGACACTCAACCCTGAAAAGTCAAATGAAAATATGAGGGATCAGTTTCTCAGCCAGCAGTTCATCAGAAGATCCTTGAGACTGACATGCTGTATCTGCTGGAACCGTGCTACAGTATTGCTGAACAATCAAAGGAAAATAGTGAAATGGGTTAACAGGTGTGAGCTGCTAAATAGTTATAGAAATAAATGCAAAATTGGTAGCAGGGCTCCACTGAAAGACCCTGCTAATTGTGTGTTACACCTCGGCATGTTTTCCGAAGCTCGACTGACCTCCTTATTCACAAAGATAAATCACCCATGGTCCACTTTTCCTCAGAGTCTTCCACAAAGACGCATTAATAACCTTCCACCGACACAGAGGCCTGTCTGACTGGCCTCCCAAGCCAGTACCAGTCGACCCATTAGGGGACATAAGCGGCTGCCTAGGATGCTATCCTCTGAGGGGACGCCGACTCAGCAAGTCCGGTTCGGGGGCACCAGCAGTACGGTACAGCTTGTGTAGGGGATAACACGACTCTGACTGCTACTGTTCCCAGCCCATGTCTCAGGAAGCCTGTAGTTGCTATTTCTTAGGCATCCAAATCAATCAGTTTTTCCCCCCCTAAATTAAAATAAAACTCCAAATCAAAATTTGGCGTGATTGTCAAATGCATAATGTATTAAATCCATTAACCTCCACCCATCATCATCATCATTTTAACAGCTCAATACACATGTATACAATGTTTTGCACACCTTCCTTTAAGATTTGACATTGATTTTTATATTTATGCCATACTCAAAGTGATCCTGAAAATCAGCAACCACAAATGGGAGCACGACGTGTATCCAAAACTGCGTATATTATCTGGGATAGCAAACAGGGCTGTTGGGAAGGCTGTTAGTCGAGAGGCAGAGGAGGTCCGATGTGGTTTATTAGGTATATAATCTACTTTGCTTCACTGAATCATATCCAGCCCTAGTCTCTGTTAAATGCGGATATCTGTAGATTGATATGTATGATTGTATGATATATGTTACAAAGAAATCAGTCACCATCTCACACTTTTCAGGGCAGGATTTCAAGCCGTATTGTAAAGTCTGGACATTCATTGTCTGGACAAAAAAAAATGTGTTACTACATTCAGGTAAGGCAAGCTATGCCGTGCAACGCAATGCACAGGTGCAGAATCTATCCATCCATCCATCCATCCATTCATTCATTCATCTCATATATATATATATATGGTGCAGATGTGATACTTATTGTAACTGACTATAATTCTTTAAGAGCATCTTTCAAAAAGAACTCATCCCAATAAACTGACATGGGAATTGTAAAGCCTAGATTGAAAACCACTAATGCACTTTAAATGACACACAGAGAGATTTTCTGTATATCAGGAGGTCCGCAGCATGTGGGATATCTGTGATTACCGAGTTAAAAAAAAGACGCAAGCAGGTTTGGCATTTCATAAGCCTCTATTTCCTCATCCATTTTTGCTCTATTAATGAAACTTCATAGTGCATAATTTGTCTTTCAGCATAACTGCAAATTCTAGCTGTAACTTCTACAAAAGAAAGTGCAGCCTAAAAGACAGTTCGAGCAATTTGTGTCTTCTTGGTTGCATTAAACTTTTTTTTTTTCACAAAATCAAATTCCAGGCCTGACAAAATGCATCAAGTTTTGTATTCTTTTCTTTTTATGAACATTCCCATTTTTCATAACCTCCATATTTCTGAAGAAGTTGGAGTCTTAGCCCACAGTTATGTAACTCCTGCTCGCAGAATGACAACTTTTCAATTGCACAGTCGATTTCTATGAGGAAGCCTGTTTTCACATTAAACTTTTTTCTGTTTAACCACGAAGGGCTGTCTAATATCAACATCAGAACTCTCTCCACCAATTACTCACCCTATTGTTCAGATAAAACAGAAGAGTATAGCACAATGACCATTTGAAGGAGTGGGTTATTTCCGGTAATGTGAAAAGGAAAATCCTGAAACCAGTGCTTGAAGTGAGCCGATACTCACTGGTACACAGTACCAGCACCTCCTTGTTTTTTCTCTTCAGAGCACTGGCACCTCTGAGTATCTGTTGCTACTGAATACCAATGGGAGTACCAGCTCCTGGTACTGAATAACAAGGGGAGTACCGACACCCAGTACTCAGTAACATGGCGAGTACTGACACCTGGCATTAAATAACAAGGGGAGTACCGACACCTGGTACTGAATAACATGGGGAGTACTGACACCTGGCACTAAATAACAAGGGGAGTACCGACACCTGGTACTCAATAACATGGGGAGTACCGACACCTGGCACTAAATAACAAGGGGAGTACCGACACCTGGTACTCAATAACATGGGGAGTACCAACACCTGGTACTCAGTAACAAGGGAAGTACTGGTATCTGTTTTCCCCACTTCAAGCACTGCCTGAAACTATGTAAAATTAGTACTATTTCACAGGAGGAAGAATTGCTGTCGCTGTAACAGTTGCATACTTACAGTGTGAAAGCCATTTGCCAATATTAACCAATGTGTTCACTTTTCTACACCGTTTGGCATCACTGGAAAAGATCTGCTGTATTATCAAATTCTTCTGGGGATTAGGATTTTGTATATTTGTATTTTTTGTTAAGGAGCACATGAGCATTTGAAGAGCATAACCTTTAGAAGATGATGTGCTGCTCTGAGTCATTCTCCCTTCAGTGACGCGCTCACATGGTAGCAGATGCCTTTTATTCTTAATTGTAAAAGAGGCTTTGGCTTTCGAGCAGTTTAGATTTCTAATTGTAAAATCAAGTTATAAGCGCGAAATTAATTTTGATGATTATCGTGACAGCAGCCTGCAGCGAGTCCTTACGACGCCTCGGTTCTGACTTCTTAAAAATGATCCCCTTGGTCAGTTCCTATCAATGAACATTTTGGCTCAGGTAATAGCTTTCTGATTGCTCACCATGACTGGCAGCTCTAAATAGCGGTAACACAAAGTCACATAAGACAGCTTCTCCAGAGGCATCCTTTCTGCTGCATTGTGGTGTGGGCCAAAAGCCTTTCCCTTAGATTCTCCCAGAGGTTCTTCCTGTTTCGTCCTTGTCTACACAGCTTGGATGGACATTAATGAGAGCAAAGGCTGAGGGGAATCTGTAACAAGCCCTAGCAGATCGCCTGGAAGACCCGTAGTCACAGTTGCAGTATAATTAAAGCGCAAATTTCTAACTCAGTCCATTTCTTTGTTGCTTTTAAGACACGGCCACCAGTGTCAGCTGTCCTCATTGTATGTTGCGATAATGGGAAGCAAAACTTACTCAGTCCTCATGTGACCCAATGAAGAATTTTCATTTAATTTCCAAAACTCATCCACAGAAATGGCACTTACTAACCCTGTCCATATGTATCTCTTACTAATCCCGCCCATGTGTCTCTTACTAACCCCGCCCATGTGTATCTCTTACTAACTCCGTCCATACGTATCTCTTACTAACCCCGCCCATGTATCTCTTACTAACTCCGTCCATATGTATCTCTTACTAACCATGTGTCTCTTACTAACCCTGTCCATGTGTATCTCTTACTAACCCCGCCCATGTATCTCTTACTAACTCCATCCATATGTATCTCTTACTAACCATGTGTCTCTTACTAACCCTGTCCATATGTATCTCTTACTAACCCCGCCCATGTATCTCTTACTAACTCCGTCCATATGTATCTCTTACTAACCATGTGTCTCTTACTAACCCCGTCCATGTGTATCTCTTACTAACCCCGCCCATGTGTATCTCTTACTAACCCCGCCCATGTATCTCTTACTAACTCCGTCCATATGTATCTCTTACTAACCCCGTCCATGTGTCTCTTACTAACCCCGTCCATGTGTCTCTTACTAACCCTGTCCATGTGTATCTCTTACTAACCCCATCCATGTATTTCTTGGACTGAGTAAGTTTGGGAAGTTTGGCCTTCAGCTGCAGGATTGTAACACTGACCAGCATATTGTCCACTGCACAAAAATGTCTACGTCTAAGGATAAGTAGCTAGGTAGCTATGTAAGCGAGGCTACCTCTTGACAGCTACCCTCCCTGCCCGTAACCTCTGTCAATACCACCGTCATATCCCTACCTGCCTGTTTCTTCACTCGTATTGATTGCGGGCTGTCCTCCACGGGCTCATTTTTTAATCATTTTGCTCACGGCTGTCGAGTGCCAGCCGCAAACAAACCGCTCGCGGACCTGACTGTGACTCAAATTGTCATTTCTAAAGTGACGGCGTGCCGATTTGCCCGCTCGGCACCGAGCAACCGGACAAACCCAATGACTAATGGCTGCGGCTCCACACCTGTCAGCCTGTTCCTGGGGGCGGCGTTGCACCAGCTACAGGTTAATTATACCCTGGAACGGCGTCGCAGTATGGCAGGTGAACAGTAAGCTGGTGAAACACTTACCTACAGCCAATAACCCGCGATCGGGCAGCCCCAGCTGCTGCGGACCCCACGTCGCAGGACACGGAGTTCCGTCTTCTCCTGGAAACGCATTCAGTCCTTAGCATTTTACCAATTCACAAATTTTTCTTAGCGAGGGGATCGATCATAAACAAGCGATTTAAGTTACATTTACATTTAACGTATTTAGCAAATGCAGCGAGGCTGAGCTTCTAATGAATATCCAGGAAGACGTGTAAGCAGTATTTCAGCAGGACAGCTCCACAGCGTCTAACGAAGAGAGGGCATAATGAGACTGGAGTGGCCTCTATTCCTGGTTTCTAACCATGGTTTGTTATCTGTGCTTCTCCTCAGTCCAAAAGAATTAAAATTGTCAAATATGTAACATTGTTTTTTCATTGCTTCTTCGTTTTTGAGGGTATAAGAGCCATGATATTCATTGATCTGTCATCCCTTGATACATGGTATTTTTTCGTTGCTCTATCGTCTCTTGAGATTCAGGCTAGAAGGTCAGAATCCCTTTCAATCGAGAGAGTACCGCACAGTACTGTACAATGTTCTTTATTACTGCATCTAATGTTGGTAATGTTTTACTCTGTGTAATTTATAAATTACGGAATGTAAGTACACAAAAATCATGTTATATGTCGCATCCTCAGATGCTTCCCATTTATCCATGCTTTCGGCTCGCCAAAGTCGGCTTTGGAATATTACTCATGGATACAGGGAGACTACTGTATTCACGGACCAGAAGTGGAACATAAGAACGTTCAGGGAACGTGAAGGGGCGTCGGGTTAGTAGAGGATAATTTGTAGTCATCTTGATAGCATCTTGGTCCCAAAAAGGCAGGTGAAATCAAGGAGTCACTGGATTCCAAATGCTGTTTGCATTTTTACTTAACAGAGTCATATGGGATCAGTGTGTAATACTGGGAAATACTGATGCAGTTATTAGTTATTAACTGGAAGATAGGGGTCAACAGCGTGATAAACTGAGTCTTAGAGTTCAGCCTCACAGAACAAGAGGCAGTCCTCCGGTTCTGCCTGCTTCTGTTTCAGCTTGTCCAGGCAGAACACTGGTGTTCTGCAGGGGACAGAGCCCCAGAACCTCAGGACATGCGGGGTCCGCATGCTTCATAGCTGGCTGGCATGATAGGCAACAAGAATCGACATCACACATTATTCAATATGAAGAAATTATAACAAATCGTTAAAATATGAGACTGCGAGGAATAAAAAATAATGATTCCAACGCAAATTGAAGCTCTACGTATGCTTGTTATAAAGATAGTTATAAAGTATAGGTGCCATAAAAGGGGGTGGAGTGTTACCAAGGGACCCTGAATGAATGGGGCACTGAGAAATTTGGAATTTAATTGTATTGGTCTGGGTTGGGGGCCTAAAATATCCAGCAGTGCCACTGGATACAATCTTACTGTAGAACAACAGATCAACATAGAGTAGCTTGTTAACTATGTTTACCCGAGCAAATGTATTTTTAATTAGTGATTAACTTTCCATTTTCATTAAGTAGACATTTCCATAACATTACCCTCTGTATCAACTTTTTAGGAATACTCAAGTTTAAGTTAGCATAAAAAGTACAATAAATTAAATTACTCCTTAATAATTCTTTAATGTTTCACCGTGTTTTTGAAATTGTAATTAAATGTCAAATTCATGCTTAGTTTTCTAGTGTGCCCTTCAGAAATGTTTCATGCATACTAACAGAGTAAAGTAGCCAAAGGTTTTACATTGCTTTATACTGTAGTATGTGGATGATTAAGGAAAGGTTTTTTTTTGCTGCATTCCAGTAAGGTTACCTACATATGTTGTGTAGATTTGTACCTTTTGAAGCACTTCAAGGACATTTTTAGCACTTTAACCTGCTGCTAAAATGAAGCATAATTAGAGGGTATAAACCGCAATCCCGTTAGTACATATGTGCTGCGTAAGCAGGCGGGCAGTCTGAACCCTGTGGGTTTGAGGTCTCCAAAGAAAAGGCTCATGAACCTGCAGTTGCTAAGTCAGTTTGAGGGATTTGCATGCATCTGTGCAATTTGGAACCCTTTCAAATTTTTGAAAGTTTGGATCCACTTCATGAAGGCTGTCCTATTCAGACAGAAAAATAAAATCCTTCAAACTATTTGCCACAATCGCATTGAATAAACACATAAAACCTTCAACCATTTGTGCAATAGTAACTGCACTTCTTGCCAATTTATGTTGAGGGTAGGCGTCCTTGTGCGTGTAAATTACAAATCCTTAAGGAACCTTAATTAATTAAAGCCGGCTTTCCATCTCCTCCAGACTACAAATGATACATGTCTTTTGGAAAATGTCTGTTTCTAGTCCAGTGTTTCTCTGTTGAGATTTCATCACTAGTCTTTATATTCTCACATATTGAAGACTTTAATTATTTGATCTCTTTATCATGCCCATTGGAAGCCCTGTGAGATGTTCCCTCTCAAGACAATGGGGCATGATGATTTAGGGCCATGTGAACATATTAAAATGTGACAGCTGCTTGATACGGTACTTGAGAACCAGTCTCTCATTTACTGTCCTGATTTCCTCCTCTTCTGTTTCTTTCAAGTTAACTTGGAAAAGCACACGGAAAAACAAGGTCACCGGAGAGGGAGGCGGACCTGCAACTGATGCTAATCATTGGGGACGGATGCGGCAGCGTCTGAGGGCCTCCGGATTAGCGCCATGCCGCGCTGCTGTGTGTTTATCGTCTTAAGCCGCTCCTAGTGGTCTTATCGCGGGAAGGCTTCTTCTGAGCCTTTCTCAAGCAGCAATGTCCTTCCTTAAGGAAAGATGGTAGTGACATGTACGCTCACTTGCCAAAAACATCAGCAGCCCAGGGGGTTTCTCGGAGTGCTTGTCAGTGACATCGTTGTAACATCATTGTAGTTTTGTATTATTATTTATCTATTACTATTAATAGTAATTAAATTAAATTTAAATTAAAAACTGATTCTATTTAATGTTTTCTGTGCTTATTGTTTTGCTTATTTTCATTTCTTTCTTTTAATTGCCTGGAAAGCAACTTGTAAACCCTGTAGTGAAAACAGTGATGGATGGATGCATGGATGGATAGACAGATAGTTTAGGACAATCGTGGAGAAGGAAACAGCTACAGTACTATTTATGATAAAGTGTGGCTTTTCAGTATTATTTTATTATAATAATGTGGAATAGTAACATTTTTTTCATTGTTCGGGTCTCGTGTAAAACCTCGTATCAGTGCCGGGTGTTTTTATAGTTTTCAGAGCTGAGCGCAGAGCTTCCTGGTAACATTTCTGAGCTCCGGTGGTTTCTTTTAGCACATCAGGTGAGGCCAGGAGGTTAAAGGGAGAGCAGGAAGGTCAATGCAAGATTGGCTGTGCAATGGTCTTACCTGTGCCGGTAGGTCACTGGTTCAAGTCCCAGGAGATGTCCAACTATAGGTTCCCTAAGTGAGGTATGTTAATCTACAGTAAAACATATAGATCTATTAATCAATATTGGCATTTAGATACAGTTTGTGTAAATCTGTTGATAAAATGAAAGCAGTTTTTTTCTGAATACATGTATTTATTGGTTCTGTGGGTATTGACTGTGCAGTCTCCCCTCCCCCTGGCTCTCTCTCCACATACAAGCGCTACCATATCTAAATGAAAAGTCATAGCTGTCCATGCAGTTTTACTAAAGCAGACATTAAGCTAACATTGGAAGCAGAAAAACTAGTATCCGCTGCCTTTAGGGAGCCCGAAGGCCATGGCTTTGTGGTACTGAGCTGCACAAAGGGCCGTCGTATAGTTTTATATCGCTGCAGATAGGATTCCTCCTTAACAACTCATTACGCTGCTGGGTATCCTGCTAGATTCTCAATCAGAGTAATAATTATGTCTGTTTACGAGGAGTCTCCATCTGGCACAAGGCAGGAGAACCTACTGGCCGGGATGTCAATTTTACCAGAAGATGAGAGTCACAAATTGGGAAAAACCAATGCAGACCTTCTGAGGATAAATCACTTCAGATTCTTTTACAATTAATCAGAAAGAGAGGACTTCATCTTGTCACCTTGTCACACGGGGGAAGGCAAATAAAAGAAAAAAATGACAAAGCAGGGTGACAGGTACTTTCTGAGGGCGCTGGATATTTCCCGATGGCTAGATGCCATTTCCCAGCATTCCTTGCTGATAAATGAATGATACTGTACAGCTTATTGGATCAGGGAGCCACTTTAAGGTCCAGGCTGACAGCTCTCATTAGAGCGGACGACCTGCAGAGGGGCATCGCACCAGGGTCCTGGACCTCATGGAGCAGGTCACCTCCTGGTCAGCGGCCCGTTAAATAAAGTGGAGTCACTGAGCCACTCATCAAATTTCTGTCGTGCTCGCAACGTACAACTTGTAAGGGTGCTCTTCAAAACCTCGTGCCCTTTGTCACCTTCATGAACTTCAGGTTCAAAATGTCCACGAAAGCATCTATTTTTATTTCTACAACAGGAAACTGTAACTCGGAGAAAACCTGATTGCGTGCCTCACATACCAGCCAAGTTTAAAATATGATCAGTGATTTGATCCAGCAGGCTGTGTGTGAGGAAACCTTCAGTAAAATGTGAAGATAATAATATACATTCGCTAATAATGTAGAGCTTTTGATAGTATGTAAGATGTTTTTTCCTCTGCATTGCAGCACTAGGCTTCCTCGCAGCATGAACATGTTCCAAAATAGGGCACATAAATAAATAATTAAACAGTGAGGTTGAGGTTAAGTCATGAAACAATCCAATATGCCAGAAATCAGAACCTTTTGGGTTTTCGTCACTCCATTTATATTCCAGTGGTATGAAAGTGAAATTTTCTTCATATTTGATGAAGAAGGTAACGGATGGGGGTTTTTGAGAAAATCATTGGGCGTGCATAACTAAAGGAAGTCAGGGAAAAAAAATTCCACATTGAATGTGACAGGTCAAATAATTAAAGATACAAAACCTGTATAAAGCCTGGAAAATTAGATTCACTCAATACGCTCCAGATATTCTGAGCCAATGAAACATTGCATCCAAGTTTGCTTCTCAGTTTTGCTCCTTTAATTGTAATCCGGGTGTGATGGCGGCTGGTTCGCGCTTAGGGGCCGGAATGTAATATAGATACTTTTATCATACGGATACTTTGCTCATATCGGCTGCAGCGTGGTGCTCTGGCACACTGAGCTGTATCACATGATAAAGAGAAATCCTTACGCTGTAAATATACTCTACCTACACGTAAATAGAGATTCAGGACACATTAACTCTGAAACACAGAGGATGTACTATCATCATGATGTCTACGCCCAGGTGCGGACTGGCCATCGGGAAGTTCGGGTATTTTCCCGGCCGGCCGGTTTTTTTCATCCCAAATCCCGGCATTATGTAGCCTGTATATCAGGGCGGCCCAACCTATCGTTCAATCGTGGCGTGTCGCCAGGTGGATTGCAAGAGATGGTTAGTAGATAATGATTTATTTCATCGGAGGCAGCCAGTCGGTTGATCGCGATTGGCGGAATATGCCAGGGGAACCCCCCCCCCCCCATCAGCNNNNGGAAAATTTGTGAGTTGCTGTCTCCTGTCTGTCTGTCCTTGCCCACACCTGTTCGTCACTGGTATTCATCAGATTGTGAGTGATGTTGTGCAGCAGAGGACTCATTGAAGGAGTCAGATGGTCCTACAGAAACCTGCGTGTCTGAGCTGGACCTCAGGTCACTCTCCTGCTGCTTTTGCCCGGTTTGCCCTGTCTGTTCGCAGCTCTGGGACTCTCGACGCTTGAATGAGCAGGAAAAAAAAAGATTTTGGCTCACTGTTTACCTCGATTTCACTCTGCAGGTTCTGAGGGCCAGGCGTGAGGTGTCCAATTCTGACTTTGGCAAGCCCGAACTCAGCAAGGCGAGAGACTGCGGGGGGAAATCCCATTACGGAGCCCAGTTCTGCGAGTGTTATGTGATTTCCTTCCCTTTCAGACTCCGAAGGGCCGCACACAAAGGGTGCCCAGCGGCATGAAATCGATGGCGAGCAGCACTCACACGCATGCGATTGATTTGGCGTAGTCGCCGGGGTCCGGCGCTGCCTGGCGTAGTCGCACACGCATTTGATTTAAAAGGCTTTCAGTGGGTAAGAGCTTCCCTGCCTTAGCTCAGGAGGCTGTAGTAGGAGCCATATTACAGAGAGCGTTTGGGGCTTTGTAGGAAAACACCCGGACTCACGTACTGTACACCTCCTCCAGTTCTTGTCAAAACTTAAATGTGGACACAAACGCTCTTACTACCTTTAAAAAATGTTGGTAGCACTTTACTTAAAGCAGTCATCATAATGCATTACAGTTACCTTCATAATGCATTACAGTTACCTTCACAATGCATTACAGTTACCTTCA
>JAABNX020000042.1:6107749-6119034 GCA_015163995.2 Mormyrus lacerda | reverse complement strand
TGGATGGATGGATGGATGGATGGATGGATGGATGGATGGATGATTTCTATAGATCATGGCAGCCAGACACACATCACAGTGCCCACTCGCTTCCTGCTGTTTGCTGCCTCTCTGAAGGTCTGCTGGCTCCTTGAGTGCCTCTGAGGGAATCGTGTCCCTCTCCCACAACCTGTGTGACATCCAGCCATATGATGCATGTCATCTCACGTCAGCTGAGCCTAAAATGAAAGAGGCATTGATTAAAATGCAGAAACCAAGTCTGAAAATGTTAATATGTCACATTTACACAGTATTAAAAAAGATAGACAGAAGAGATACGTTGTTATAATAGCACTGATGCTATTTCCATAGATAAGCAGTTTTGCCGCCGTAGGACTTGTGCACAGAAATGAGTGAAGGTCCTGAGGAGGGTCGACGTCGGCACATCAAGGCACACGTTAGGGAAACAACAATCACACAGCATTTCAGGTCATTATAGGCCAAAGGTTGCAGGATGACTGTGAGGGACAGTTTCAGTCATGGGTTTGGCCAAGGGTGGGTCTGCTGAACCTGAATTCTTCCAAGATGAATCTGGGATGGATGGTGTTGATGTTGATGATGATGATGATGATGATGATAACTATTATTATTATTATTATTGATATTATTATAACTATCATCATCATCATCATCGGTCGGTGATATTCTTATTGTTTAATTGCTTTATTTCTGCCTCTCTGCATACAAGCGGCCTTTACCCATATGGCATCAAGGATATGAAACATTTTATTTTTGGGAATAATGTACACCAATGTTTGCTCATCGCCCCAAGGAAGGCTTGTATTTCACTTCCTTTTCAGAACTTCACTTCTCACCTGAGCAATTAGGCTCAGATGCCGACGAATTATCACTGAATACATCAATTTCTTGCAGAGATTGTATGGCACAGAGAACTGCAAGAATTACCTTAAACCTAATTAAAGAAAAACATCTAATGATTCTAAATGTATTCTGTAGTAAAACGATGAGGTGACTGATGTTTTGTAACATTCAGCGACGCTCAGGCATAGGCGGGAGAGAGGTCAGCGGGTGGGGATGAGGGAGACAGGCGACTCAGGCAGCTGGGAACCGCTAATCATCCAGACCCAGGTACGCCAGGTGTTCAGTAGGAAACTGGAACGTTGCAGGAATGCGGCTTCCCCGCGGATTCGGATCATAATATGCGCTTTCGATTGGAAAACTCAGTCCAGGGTTTCAGAACAGAGGATTTAATCTTCCACATTGTTCTAACTGCCATTATTGTACATCAGCCAAGCTGCTGTGGATTGAAGCTGCAGCCAAATGAATAGAATATTAATGCAAAATATTTCATTAGGCCTGTCAGCAGAATAAAGGTGTTTCATTATTTCCTTTAGAGATCTGATGTTCAGTATATGGGAATTTTGCCTGCGGACACCATGAGATCACCAGAGAGTTTACACTAAAATTTAGGAAGAATACTTTCCCTGTGTGTTTCAAAAATGATCGTTTTAGTTATATGATCCTGCACCTAACATCTAATAGTTTTCTGGTTGCTAGACAAAACCTGACTTTGAAATAACACTGGAAAAGAAATCCGTGCTTCAATTCAGTAGCCAGGAGCCATTTCCCATGAGCTACAAACCATGAGATGCTTCTTTAATGCATTTGATTTTTAGTTTATGCCAGTTCTTCATCTTATAATCAAGGACAGAGAGGCAGTGAGAGGTTGAAGGGGCTCCTAGACTCTTTGAACTCTCCTGTGCACGCTGGTTCTCCTGAGGAACCTCAATGTGACACCAGAGTTGCTCCTGTCTGGACACCAGTTTCCAGAGGAGCGCCAACATGATGCCAGAGCTGCAATCGTCTGCACACAAGTTCTCCCAAGGAACCCGAACTTGATGCTATAGCTGCAATCATCTGCACACCAGTTCTCCTGAGGAACCCCAACATGATGCCAGAGCTGTTCTTGTCTGCACACCATTTCTCTTGAATTACCTGAAACTGCTCTTGTTTGGGTACTGATTCTCCTGTCAAACTGCAATGGCGCCTTATCCATCGCGATATATTTCAGCTCCTAATGAATATTTAACGGTGGAAAATGCAAGGCATCACCTAAAATCCAGCGGACGGGTCATATGCTGTCCCACATAGTAGGAATTATTATTTTCTAGATTTATTTTTTTTTACTCCACAAAAAAATGGAACTTATTTAGAGATTACCTACAGCAATTTTTAGAAAAGAGAGTCCTTCTGTTTTCTTTTCCTTTTATTATTATTATTATTATTATTGGGGCCAGTAGGGGGTCAGAGATGCTTTAACCCATGAAAAATGAAAGAAAGGGCTTTAAAAGTGCAAAGTGTCAAAAGTGTGTTTTTTATAATAAAATCTTTCTGAAGAAGAACAATTCGCTATTCGCTGTTTACTACTCATATGTTTCTTGATAAGACTGGATCTTATGCCCCAATGTCCTAATCTGATAGACACATAAGTAAAGTCATGTCAATACATTAATGCTCTGATTACAGTGGAAAGACCCCAATAATAATTTTTTTGAACTTTTTATGTATATCGCAAAGCTATAATTATAATATATATTGGGGGGACATGCATATTCATTACTCACAATGCCCAGTATATAATTAAGGCTGTGGTTCCCATGACTACGGCCTTGCTATATCCAAATATATAAAATACTTAATTTTATGATACCTGTTAAAGGCATCTAATAAAAAAAAAATTAATTAAACATATGTAACAATAATTATGGCCCAAAAATGATAACTGAACACCTGGATTATGTAACGTTCCGATACCTATAAATATTTCTTCGTTGTCCTTTGCTCACATGACGATTAACCACTATGAGTGGTAACCAGTGCTTTTGAAATTTTCTGTACTCTGAAGGTACTCTAAAGATATTCCGACGTGAGCGTACTCCAGTGTGTCTCCTGACCCCCTGTGTAAGTCTGTCTGGCGAGTTCAGGTTGCCGATGTCGTCTGTTTTACGATTTGTAGGTAATTCCTCTGTTGTTTGGGCCATTTCTTTCAGACGCCTGCGTAACACAGATCAGTGCTGTCCACAGACGTCAGCCCTGTCTACAGAAAACAATTAACAATCCATCTCAGCTGGGAAAGTGCAAATGTGCCTCCCGTTCTCAGAGGAAATCTGAAATATCTACTTGGCTTTTATGACACCCCCTGCCCCCCCACTTCCTTCACATCTCATTATGTCTCTTCATCACCCAGTGAGACGCAACTATCCCTCTATGTCTTCTAGAAGAGGAAACAACATTTAACTGTGGGTTGAGCACTGGGTTGTACTGGCTGATTTACATCCATGATTTGTCTTATTTGGTTCCTGAATTCCAAGGACGATGCATTGCTTTCTGTTGTTGGGCCGTTTCTTTTTTTAAGGAAAAGGTACCTTAAGGTTTTCTGGAATGTACCTTTAAGATGCCCTGCGGTGATTTGGTGGTCCTGGGTTGTTCCCTGCCCTGTGCCCGCAGCTTCCGCCATGGGCTCTGGACTCCCACACGCCTACACAGGACAGGCGGGTACAGAAAATGGATGGAGGCGTGAGATACCTTTAGGATCAGCCACGGCCGTGGTTGTGATGATGATAACAGTGTCCGGACTGAGTGGACTCTACTCACTCACATGCTTTCAGTGTGTCTGTGGTTCCTTGTGCCCTTAAGGACACCCTGATTTGCTGGGTTTGATGCGTCCCTTGACGTCGTCATACGACATCACCACATTGGTCTGTTTTTTTTTCTCATTTTCAAACTCAAAGCAGTGGTGTGGCTCGGTGGGTAAAACTCCTGTCCTTGTGATCGGAAGGTTGTTGGTTCAAGTCTTGATATTATTATTATTATTTAGATTGTTGCTTTTATTATTATTGTTTTTATCATCATCATGAAATAAAGACACACCCTGCCCTGTACAGCCACTGCAAGCAAGCATATTCCTGTTTTGTCTGTTTTCCCATGACATGTCCCTTAACAAAAGGCATACACGATAAAACTGATACTTTACAAATCTGTGCACCTTGCCACAGGTTTTAATTAATGTGGTGATGTCAAACAATGAAGGCTGTGATTGGTTAAAGAAGTGGAAGTCAAGCCCCTCCCATGTTGACCCGGCAACTCATGAAACTTTGCAAAATCAAGACGTTTGTGCTTAAACCTGAAGTGCTCCTGAAAGGTGTCCACCAGTGTACAAAGGTTCTCAGCTGATTGGTTGAATCGGTGTGATGAGAGCCACTGCCCTGTGGCATGAATACATCAGTGGTCAGAGAAAAGCCGTTACTGTGCTGTTTGTCTTATTTCTTACCGTGAGCTGCTGAGGCCGTGTTTGTGCTCTGACCGCCAGTCTGAAAACCGCAGACCCTTTGCATTTTTATCTGAGCGTCACTTAGCATCTGTGCAGTGATATGGTGGTGATGTGCAATGCACTCCATTCATTCACATTTAATGGCAAATTTTATTTCTGAGCCATAACTCTGCCAAAGTCCGTATTCTGCAGCAAATAATTGGCCTCTTTCACAAGGCATTTGCCATGTCAGAAAACAATTGGTGCACATTGGATTTCCGGGTAGAATCTTAATGCTTTCGCTCGGGTGCATATTCTGACCACAGAACCGAGGCTAGCTGAGGCTAGCTGAAGGCTTTCTGGTTTCAGGTTTTAAACCAAAACCCAAACAATTAAACCAGGATGCTGAGATTAAGCTGGGGGTGTTTTCACACCGAGACTGCACTTGTTGGTCTGCAGTGTGTAAAGAATTACACTCTAATTCAACAAGTGAGCATACTGAATGCACCACGGATATGCTGATTTCACTCAGTGAGAGAAAGTGTTCTGGAGCTCCGTTCTGGAGACAGCGAGCAGTTTGTTCCACGTACAGTAGGACTTTCCATTGACCACGGGACCGAGGGTCATCCAGGGACTTCTTCGTTTAATCGGTTTGTTTATGTGTCTGTCCTGCACTTTGATTGTCACGGCAGGTGTGATTCGCCCAGCCTTACACTTGCCTGCAGTCTTTATTTCTGTGTGAATGAGTCCCAGAGTCAGACCGAGTCAGATGTTTGAAGAGAGTAACAGTCTCAAGGGAATTACAGCAATCTAATCATTTCACTTGTCTTTGTCAAATAGTATAAAACCTTGTATTGAGAACAATATTATAAAAACTACTTAACTGCTTTAGCATCATAAGTGACACCAGCTATTTCTGATGCTGAGAGATTAACTGGCCCTGTTAAAACTGGAAACTATAACAAGCTATTACAGTGTTTCTCATGTCAAAACAAATGTAAAATAATACTTTGATGGTGAGTTTACATTGTTCGGGTCCCAGCGGACTTCCCGCGTGTCTTCACAACAGTATAAGCTATTTATTTGCAGTGCCTCTGGAAGATGCTCTCTCCAATAAAGATCCGTAAATTCGCAAAGACAGCTTTCCACTTGGGCTTAAGGGCCTAGCAAGTGTTTTTCAGAGATCTTCTCTGCCATAGTATTAATAACCTCTAAGCCAGTGATAATTAGTCCTTATCCCGCTTCTCTGTTTCACGGAACTGAATTTTCATGAGGCACAGATGAAGATGCTACTGATGAATTCATTGGAAAACTTCCTGTTTTACGAAACAGACGAATCATAAAGCGGAATGTATATACATAAACGATTACATCCTATTTCACATGCAGAAATAGACCCCCCCCCCCACAACTGTTTAACTTTTACTGATTTACAAGCATACTTCAGACCAGCATTTGCTTCAGTAATCTTTTCATGACTGTTTCATCAAAATGCTAGCAGAAAATATTTGCATAGCATTCAACAAACCTTGCATACAGATGATTAACCTTCTAGCTGAAATTTCCATCTATCCATCTTCCAGCTGTTCATCCTAGTTACGTCTCTCCTGTCATGTTGAATTCTGGGTAGAACCGCAGCTTACCCACTTTAATTGTGTTTGACTGTACAGTTACCATGTATACCAAATGCAGCCTGACTTCCTTACAATGAGTTTTTTGTGAAATCTACTGAAGATGGTAAGTGAGGGATACGGAGCCCAAGTTACCCAGCTCTTGGGAGGGCGCAGATGCTCCCATCAATGCTGTTTATCTGTGTGATATACACACGCGACTCTGCAGCCATGTCAGAACATTTATGTAGCCAAGTGGATCAGCGCCTTCCCTGCTGGTGAGCAGCCCAGTTGCATGTGTATGTAATGAGAGTGCATCTCCTTTAAATAACCCATCCCAAGGCTTGGCGGTGCTTCCTTGGTTATTGTGTGACATGGGCAGCATCGCTCTGTCCAGCTGTTATTGCACGTTTCCAGCCCTTTGGGAAACACCACGTTCCCATAATGTTCTGCTGCTGTTCTCTCGCAGTCTTTCCGTGAAAGATTTAACAGCGAGCGCTAAGTGACATGTACCCAAGTCGCTCATGTTCACAGCTTGTTCTCAGTGACCTACACAAAAACGCTCATAGCGTCTCTTAGGGAACCAGCTTTGCTCAAAACGTTCAAGATTAAGAACCTTTATTTCATCTAAAATATTAGTTTGTAATTTTGTGTAGGTTTTACCAACACAATAAATTTTTAATCAATGCATTAAATCACAAGACTACTGATAATTATATATGGCGTGCTAATTACAGTATAATGATACCAGATGCATCCAAAAATGACACATTATCTGCAGGACGAGTGGTAATGTGTATATAAGTGCGAATAATGCCGTTTGAGGGCAATGGCTTCATTAAAATATTTCCACGCGAAAACTGTTTGCATAATCGTTTTATTTAAAATGAAATAAAAATGTTCAAGACTGTGTATCATTGACCTTCCTTATGGGGTCCTAGACGTCAAATATGCTCGCAATATGCATATCTGCCCATCAGCACCTACATGTAAGGGGCATCTGGTACGCAGCCACCCCCCATACGGTGCCGTCCGTTTCGAAAGTACGGCAAGGTGGAATGGAAAGGATGTAGCAGGCGGGCGGCTGTTGCACCATCTGGGGGGAGTTTCCAAAAAGCCGTTTGCAGTCGTTGGCTGGCAGTGCGGGGCTTCATAGTCACGTTCCCTTTGTTGGATTTGCATAAAGCATTGATCTTTTTACTAAATACTACAGAAATATTCAATATTGTGCTACGCAGCTTCAGCGCCAGGGGTAAATAATTAATCAGAGGTTAACAAGCTCCATCTCAGCTACGATCCGCAGCTGCTGACTCTAAGCTGGTTTTAGAAACACTGGAGGTGTGATTTTAAAGATTTAATTAGCAAACTTTTGCGTGTTGGAATGAAATATAAGAAGAGCTACGGCGGTATGCCTGCCGCCTTTGGAGCCAGGGTCATTAAAACTGGTAATAACGCCGCTTTATCTCGTTACACGTTTAATATTTAATGCTGTCATCTGTTTAAATATCAGCAAGAGAGCAAACTAGTACCAGCAGCGTCCTGCCCTGCTATCCGTGCATATGCTGACTGCGGAAGTACAATAAACAGCGGTGTTGATTTGATGCAATTACATGCTTGTGTTTGTCTTAATAAGCGTTAGTCACTGCCGGATCGCAATGAGCCGTGTGCTTATGCAGGCAACCGAGGCACTCAAACGCACAAGCCTGGAGCTGTCTGTCGTGCCATTATTGCGTGTTTGATTTTAATATATTTATTATTTTTAACTTAGTATCTATGTAAGGAATGCATAAAAATGGCGAACCAAGGACTGGACTCCACAATTGTCCTTTTCCTGGTGATCACAGATCGTTTTTATTTTTCACTAAATATTTGTGGGCCGCAGGTTTGAATTTCAGGCAGACCACTAAGGTGTAAATCTCTGGAGACAGCTGGTAACGTTGAAAATGCCTCTCTAAATTGCTCCAGTAATGATTTCCTGCATCAATGGCCGTAGATTACTAGAATCATTTAATAAAAAGTGGGTTGTTTCTGGAAAAAAAGTTGAACAGTACATTGCTGTAAATGACGACACGTGCTTTTACATCTAGTCACCATGAGGAATATTTTTAAGCCAGTCTCACAAAGAACGCATTTTAAATTGCTAATTGGTGGAGGTTTTATAATTGCTAATTGGGCCTGTAGATGTCTGAGTCATCTAGCTTGTCTGGACCTCTGAGGGGCCGCCGTGCCTGAGTACGCTATAAATCATAGATGTTGTCATTTTAATTGGATGCAGTACAGAAACAATAAAGGCCATTTGGTATGTAGAAATACTGTTAGAAAAGGACTTCACTCTGTAACCGGAAAAATGTTGTGGTCTACTGCTAAGTAGCTCATCTTCCACTACGCAAACTGGTAGATCGTCCAATGCAGCAATTTCTATAATTTTAGAAGTTAATGTCTTCAGCTCTGGTGCTGCTTCCTTTACATGTTTTTGAAGTTTTCGGCCAAGACTGACACATTGAAGCGATGCAATATCTGCCGATACTGATATATCGAGCATCTCAAAGAAAATGATTTTGTTCTGTATAGTCATTTTCTGTCCGGCATACCTTCTACTCTAAACAGTGTGTAATTTAAACACCGTCCGATGTTTTTTGACCCCGAGAAGGTCATAGGCCACTGTTTTCTGTCACCAGGGCAACACAGCCCCATCAGTCTTTAGGTTATAAGCTATAACGCATGTCTCTGGGTCAGTTACGATGTTGTACGATGTACTGCGTATGGGTGATTTTAGAAGACGTGGAGGCGTTTTTTTTTTCCACGGCGTAAGGTGGTGGGACTCCAGCCAGTGTGTACCTTTGCATTGCCTGACTTCTGAATCGGTTTCCACGCTTCATCTGTCTGCCATGTGAGTGACAGGGCAAGCCTGCACTTTTGCCCTTGACTGCGGTCCGTAGGGGACTCCGCACTCGATGCAGTGCTGACTGCTTCTAATGTCACACCGCTGACTTCCATCCATTGCGTCTTCCTGCTCTCGCTGAGACTGTGATGCTTAAGGAGGAAATCAATAGGAACCTTTCACAATGGCTGCGCCATAAAATATGAATTTATTTTGTTCCATTTTCCAAATAAGCTGTAGCAATGAGCCCATCTCGCAGCCCCCCAGCTGTAATGGCTGAAGACACCAATAAATTAACTAAAATCTCAGTTCTGCCTCCATCTTGCCAGAGACCTTTTCAGACATGCATACAACACTGATGGTGCTTTTCCTCCTCAGATCAAGTCGCATGTTAATCCCTTTTGGATTATAACTGAATTCATAATGAGTTAACAACTAGGAGCAAGATTACATCAGATTACATCCGGTTTCTGGAACTGTTTCTGGAGTAGATAGCCATGGTTGAATATCATCCAGAGGTGGAAGCTTCAGGTCCGGAAAGTAAAAATCCAGACCAGGATTTTGTTTCAACCAACCAGTTGAGCATTCTGTCACTCTTTATACTATACATTATACTATAAAGAGTGACAGAATGCTCAACTGGTTGGGTGAAACAAAATCCTGGTTGGGATTTTTACTTACTGCATCTGAAATTTCCACCTGTGATATCACCTTCTTTGGCTACCTCATCACTATGTCACTTGAGGCAGGCCAGGCCACAAAGAGAGTAGATCTAGGATTAATTTAAGGTGGAGCTTTGTGTTTATACTGACAGCTTGAACCCTGAAAATGTTTCCCCCAGATTTCTGTGTTATCTGCAAAGACAAAAGCTCTGTTACAAGAATCCATGATTTTGTCAGTGTGCAAACAAGATACACAAGAACAAAGCAATTTAGCAGCAGCTGGCTTAACACAACATGCATACATTCATACATACATACACATTTACATAGATACCATAGTCAAACATTTCAAACATAGTTTAAAATTATATAAAACTATACACATGACATATGTGTGTATTGCACTCATTTATCAGTAGGTAACATGGGATAACTCTATGGGATAGAGTTCATTCTTTATTGCTAACGGTTCTCCATCCCAGAGGAGGTCTTTCTGCGCATATCCTGTATGCCACTGACCAGACTAAATCGAATTCGGGGGCCACACCATTCAGTTTTCTGCACTCAAACCAATAAATCAATAAGCTGATCTCATATAGCAGAAATGTAAACAAGGACAAAGTATCGAATGATACAAGTCAAAATCGCATAACCTGGATCAATAGACAGTATCGCAATACTTAACTCCTGTACAATCAACACAATTCATCATTTCATAACTTAATATGTACTTGTTTCCACAACTGTTTGGTTAATACTAAGTTCATTATATTAATTTGGTTTTGTCGCCAAACTTCAAATACTCTTAAGAATGAGCTTTGGCGTGTATCGATATTCCTGCTAGTGCTAGCATGCTAAATATGGACTAAAGGTTAGATGCAATAATGTGCATGAATTAGGACACATATTACTGGCTTGAAAATCAGTTTCCAGTCCTATGATTACATTGTTGCACCTGAAATTATTTCCCTTTTACCATTTTGGTTGAACCTTTCATCTGTGTTTGAGTTATTGAGGACCACAGCCATCCACAATGGTCACTGTTTTCTCTGCAGACTGAATAATTAAGACTGAGATCTTTATCTTTCCCCAGGTTCTGTAAAACCAGTTAAAAAGTGAATGATTGTTTAAAATGAGCCAGTAATGAATGCTGACTTCCGAATGTTTAATAGGCCCAAGATGGACGTATTTAATTTTGCCAAATTTTTGTTGAATCAAAATCAAAGAGGATGTGATAACATTGTAAAAATTATGTCTTCAGTAGTCAGAAAGAATGTGAAATTTACTTTTTAAAATAAACTTTTTTTCATGCCACTGGCTTCAAATACTTGCTCAGGATTGAGTGTCTGCCTAATGGTCTACGAAACAGACATGCATATTTCACCTATATGTTTTTTTTCTTACTCCATAAAGAAAAACCTGTGAAAATCTAGTAGATCGTGGCCTTTTCATTTTGGCAGCTCCTCAACAGCCCCTTCTAGAGGTCTTGCAAGAACCTGCAGGGCTTTCACCCTGTACTACTAAGCTATCAGTGTATATATATCAGTATCAAGTGTACAAAAGTTGTGTAAAATGCATTAAAATGTTTTCAGATTATCTGGCAGATGCAGTACCCTTGGAGACAAACTGTCTCGTGCAAGTTTAAGGGCACGAAAACAGAAAGCCCTTTTCCAACCGATTTTAGATGGTGCATATTTCACATATTATGATATTCAAAATAGAATAACAGCATAAAATTCAGCATAGCTCAGTGCCACATATTTCATTAAGATGCTGGGACTGCTGACTGAAGGCATAAGGATCTACCTTTTGTAGCCCTTGGT
>JAABNX020000042.1:6090716-6101087 GCA_015163995.2 Mormyrus lacerda | reverse complement strand
AAAGATGATCTCCTGTCTATTGGCCAATGATGGTCTCTCAGGATGAAGCTGCATGTTGGTCTTCAGGGGAAACTGGAAGAAGGCAGTAGCGGTTGAATCTAGTGACATGTAAATTATGGTAAGGAAACATAGTACTCAGTGCTTCATATTGAATATTGCATATTTTATATTTCGTAGTAGGAAGTTAAATGTTTTGGTCTCCTTCCTTCAATCCATACTTCTTTGATATGTTGCCTATGCAAAATTAATCTTTATTATCCGGCAAATTTTCAGAAATAATATTTATTAAGCAGATTTGTATTTAGTGGTGGGTCAGGATTGGTTTAGTCCGAATAAGAGTAACATCTGTAAAATGAGGTGCACGTGAGTATAGGGTCCAGTGCTAAAGCCACTGCATAAGCTTCACTGGAACGAAAAAGCAGAAAACAAATAAATAAAATGATGGGTGTGATGTAGGGCGAGACCCAACAAGGTCCAGGTGTAGAGTTTGGTCAGCCCCTTTGCTGATCTGTGACTAACTGCATTAGGTTAAAACACGTTTGCTGTTAAAGGGACTTCAGAAACAGGACTTTGGCTCTGACACTTACAGTATGAGTCTGTTATCTCTGTGGTGTTACTGTATCTGGCTGCAGAATTACGTAGTAAGGTCCGGTGGGAAAGTGAAATGCTTGAGATATGGGTTAGGAACTGGTTCTGAGATGCATATTATCAATATCAATTCTTCCTTTAAAAGCAGAAAATGATGAGCAGAGTCAGACTTTTGGCCAGGCTGGCTTTGGTCTGGGTCTGTCATATTCAGTTATGAGAGCTCGGAAGTAAAAGATTCTTTCGCTTCAGGCAACAGGAGAATCTGCAGAAAGGGTCACGGAAGAGCATCACAGGAAAAATGAGGCAAAATCTAACTGCCCTCTGGAGCAGTAACTTAGCAGAAATTCTTGTTACTGGATAATCAGCACACAGCCGTAATGTAATCACAGTTATGGTCCGATTAGTGTCCGCGGAGGCATTACAAAAAGACAACAGGGCGGCTTTTCCTGTATTTTATGATCCATGTGAGTGCAAAGGGGGAGAAAATGGTTTTTGATAAAAATGCTTTCAGATGCAGTTTACATTTTCTGAAATTACTTTGTATAATGTAGAAATACAGTTTTGTTATATTTTGTTCAGTGTATTTGAATCCCTGTGATGGGTTGGTGCCTCATCATGTTCTAGGTCGTTCCCTGTCTTGCGCCCGTAGCCTCCCATCTAGGCTTGATGACCCCTTACGACCCTGAATAGGTCAAGCGGTTACAGAAAATGGATAGAAGGATGGATGGATTTCAATCCTGGGTTAAGAAAAAAATCTGTTATTTATCTGTTATAACTGAAATCTCTGGATCCAAGATGTAAGCATTTAATTGGCGAGTGAATAGAAGCTGAAGTGCAGCAGCAGGGCAGCCAATGGAGGCGTTTCTGAAGAGTCCCAGTGTTCTGGGGGCAGGTGGGCCGAGATGCATGGAGACACTGGGCTACCCGCCCTGACAACAGCAGCCCCCTCCGGACCCCATCATTCCCAGGCTCCGCCCCCACTTTCGCCCACCCACATAAATTGACGGAGCGGACAGGGATCAGGCCTGCAAAGGGGATCAGTCTAATCTCCTCATTAGCTCTGACACAGGGCACATGTCAGCAGTTTCCTCTGGGCTGAGCGAAGAGACGTGGAAAATAATTGCAGGAGCTGGTTTAGATAAGACTGGCCATTTGCTAATGACCTATCTCTCTGAATACATACAAATAACCTGCTGCTGCTCTTTCTAAATCCCAGAAATAAATATATAACAGATGTTGTTAAGGCAAACAAACAGAAATAGGTACCCTGCCCCCTTCCTGAAACGACACGATGCTGCTATTATAGAATTATGCACTCCTCCTGCTTGTTTTGATTTCCTCCCTGTGGGAGATTCTGCATTCTCTGTGAAAGGTCTTTCACACTCACATTCTGAAGCCTCAGAAGCCTTTTCTCTGAAACCAGAGCCTCTTCAACTAGCCGGGTAACTCGCAAAGCCCTGGATCTCGCATCGTTCGTGACCGCGGGCTCGTTCGACGGGATGCCTGCCTGCTCTATGGACCTGAGAGTTGGGCTTGGGCTGGGTCCCTCCCCGCTGACGGAGCAGGATCTTCGGCACCATGTTCTTCAGATGTTCTTCAGCGTAGCTCAGACGAGGCAGCCCGACTCACCCCAAGCAAGTCGTTTAGTTAAGTGCTTATTAACTGCCTCGCTTTGGACACCCTTTCAGGCATTGTGGGGGGGGGAGCTAAATGGCAGAGCCGTATTAACCATATTAACACACTCAGTATCGGCTCTGTGAGAGTGCAGCTTCGTCACATGGGGTAGAAAACACCAGCCCCCCACCCCCCGTGGATCTGGAACTGTCCTCATGAAAAGCATCATCAGATTCCAATTTGACCTCAGACTTTGCTTTTTTTTTTAAAAAATAAAACACTTCATCGTCCAGCTTCTGTATACCCGATGACAGAAAATGGTTATCCAATCAAGGCCGCAGTGGAGCAGGAGGCATTGTGGCAAACAGGAGTCAATCACATACACACACACACGCAGCATGTCAGAACTCCTCCACACAGCTGAGCTGAGCCCTGCAGCTCTGGGGGTGGTCGAGAGGGGGAGGGGGTCACTGCTCTGAATTCATCAGCTTCTAATGAGCTTCCGTTCCGAATACATTTTGTTTAGACCTCTGTTTAAATTAAGGGGATCATTACTATGCAGGACAAAGAGCTAAGAGCTATAACTCATATGGCAGCATTCATAAATCCTCTCCGTGAGCTTCTGCTTTCTTGCTGTCCGCCTGCGTGACGGTGGCACCCGCTCTCTGAGGGCATCTCCTAGGAGCTGGTACAGTGCTACCATGTTTCGATGCGTGACCATGTGGCGCTTTATCAATGTTGAAAGTGTGCGGAGGGAGAGTTTAGTAAACCACTTTCATTCCGCTAAAAGCAGAAGATCTGACAAGCTTCTGGAACCTTCTCATAAGTATTTCTGAATACCGATCCGTTAATTCGTTGTTATGGATATGCTGGCAAATTTCCATCTTCAGAACATATTTTTATTTAAAAAAAAAAAAAACAACATAGTAATTAATTAAGCACATTAACAGATAAAACAGAATGCTGAGCGCAGCAGAGATAAGGCAGCTGACAGAAATGGCTGCTTTGCTCTAATTACGGGTGCCAATGGAGACAAACAAATCTATAAAGAATGGAATCTGATGGACAGATATGCAGGTTTCAGTGGGAGAGGGGAGGGCGGCCCCTTTCCAAATCCTGAAGACCTTTAAAAACAGTACATACATAATGGCTGGGGGGGTCGTCACAGTATCGCTGCACAGAGGTTCAGTTACTGTGGAGTCAGTTAACGGTGCCTTACAGTAACGTCAGCTAGACAAGTACTGACAGCGAGAAAAGTAACGATAGCTGCACCAGCTACCACATCTATATAGAAGAATCTGAAATCTTAACTGTTAACTAGGAATCTTCCCCTGGGAGATTATTATGTATTAGGCGTTTTCTTCCAAGGAAAAACCTAAACCTGTACTGGGTTGGAATGGAGTCTCCAAATTGTCAGTCAGACTGACAATTAGGTTTCCACGTGAAGTGAAACTGCGAGACAGTCGGTCGATGTCACGAGTGTCTGTCAGTGCCGAGTCGTCGCTGCTCTGTGCGAAGATCAGGGCCGTGTCACTAGGAGAAGCGAGACAGGGCCCAAGCGACTGTCAGCCACCGCTGATATTCTGTCCTTTCTTCATCATGGGAACAGTCAGCACATTTACAGAGCAGCCTTGAGGTAAAAGAGAGACAGTTTTCCATACAACACCCGCATCGGCAGTCGCTGGCTTAGCGGATAGCTGCTGCTGCTTCACACTGCCAGGGTCATGGGTTCGTGTCCCATCTGTTTTATGAATTTGCGTTTACATGCTGTCCCTTTGTTGAGTAGGTTTCCGGTGTCCAAAGATGTGCAGTTAAGCTTATAGACCCCTGTGAATTAACCCTTCTTGGGGGTATGTGCCCTGTGAGGGACTGGCATCCCACCCTGAGCGTTACGTGCCCTGTGAGGGACTGGCATCCCACCCTGAGTGTTACGTGCCCTGTGAGGGACTGGCATCCCATCCGGAGCATCCCCCGATTTCCCGCCCTGTGCTGCCTGGCTCCAGCTGGATTTTTCACCTTCAGTTTTTTCCATATGGGAATACCTGTTGGTTTGGAAGTTAGAACACAAGCCCATCTTTTTGTTAACACTCGTAATATCCAGGCTGTGTTTTCAATAATCCAAATGAAGGTGCAGATTAAATATTGACTCAGATAATTGCTTAGGAATGTTTGCATTTAGATTGGCTCTAAGCGAGTGATAAATCGGGGAAAGTAAGATATCATTCTGGAGAAAGCAGAAGCAGAGTGGTCAGCGCAGAGTCATATGGGCACGGCGTCACGAAGATTACCCATGGGAAGTAAGCGGTACAATTAAACTCCAGACAATCAAATTTGCATCACAGAGTGTCAGCAACATTTGTCTGGTGTCGGATCATATTCAGTTCGCGTATAGCACTGAGGCCTGCGGGTTTGGGCATCTGCAACCCCGCAGCCCCGCAACCTTGCATCGCTGCAGGAGATTTCGACATTTATAAATCACACATTTACCTGGAGTATGTTTTTGTCTTTTCCTCTGAGGTCAATGGGGCTACTCATGCTTGAAATTAGTGATGGGAGATAAGAGGCTTTAGAAGCCACCAGACGACTCTGTGGGTCTACCTGCCGTACCCGACGGGGAGCACCGACGTTAAACCAGGCGGTGCGATAATCCTGGAGAGTGTGGACTTTCAAGCTCCATGCTGCCTAGATGTGCATGAGGTGTATCAGTATTCGGTTTTGGTGGCAAGACTTAGGGGCGTGCGATTTGACGATAACAGGCCGTGAGCAATTAAAACGTTTCCACGATGTGTCTTTATAGAGAGATTGTTAGAATCATGCCGCAGTGCACATTCTATCAGTCGCAGTTCTATGGCTCATATGCGTAACTTAAGTTATGTCAGCAAAATCCTTTTCGACACGCCAATAAACCGATAATGGAGATTTGCACCCTCTTCCCAGCATGCAATGCGGGACATGAAACACATTCCCTGTTTGGCAACGTAGTGCCACGGATGACAATAAGGACCCTGGTCCCTGAAAAAGAATTTGACAAGAGTAATATGGAACGTGAAGTTTATATTCTCAAAATAAATCACTGAAAAGAGTATGTTCTGCTATATTTTCTTTTAGGCTTTGTTACCTTACAGGGCTATATATATTTTTTTTTAAAATAAGGGACTTACTTTTAGTTGTAGTTCAGTAACTTGCAAAATAGTCTTAAAGACCAACATGAAAAATAATCATGATATCACGGATCGAGATCCTGTCAGAAAAAAACTGCGATATGATATTTTTGACATATTGCCCAACCCTTGCAAGATTCATTCCAAACGGCGATCCCATACAAAACGCCGACGTTGCCTCCGTGCCCTTTGAAATGGGGGCAAATGATGGTGATTAAGACGGTATGCCTAAAAATAATCAATATTCCAGGTAGACAAATAGGGCATCAAACCAAAATGAAAATGATCAGAAGCCGTCCCCAAATGTAAACAGTCCCCTTGGTTAATGGCCTTTATTGGCAAGTAGCGTTTGCAAGTACATTGTGCATCTTATCTTAATGGATCCCGCCTTTCATGAAAAATCAATGGGAGAATTGAGACGCCCCCGACTGCGGCACGAGCACCGCCCATCGCCCACAAAACAGTTTTGTTATGCTGTCCTTCTGAAAAATTGGAGACTTTCTCCCATATCTCTGTTTGTCACATTAGTTCAGGTGACATAACGCTGCACTCCTGTTACGCTCTGCTATAAATTGCTTTTGGTCCAACCATTAATCTAAAAATAATCCCGTAAAAAATTCCAAAACACCCTTTATTCTACTTGAAAACCACTTTTAGTTGCATCCATCCGCCCACCGATAGGGAACATTTAAAGCAACATTTTGATGACGTCGAGCAAACATAGCAGGCAAGAGTTTCAATCCCAAATATCTTTAATGGTGTCTAACCCCAAAATCGTGTCTCCAGATGACATCTCAGCAGGCCTGAGTGTCTTTGGGTAAGAACCCTGCACCAGAGAGACAAGGCAAAAATTACTTCCGGCAAGACAGAATGTAGGTGACCTTGACACAGTGGCCTGGAAATTGCTGATGTCAGCATGCTACGTGTGTCAGCTGCTCCCCCTAGTGCCTGGAACCCGCTCCTTAAGCCCCGAGCTATTTCTCTGAGGTTCAGGATGCCGTCTGAAGCGCATTGAGAAACGGAGCCATATCATACCGGCAGTTTAGTAGGGAGATTAGCACTGAAACGAAGCCAGGCTGCAGATTGCGATCCCGAGAACAGAAACAGCTGCCATCCCCTAAGCGAGCGGTTCTGTGCGGATGGTCATGGTGAACCCAGCTGCACGCATGAGCCGGAATGTGTTAACGTGCCGGCTGATCACTATTTCACCTCCAAAGTGCAAATATGAAGCAAAATACTCTTCTGATGAAAACAAAAGTATGTGTCCAAAAATAAACAGTAGGGGGGGTAACAGTTAATCCCCACCTGGATTATTTGAACTCCCAACTATAGTATAGACATGTACATTCACATCCATCCATCCATCTTCTACCTGCTCATGCTGGTCAGAGTCGTGAGGTAAATTCTTGTCATTGTCAGTTATATCATTTTGACCTTAACCAACATCTGGAACTCAGCTGCAAATGTGAAGTAATTTCTTACATATATATTTTTTAACGAAGGTTTATTAGTTGTGGTTTCGCTGATCCAGCCCCCCCCTCACAGGCCACAGATGAGGAGAACACACGGATTTCACACCCCAGCCCTGGACGTTAGATCCCATGCCAACATCTGCCCTTAATGAGACTTCCTGATATTCCTGTTATTTGATCTTGTTTTCCCCTTGATACCTGTTTTCATAAGCAGATTCTTTGTTTTTCCAAGCAATTTGGCCTTCAATATATTGCTGGAAGCTACTTTTTTCTTAACACTTTTAATTAAAATGCAGATGTGAAGTAAAATATACATTATTAATATGATTTATAAGCTGGTACAGTATACTCACACTTCCAGGGCCCTGCTCTGCGTGACGTTTGCATGTTCTCCCCATGTCGTGTGGTTTTGTACTGTACTTTAAAGCCATGCAGTTAGGTAAATCACTGACTCTAATTTGTCCGTCATGCATGTTCTGCCATGGATTAGCATCCGGTCCAGGGTGAACTTCAGCCTTGTGCACTGGGCTGTTTGGAATAGACTCCAAGCACTCTGTGACCCAGTACAGTAGGGGTTCCCAACCTTCTGTTGACTGCAGACCAGCTAATGCTGCGCAAATATTCCACAGCTTTTCACAGACCCGGGGGGGTGCTGGCAGGAAAACGGTTGACTGTGAGGGAAGGGGTCAAGTGCGTTTAAGAAAAAAAAACATGGCTTCAAAATATGCCTTTTTTTTTATTGACCCCCAAACCCCCAATGTTCCACAGTCCAGGGAAGTACTGGCCACTGACTGGCCAGCAGCAAGGTTTGGAACCCATGCTATACTGGATAAGCATTTTCCTTTTATTAGTTTATAACTAATTTTGGTACATGCATTCAAAATGTCTCTGATTGTAGTGCAGGAGCACAAATAATTTTACGAAAACAGGAAATTAAACTAGACTACAAGAGACAAGCCGTGATTTTTCTTGTTTGGAGTTGCATCAAGATATTCCTGTAGAAGCACTTGTGAGAGTGAATCAGTGCGGCTTTACGTCAGAGATCCTGCTTCTACGCCTGTGACATGTTCCAAACCCAGAGAGAAACCTGAAGAAGGCCGGCAAAAGTCTGCGGGAATTTCCCATGTTTCCCCAAAGGACGCACTGTTTTGATTCGTGAGTTTGAATGTTGATACAGGAGTGAAAGAAGCTCAATCATGAAATGGGAGAGGATGGGTGTCAAGGTTACAGGGTCATTCAGTCTCGTGTCCCCCTCCTCGTCACAGGTTTCACCCTCCCCAGGTCACTCTGCCTGTCTCTGCATGGGTGTGTCGGCTGCATCTCTGCCATAAACAAAAGTGCCTTAGATCTGCTTCCTCTACACTGTGTCTCTCCTGATGCTGACAAACTGATGCTACTCAACCGTGTCCTCCCCCCTCCCCCCACCGCCCCCGACACAAAACTCTGGCAAAGAGCATCTGCCAAACGATGAATAATAAATAAAAAATAAAATAAACAAAGGAGCACATAAATAAAGAGCTACAGACTGCCATTTATCACTGACTGGAAACACACCTAATACATTTGTTACTCGTGCTTATTTGTTAACGTAGCATTTGCACAGATACTGGGCCACAGAAAATATCACTGTGTGCCCACACTTTCTGCCGTTTCAGGCTGCTGTCTGCAGCTTGACTTCTGCGTGCATAATGAACTAAATAAATGTAGCACCACCGTGTTTTTATTTGGGTTCTTCTAGGTTATGCTGTGTTTATTCTTTTTCGTATAGATTCTTCCACTACGTGATTTGTAACGCTTATAAGCCACTGTGAAACAAACATGCTAATGAAGGCCTGTACACCGAATGTTATTCCTGTATGCTACGCTTCTCCATGAAGCAGAGGCCACATTTGGATTCCTTACGCTTGCTACTGCTTTTGCTTCTTTCGTCCTTTATTTGTTCACTGTTTGTTTGCTTGTTTTCTGGTGCCTCCAGCCACCCAGTGCCAGAACATGATGAGCTCTGTTCGCAGTGCTGTGAAGGCCCAAATAACCCAGTAAGTGTTTACCCAAATAAACAGCATCAGAATACAGCTCCTGCAAATTTAGAGACACTTTAATGGTGTACAGTCAGTGACTTTCATGGTGTATAATCAGTGCCAGTATTCACCGGTATGCAGTACCAGCACCTCTTTGTTTTTCTATTCAGAGAACCGGCACCGGGTACTGAATAACAAGGGGAGTACCCACACCTTGTACTGAATAACAAGGGGAGTACCCACACCTTGTACTGAATAACAAGGGGAGTACCCACACCTTGTACTGAATAACAAGGGGAGTACTTATTAACAAAAAGAGTTCTGGCACATGTTCTTCCCCACTTCAAGCACTGTGCATGATAGTTTGGGTGCATCTGCTGTCACTATGGCGGATATGCTGACTGTTTCCTTTGCAGCCATTGGAAGAATTCTGCTCAACATTTAGAAAAACGAATTGCTCATTTAAAAAAAGCATTTGCCTAATTTTAGTAAAAATGTTAATGGTTAAGATTTGTATACATCGGCATGTGGCTAAATTACAAACAGTTTTCACGAAAAATGTTTCCCTGGGAGGGTGTGAATGATGAGGGTAGCAGTGTATTAGTATTGGGCCAATCCCTTGTAAAGCTGTCATCCAGGGTGTAATTAGGAATTAATACAAAACTATATAATAGCGGTTGTGGTATAGCAGTGAGCTTTCATGACATGAACAGCTCATGCCAGGTTGGCCAGCAGCTCTCATCAGACGGTTCAGGCTAACAGTCCTTTTTCCTGACAGCCTCCCTGAGATGCCTCTGTGGCGATGCTTGAGGTTTGTACTGTACATCACAGCACAGCACACTTCCCAGTCTGCTGATTCAAAGACCCAAACAGACTGGAGAGAAAAGTAGCAGCAGAATTGATACATCTATCAAAGAAATTCCAGTTCTGATAAAAAAAAAAAGGAAAACAAAATTTGATACAAATACTAGTGAATCTGTGTTGTGTTCCTCCGCACAGTTTGTCAGAACCATCGGAAGATCATGCTGTCTTTGCTGTTCATATTCTCTCTGCAGTGCATTTGATTTTCCTTGTGTCGTGCAGGACTCATCACGAAATCCCCAGATTTACTGCAAGCTCTCCTCCAGAGCTGGCCAGTGAATTAGCTTGGCAGATACTGTATGGTATGTTAAGACGTCTGAGAAACCCTTCAGACGTGCTAGGCTCACCCACAGACCATCTGGGTTCTAGTCTCCATTGTTGACCACATAGCTTCAGCTCACTATTAGAATCAGAGTCCGACAGCATTGCATGTTACCAGTGGAGTCGATCCCCATGTTGATAGAGCAGGGCATGATGAAGGAGGGATGGCCTATGTAGCGGCTCTCCACAAACAGGGTTTAATAAATAAAATGGAACACAAAGGGAGAACCAGAAAACGAACGGACCAGAAGGGGTCAAACCAAGACAGGGTACCACAAAGAACTAACATAAAGGAAATGGAACACAGACAAGCAAGTCATAAAGGAAAAGCACAGG
>JAABNX020000042.1:6071526-6086570 GCA_015163995.2 Mormyrus lacerda | reverse complement strand
GAAGCATCTCATTTGAATAATGTAAATGTCATAACTACTCGCTGTTAAGAGCGACAGTGGCTTCTCTCAGTGTTTCAAAGAGGCGATACTTTGCTTCTGTAACACAGGAAAGAGACACATGGCCCCCAGTGAAACCAGGCATTGTGTGATTATAAAGATACACTATTTGGCCAAAAGAATATATGTTGATGCCAGCTTTTCCAACATGGAATCTGAGGGTATTAATATGAAGCTGGTCCACCCTTCATTTCTATAATAACCTCTGCTTTTCTGGGAAAGCTTTCCATTAGACGTTGGGACATTGCTGGTGGGATTTGCTGCCGTTCAGAGTGGGTATTGATGCTGGGTGACCTGTGAGCTCATGTGACCGACCACTTCACAACTAAAGTTGCTGTCAGACAGTTTGACCTTCACAGTCGCTTTGCTCGTGGTCGGCCAGGGGGTTGATGGAATGATGGCATCTTATGATAACAGCAGTTGGAAGGCTATTAACCTCTTCTGTATAAACACCGATTCCGCTGCCATTGTTTGATGCTGGAGACTGATGGCCGAGTGATTAATTATACTTGTATGTCAGCGATGGGACTGGCCATTGCCTGGAATTACTGGGGGCGTCCACATATGGCTGCGGACGCTGGGGCACAGGAAGTCACCGCTTCCCATGTTTGTTCAGCCTGTTTCATTGCCAGAGGTTCTCATGTGGTATCTAGCATTGCATGTGTACTGTCTTGGAGAATTTTACCTCTTATTCTCTCAAGGAATTCATCAAGTATCATCCATCTATCCATCCATCCATCCATCCATCCATCATAACACAGTTTTACTGTTTGTCTGGCAATACTTATTCCAATCATTTCTATATTTTTATTCTTCAGTGGAAAGCAATACAGGTAATTAAAGCTTAAGCAGACCAGTTCAATGGTTAGGAATGAAATCCAGTGAGCCAAACAGTATTGAGAGCGTCTTCTCTTGTCTCGCGGGCTAATATATTCCCCGCTCTGAAGTTCATTTCTTAACCTCGGTGGTCCTGCATGACTCCTTAGCAGAATGGAGGCCTGGAATGTGAAGTGGACGCTCTACATTGTCTGTGATCCCTTAAGTGACCAAAAGCGCCCCTCTCAAATTATCTCGTGCTCTGCACCAAACCTCATCTGCATGGTCACCATGCCGATACACCGAAGGAAACAGGATGTTAGTCAGGTGCTAAACGTGCCCTCGCACTATCACAATCCTTTTAATCTTTCATCAATCACATCACGATATAGAAAGCTCCCGGTCTTATTACCGCATGGTGGCAATTGCTATTTCAGGGAGAAAACAAGTCAGAGAGAGGAGAGGAGGCCGTGAGTGACAAGTGTGATTTGGGTGACTGAGGGATCATTTGGTTGACATTGTAATTAGAGAAGATGCACATATATAAGGCAGATGTGAAATGGAGATGCTGTTGTTTCTCGCCGTGAAGCTGTACATGCTGATTTTGAGAGGCATCGTCGGGGAGTGTGATTTTCATGTCTCGCATTATCAGGCCACACAGGAAACTGATCATGCAGTTTCCCAGCTGTTGCTAGAATTGGACTTTGTTTACTGGTTAATTCTTAATGGGTTTGAAGTGTGCTATCAGAGGGCTTCAACAATAATGTCTATAGATTTTATGTTCAGTATGTTTTCTTTGAAATATACAGGCATCCTGGAATGAGTAACTGCTTAATTTATGTGTTTATAGATTGGTATTTCACATTCTCAATTATTCTAAAGAGTTGTCACCCCAAGGTTATGGAACAATCTTCCTCCAGCTTGCAGATTCTGTTAAAAGTTTTAAAGGTGGCTTAAAACTTACCCTTTTCTCAGGCTTTTGGGAAAATATGATCCTGTGAAAGTGCATTTTGCTATGTATTGTCTATTTTTAATATAGGTTTAATACATTTTCTGTTTTTTCTTCTGAATTTTACTTTTGTACAGTGCTTTGTGACTATTTTGTCTGCAAAAGGCACTTTGCTTAAAGTTTGCTTACTTAACGGGTTTTGATTGAAGACTTAAAAACTTAATGGTTCCTTGCATCTTGGCTCGATTCCCAACAGGTTTGCCTCTAATATGCTGCTTATTCAGATTAATTTCTTGTGTGTCTTTCAAATGAGTAATACACACTTAAATGAATGTTTCAGAAAATGCTTTAGCCCTTAAGAACCACTTTTAATAATCCTCAACACAAATTGAATGAATTTGCTCTAAGCTTTACTTTGATCTTCATCTTCATTTATCATGGTATAGCAAAAGTATCATTTCCTGAGTAAAGACATTTTACAATTAAGTAAAAAAAAAAAAAAAAAAACATTTTACTGCACGACAATTTAAAAAAAGATTTTCGCAAACTTTCATAAAACTTGGATGAGGTGGGAAGAATGTGAGTGTGCAAAAGTGTCATGAACATTTTATTTGCTCAGTTCGGTGTTCGTGCTTTCGGGTTACGATGGGTGTGAATACTGGCGAGAAACATCACTTTTAAAGTAGGTTATTGGGATTTCGGCCATCTGTAGGCGCCTTGTTCCAAGGGCAAGAAAAGGTGAAGTACCTCATAAACGTACCGCGTATGGATCTGGATAGACCTCCGCATAAATCATTATATTATTCAACACTTATGGCTTTTAATTAGCAGTCGTGTCTGGCATGGGTTTGAAGTGTGTTATATCAGAGGGCTTCAACAATAAGGTCTAAAGATTTTATGTTCAATATGTTTTCTTTGAAATATACAGGCATCCTGGGATGAGTAACTGCTTAATTTATGTGTGTTTATAGATTGGTATTTCACATTCTCAATTATTCTAAAGAGGAAGAGAAGCGAGGGGTAATCAATGGCACTTAATTAAGCAGCGCCGCTACAACGTTTCACTACAATGGCGCCGTCTGATGCCAGCAATGGGGGAGGAGCTTCTGACTTTACGACTCGAGTGATTTTAAACGGCGCAGTTTCATTCTCTTAATACAATGGCTCAATGAAGTCTCAATATTCATTCACGTAACAGGTAGATGATGACCAATGCAACTTTACGCAGATCCCCAACCTCACCTAGCAAAATACTTAAAAAAAAATAATAATAATAATAAACTCACAGAATACAATTTAAAGGCATTAGAGGTTACCTGCATATTAGAGGTTGACAAAGCAGCAAAAGATCATTTAATCATTTAGCACACAACAGCTAAAATGAATATGAACAGTCATTGTCCTAATTATCTAATAAATCTCAACGTGCCGATAAGTATAAATTAAATTATGCTGCTTGAAACTTCTTCAATTAAAATAATACCACATCCCTGCACTGCGACATGGGGTACATTGTTATTTGAAAATGTCACCACAATCTTTGTTGGATTTCCTAATGATTAGCTGTGATCATCTCATTATGAGACTGAGATCAGTATTGAGTGCGGAGTAATTAAGGGTTTTATGGTGCATGTAATTCAAGTTTCTTGAAGCGATAACCTTGACACAATGTCACCACATGACCCCCCCACCACCACCACCGTTATCTAGATATCCTACATTTCTTCTGGAGTATGAATATCTCGAACCATCTTAGTGTATCTGACACTGACTCTGTGGGATAACACACGGTTCTATACTGTGCAAAAAATGTTCAGAATACTAATGAGGTTGACGACTGAAGCTAAATGTGCAATTCCCAGTAATTCGTTTAAGATTTCATTTTCAAATGTTTGTTTTGTTTATCAAAAACTTGTCTATCAAAAGCTGTATTACCCTGATCCCACAGGTCAGAGAACCATGGAATAAACTGGTGATATCAAGAGACTAACCAAAACCAACCGTTTCCTTCCTGACCATGTAGCCAATATTGTGCTTCAAAGTGTGTGTGTCTGTGTGCGTATGTGTGTGTGTGTCTGTGTGCGTGCGTGTGTGTATATCTCGGTCTCTCCCGGTATCACGGCCCAGTGACACTCAGCAGAGACATCATAACAGCAATTCAGCAGCAGCCTAATAGGTTTCAAAGTAAATTTAACTTTTCACACATCTATTCAAAGGCTGTGCGCAATGAGAACTAAATACAGCAAAGCTGAGATGAGCTCCTAGGAATAAAGCCGTGAATTTAATCACGCGCAGGCCGCAAACCTCCGTCTTGCGGCCAAGACAGGCTGAGGCAGGGACTCTCACCAGACTCCCTGACCCTGGGCAGAGCGTAGAAGCCCATTTCCCAGGGTTAGGGCGTACAAAAAAATCCAGGGAAAAAAAGAACAACACAAGAAGTTTATCCTGTTATTGGAGAAAATAGGCCGAATGAAGTAACAACACCAAACTCATGCAGCATTTTACATGTGTTCTATATCACGCTGTTTAATATGACTGGATTATTCTAGATGACATTACTGTGCTTTTTATATGGATAGTCAGAAACAGCTTTCAGATCAGATATAGCTGTGTTCCTGGACGAACCGTCTCTCCCTAATGCAGCTTAAGCTCTCTGCTCTTTGCAATTTGCGTGCGCTTTCGACGTGCTCACCTTTGCTGGACACTCCTCTCTGTTTCAACGCCAATCATTCATCATTTCTCCTCCACAATAAATCACACGGCCCCCCTGGCGAATCAGAATGCCAGATTTGCAAACACTTCAATACATCATAAACTGTCAGGAGTGTCTTCACACATAGAAAACGCTGAAACACAGTGGTGTTGTGTTATCAAAAGGCCCAGCTGGGAACTTACCCGTCAGACTGGTGGCAAGCTGGTGAGCTGGATAGCCTTACTGGGTTTAACCTATGTTGTCTCAGGTGTGAGTCTGCCTGTACGTGAGTGTGTGGATTTCACATGCTTTCTCCGTTTGTGTCGGATAATTCTGGGGATCTCATTTAATCCAGGAAGAGTGTGAGTGTTTTAATGATCCATCCGGCCTGGATCAGTCTGCCTATAACTCAGTGCTTAGGATGGGTTCTGACCCTAACATTGGAGATGCTTATGGAACATTTAAATACCACTATTTAAAAATGGCATTATCTCAAAGGTTACCTCGCACACAACTGTCATTTAATCTAGCCAAAATGTGACGTGCCAATAACACAACTCATAATAAGAACACCTCAATACTCACCTGTCCTTTTTACTTTGCATCGTACATCTCATTTGATCTTTTTCCAGCAGTAAAACGCAAATGAGTTTTGGAAAAGACCTTCGTAGGCTGTGCATCATGGTTTCATGAAAGTGATGAAGGCTACATGCAAAAAAATGAAATAAAAATAATGCTTATGTCAGCAGCTGTAAGTTACCCTCTCTTGAGGTTAATCTATGGGACCTTTACCCCATGAACGTATTATCAAGCTGTGACCAGATCTGAATGACCCTGAAGATGCACGCGGGGATGCTGGTTTTAAATGGATACGAATGCGGTCTGGAAAATGCTGTCACTTGCAGGTATGGATGATTGACGGGTTCGCTTATAAAATTAGCTCTACTGATCTGCGTTACGGAAGAAGAGAGGAGAGCTGCATTTGGCGTTCAACCGCTGGGATCAGATGAACGAAGTCTGTCAAATGTGAACCTCAGTGGGATTCCATTTCATCTTTCGCTCATCTAGGCTCTTGGCGCAGAAAGGGTGTTTTGTTCCACTGTTCATAATGATTAATAAGGAAAGCCTATATTTGCGGATAATTTTGTAAATACGAAACAGAAACCGCTTCATAACAAGCGGGTAGCCTGGGTCTCCTCCGAGAAAAACGCGGATTTCGAGTTTGGGTCGAGTCCATGTCGTGGGCCGGTGAGGGCTTGAGAATACGCCGGTTTATCACAAGGTGTCCTTCAAGCCCGTGGGAAATAATAAAAGACCACCTCTCACGGCGTTTTGTCCTGGGATTTAAAGCACATTTTCAGATAATGAATAGATTGGGTAATGAAATGGGCTCCCTGACAGGTCCATAATAGATGCACATAATTAAGCGGCGCGCACGGAGGCGTAGAAACTAATCCGTTGATTTGAAATCACTGGTAGTAAAAATGCTGGTCCTGCAGTATAACATTCATCTTTGTGGATGAGCAGAGTAAGCACTACGTGTAAATGCGGGAAATTATTATTTTTTTATTATTATAATTTTGTAATAGTTATTTAGTCCAGTAACAAAATAATAGACTATCTAATCTAATATGTAATTAAATTTTACCTTTGAGTGATATAGGGATATGGCATGATGGTATAGTCTAATAATGTTTTCTATCATTAATGTTTAACTTGGCCTTTGGAAAAAAGAGCGCGCCTCCAGCCTGACTTCTATGGGGAAATGCTCATATGTTAATTGTTTCTTCGTCCCAATCACATCCTCGTAATAAAGCTATTTCCCGAATAATTCCGTTTAGTCTGGTCCCGGAGCATCACGGGCCGGTAATCCCATCAAGCGGCACCTAATGCTGGCGTTAAGGTCCCGCCCGCCTCCGCACGCCGTATCGGGTCGCTCCGGCAGCCCGTGTGTGATCCGCATGCTGTTTTCAGCCCCTCACACCCCCGCGGCCCGGTGGTACAGCCGGTGTGGGACGTAGCTGTCAGTCTAACCCATTCTCCGCCGCCCTGCACCGCCTCTCCGCCTCCCATCCTCATTTCATCCGTGTGCGGCTTGTGCGGCTCGTCGGGATCTCACGGCTTGGATGCTGCGCGCCGCATCGAGCTTATTATTATTACTATTATTGCTGTTACTACAAGCATCATCATCATTATTATTATTACAGCGGACTGCGGCGTTTTGAAGACCCAGTACTAGTTGGGTTTTAAAGACATCTCTAAGGTCCGATTGCGTGTGAATGCTTCGCCTTTTTCCTGATGATACGGCGTTTCTTAACGGCTCTACTGCACAACACGGGAAAAAAGTGAAGTCTGCCCGCGTTTTGCGTACAAACGGAGGGGACCAACGGACAGGCGCTGGATGTGTCTGCAGAATGGTAAGACCGTATTGCTGTAGGGGGGAAAATGCAATAGTTTGCAAAACGACCGCCAAGCCCCATGCAGGGGAGAGGGAAGGTTATACTCCGGCTGGGGCTGGGATGCATCCCCGCTTCTGCAGTTCTGAACCGCGGGGGTGACGTGGGGAAACGCGGCCAACTACACCTCGGCTCGGGCTCCTTCCTCGGGGATGGGGAGTGAAATCGGCGTGTTAAAGGCTTGATGCACAACCGGTGGTTCCTACGGCATGTACTTTAGGTGCAGGCGCTTCTACCTCATAGGGTAGGGAAACGGAGGTTAAGGATGGAGTCCAGTCTGTTAAATTATAGACCGTAAAGGCAGCATCATGCTTAGGGATGGCTGCTTATGTGCAAGGCTCCTTTATACCGCTCGTAGATCTGATTTATTACCATGTGTTTGGATGCTTTGTACCGTACTGGGCTGCTTTTTTTTAACCATGTGTGGGACTGTTTTTACCGTGCGTGGGGCTGCTTTGTGGTGTAGGACCGCCTGATCACTGTACCCTAATTAAGTATGAACCAGGCAATGCGTCTCAGCCCTGTTTACTCCTAATCACTATTTGTATTTTGCAAAAGAAACATTTGGAAAATGTTGCCATCAACACCAAGATTGTTTATTATTGTCGATATTACTGCTTAGGCTGAGTTCTTAGGGAATGTATCCGGTTAGTTGCCGGGTCAGCGCGTACTAGTAAAGGTGTTGTTTTCGCACAGAATGAGTATGTTTCAGACGGGACCATAAACACATCCCTTCAGTCGCGCATTTCAGCAGATCTGCCAGCGTGCTTCCCCGTAGATGCAGTCGCGTTGCAGTAAACAAGCGCATCAGTCAATAACTTCGCCATTCAGGGCGAAAAAATCTGCCTCAAAGCCGCGATAAGCCTTCGAGAAAGACAGAAATCACAATGCTCCGACTGTGTTGGAGCGCAGCTTCATCGCGCTGCCATCCGATGCCGAGATCGAGCCATTAATCGCGCTGGGTTGTGCTGCGCTCCTCAACCCGATGGTCCGCCGTAAGCGCGCACGCATGGCGGTTCCTGCTCCGGCAGAAATAAAGACAGTGGCTAAAAGGCGGTGTTTACCAGCGAATATCCACAACATTGTAATAATAATAATAATAATAATAATAATAATGATTTGTAGCACATGTACGGGGGGGTGGGACACACCCACCACGGTGTGGGTGCAGCGCAGTACAAATGTCCACGTTATGATTTGTCACAATCCTGCTCCATTATAACATTTAATTTGCTTTCTGATTGCATAATGTCCTCGAAATGTTTCACCATATTTAATGCTTTTTGTAGCAGCCATTCTTAGCTGGCCCTAATAGCCCCCAAGCCTGACTGGCTTTGGCTCTGCTTGTAGTGTTATTCAATATTTGCACAGGCAGCCTGGCACAATGTAAATTGCACCTTGTTCTGTTATTCTGATAAAATGTTGTCGTACTTTTTAAATGCAAAGCGGCGTCTCCCTGGGCTTTCATTGTCTGCAGTGTGGGGTGGAGAGGCTGGATGAAATCTTTAAATCAGAGGACTGAAGTAGTTGGGGATTTGCCTGTCCTCAGAGTGGGCGATCCTTCAGGCTACGTTCATAGACCCGTCACAGGCAAAGTTCAGTCACCCACACAGTGTTTCTGTGGCTATAGGCTGCACATTGACTGTCTTGGGAGATTTGGGTGAGTCTTTTTAACTTGCATTGTGTTTGTTTAGCGGACGCTTTTATCCAAAGCAACATACATTTTTGAGAGGAAGCAGGGTTAGATAATCCCTGGAGCAATTGCTGGTGGTTAAAGGCGTTGTTCAAGGGGCCCAGCTGTGAAATTACTCTTCAGAGTTGGGGATTTGGACCGGTGACCTTTTGATCACAGGCATAGTGTCTTAACCTGCCAAGCTGCACACTGCTTTAGTTTTATAATAACTTTGTTATTATATAATATATATGTTAGAATGCCTTTGTCCTGTTACATATACGGTTGAGAGCAGAGCTTAGCTCATGGTCAGCCATTTATCCAGAGCCCCTGTAGCAGTTGAGGTTAAGGCCCCTGCTCAAGTGACCAATGGCAATATGCTGACTGTGCCGGGCACAGGATTTTACTGGCGACCTTCTGAAGACGGGCACAGAGTCCTCACCTGCAGGGCCACACGCCGCCTTATGTAAAGCAGATTTATCAGGTGCCACTGAAGCGATATGATAATTTTATGGACAATGATAACTAGGTAATTGTGTATGATGTTGCTTCTGTCACAATTTATTTTTTTAGCTATTGTTTTGTATTAGTGACTTGAGGCTAATACTTCACAAACAATAGTATTCGTTGGATTTACTTTTTAAACTGGAGAATCAAAGTGAATTCAAGTTAATGCAAAAATCGATATGGTGAATTTGCTGCTATTCACTTTCAGATGAATGAATCGGTCGGTGTTGTGTTTCATATAGCTATAAAAATCATCGTATTGATAAAATATAGATTTAGGTTGGCCTAAGCTAAGGGTATCTAATTATTGGCAGCCTTTAAAAATCATCTGCAGCCTCTCTCCCAGGACAATCACTAAAGGAAGTCAAGTAGTACCTGACTTACCTTAAAACCCTTAAAAAGACCTGGGAGATTAGCAGTGGCTAGGGCAGTGTCCGTGAATGAAAGGTAGCTGACCGCCCGATGGATGGTTAGAATGAGAATGGCCGGTGTAGACGATGACATGGCCAGGATGGAAACTGGGGAGACCTCATAGCTGAAGGGTAAGAACTGGTGACTTCTGAACCGCTTCTTGTTAAATTGGGTGGGGGGGGTTATGCACTCTTGCGGGAATGTCGAGGATGCATGTGAGAGTCTAGGCTGAAAACAGGCAAGATGTTGATTTCCCATCGGAGCCCGGGGTAATCATGCGTCCCGCAGTGGGGATCCGGCGTGAACTCGCTGGGTTTGCGAGCCCGGTGAGGCTTTAGCTCACATGGTGCGACTGACTGCGGTGTGAAATAACGCACTATTCTCCATCCCTCTTTCTAGTGCTGTAGTTTTACCACCAGTCTTCCATGGAAGGTCGGCAGATATCTCGAGAGCCGTCTGATTGTAAGAATACCTGCGTGATTAATCATGCCATAAATGCCAACAGCAGGAAGAATAACAACCGTTAAGGCCCTGCGATGAGTGAGGCTGCGTCATCCCAGCTTAGCGCCCGGATCCTGCTGGCTCCCTTCTACTGTTGAACCAGCAACCCTCCGGTTACAGACTCCTAAACTGCTGAGGACAAATTGCCTCCAAAAAATGGACTTGAGTCAACCAGGACTCAAACCTGGAAACTTTTGATGCGTAGTCAGATTATCCATTTTGCCAGCAGTCCTTAATGTACCTTACGCTACTAACGTTTCAGTCCTGTTCCACTGAGGATGCTGAAACGCAGGAACGGGAGAGCTAGATTCGTGATTCTTCAGCCGGCCCATGTGGTCCAGGTATATTCTGTAGAGCAGGGATAGGCGACCGTGATCCTGGAGTGGCGGTATTGAGCAGGTTTTCTATCCTACTTGGTCTCTGATGAACCACACCTGATCTCAGGCAAATAATAACTCATGAGGTAGGATGGAAAACCTGTCGGATTCCGGCACTCCAGAATCAGGGTTGCTGTAGAACATTGGGTTCTTAAGTGTTTAGGTGGAAAGGAAACCCACAGAAAGACTGACCAGGCAGAAGCCGTGTGTAACAGCAGCAGACGGCCGTCGCCACGTTTCGACAGTTCACATTTCAAAGCGAACATCGTTATCCTGCGAAATTCACAGAGACGCCATGTGTATCGTGTTTAACTCAGAGAGGCCCCTGTGCTCTGAAACAAAAAAAGATTGTTAAAATTCCGGCTGCTTACTTCACGTTTGGTGTTCTGTTCTCGGTTGAAGTTAAAGAACCGAAGTGCTCGTCTGACAGAAGGCTGACGCCAGAAACGTGCGCACACGTGCAGGGAGTGCGAGGGGCATCACAAGCGTGTAAGAGGCCTGCGTGGGGTGCTGCGACAGAGCCACGTAGCGCGAGTGTGCACGTGCCGGTGTCTGTGGTGAACAGGCACTGTGAACGCTTGGGCCCCCCTTCCCCTTTCAGCACCCCGGCTCTGTCTGCGGTGACCCGGAATTCCTGATTATGTTCTATGTCCGTGTTTGTCTTGCGGTTCTGGGAACTGCTGGAGCGTTTACAGATTTTCACAGGCAAGTCTGACGGGCAATGACGCCTGTCCGTTAACCCTTTCATTCTGCCCGTTTACAATGCAGTTTGTTTTCATTAGATCTTTAAATGATAACTAATAAAATAATAATCAAATGTGAACAAATGATCAGTTAGTTTTATTTTTTAAAATAAAAATCTCCTTGCTTTTACTGTTATGAGAACATAGTTTGCCTCATTTTCCAGTAATAAAGTGGTAGTCGGTTTTGTCAGTTATAAATGGTGATTCAAAAATAATGAAATAACTTCTGGCTTATCTTTCAATTATACATTTTAAGTCATGCTTTTTCCCATTTTTATATTAAAATGAGCAGTGATAGAATAAATGTGTAATATGTTATTGAAGTTATAACAAAAGTACCTCTGTCTATAAGTGACATTAAAATGCACTAAACCTATTCTGTTAAAATGCTTTAATCATTACACTGTTTTGGATGTGTTGCAATGAAAATATTGACTGTGACTGACTTTCCAAACCATTCCAAATACTGTTATTTTTCTCTACTTTTCTGGGAATGATTTAAAGATTATCTGGCATGTATGCTTAAAAAAATCAACATAACTGAGCCAGTTGTCGCATAATTAGTTTACAGGATTCTGTTTATTAGTATTTCTGGAATAATGCTGTTGAATGTGGCAATTTTCTCGCCACACCTGTCCGTGCGAGATGTGATTTAATAGTGCAGAACAGAATGTTACTTTTGTAAAATAGTGATTTGTATTCCACCTAATTGCTTTTGCCTGATTATCAGGAGGATGGGAAAAAACGCTCAATAAATTGTCTTTGAATTGGTCGCCCTCAGGCTGAGATGCTGTGCGGTCAACGATCAATGCAAATACAAATCTGGTCGGATGGTATATATACCGTCAGATAAGAGCCAATGGGATGGATTCGCCCCGTCTGAGACTAGCGTTTCTGAGCTCTCCGTCGCAGTTGTAGACTTGTCATTGAATATATCTGGAGGTAGCCCTCTGGAACCTGGCAACGTGAGCAAGCGGTAAGACAGTGACACCAGCTACCTATGGGGACTATCTGTTGTACCCTTAAGTAAAGGCATTCAACCATTAGTCCACTAAAATATGCAAGTGGCTATAAAACTATATAAACAGCAATAAGTTTGTCATTTTTCTGGTCCTCCATTATCACTTTTTTGTGGAATTTGTTTTTTTTTTTTTGTCTGTGTTTGTATCTGCATGTTATTTATGATATAGCTCTTGGGTACAAAGCGCAAGGCATTTTCAGTTTTAAATTCCTAGGTACGGTTTTGCATATTTTTTCACCATCAGATTGTAGCAGTTATCATATACAAATGTTTGCTCTGATTTTGATCTCGATGTTGATTATTAATCTCCTGACTGAATCTGTCTCAGAGTTCACTAATAAATAATGAACTTAAAAAGGAGTGGGGGGCGGACGGTATAGAATACTGCAGTAAACAAACATGAAACAGAGTTACCTCTCCCGTTTGGCCCCCGGCGTTTCCATGGAGACTTTGGGTATCACCTGCTTTCCTGTGTGCCCAGATAAAGTGACATATTGGCCCTGACTCCAGACTGTTAGCACATGAACTTACACCCCCTACCGTGATGGCTCATGTGGGGGTTGGTTCCCGACCGCAAAGTGTTTCGCCCTGTCAGATCCGCAGTGTGTCACTCGCAGATTTATCATGTGTCACCTGTGGGCTGTCACGCCGAGGCAGATTAGAGCTGCACGGAGGTACGGCTCTCTGTAATTTTCCCTCTGACTGCACACGGTCACGCCCATCGTGACGTATCGATCCACGGGCACGGCCGCTCCCGCCGATAACCCGTGGACCCAAAAGGCCGTACACCCTAAACTTCCATCCTTCTGTCAAATAACTTTTGAGCCTGATCAGAACTTCCTGGGCTTCCCTACAGTTTTAGAACAATCCAAGGCGCGAAACCCAAATTCCCGCTTGACGAGTCGGGCGAAAGTAAAAATGGCAGACGGCTGACATCAGGGGCACTGAGAGAGGGCCAGGCTGACCCTGCTGCTCCTGCTGCATTAGCATTAGCTGCTCCAGGTGCTGAGGGGACCTGCTCCTGTTCAGCTCTGAGCTGAGGGTAGCTGTACGAGGGGAACGTAGGCTGGCATTTGCACTTTTCACTATTGCTTTTTTGACCCAGTTCCTTTGCTTCACCCCAACTCTAACTAGACCCTGAACCTAACAAGAGTTCTTCCTAACCGTAACTAGTTTGTCATAACCCTAACTAGAGTTCACCCTTATGCTAACTAAAGTTTATCCTAAACCTAAAAATTAGGATGTACCCTAACCTTAACCCTAATTAGAATTTACTAGGATTCACCCTGCAGCTCTGATGTGGGTTCTCCCTAAATAGATTGTACCTCCTCCCTAAGGAGGGTTGACCCTAACCCTGACCTTGTCCCTTCTCACGCTCCCACCTCCAGGGAATGTGCCATACAGCCCCCTCCCCATCTTGCTCCTGGTCATTGTGGTTCCTGCCTTGTCCCCGTGACCTCATAATCATCTCTGGATCATAGCCCAGTGCTGTCAGTAAAATGGACCATGTTAAGATTAGACCGAAGGAAAACAGCACAATGGAATCAGCGGCTGCTCTGGCGGCCCGAGCAGAGGGAGAGCGATGGCGGTATGGCTGCCCTGCAGATCAGCGTCATTAGGCCTGTTATATGGGTCTGCTGTGCAGGCCCAGCGCACATTAAGGTCAGTAATGGTGCATCCGCGCTCATTCAGTCTTACTCTTTGATAGTCGGAGGATTTGTGGACATGCTCGTTCTCTGCCCGTCCCTGGAAATGAATTCCTCCCACACCCTGTAACACTTTCCGTGCTTGTTTTGTTTATCCTGCCCTCAGAATCATAGGCTGTTCTTCATATTTGACAGTTTTCATTATGCGGGGCTGAAATCTATTTACCCCACACCCTCCCACCAAATCAGCACAAGATTATATGGTGCTAGCTGGTTTATCTCTTTGGTTTAGGTCTAGTGTACCAGCGATGCTCTACTCCTTTTAGGGATGTAAGTAAACTATTGAATGTAGTTCAGTAACCGTCCGAAAAACACGCAAAGCTTGAGATGGTGAGTGTGTCGGGCCTCCAGTTCACCTACAAACTGTCTGTCAGGCTGCTTTACCTTCTCGTGACCAGGCACAAGTCAGTCTGGGAACATTTCTTCAGAGCAGAATACAGGACGAGCAGGACCTCAGGAAGATAACGAATTACCCTTAAGGCCTCCTCGCTACGCGTGACTGCGGCACGTCTCTCGTACATTAGTGCCTACAAAACGCCTCCTGATTTTTTTTTTCCGTCCCTGGAGATTGCCCCCCCCCCCACGTGAACTCATTCCCCTTGTGGCATTTCGTCATGCGCTGGATGGTCTTATGCAAGACAATGAAATGGCAGTTAATTTGTAGGTAATTAGGACCCGGGTGATTTAGCGTTATTGAAGGGGACAGTGCGGAGTGCAGTCGGGTTTTAATGTCACGATGCACCAGGAGAATTAAGAAGAATCATCTCAAGAAGGATCAGTCCGGACGCTGGGTACTGAAGGCCGTTCAGCTGGTGCAGTACCGAGTCTTCAGATTCAATTTTAATGAGCATAAACCATCTCCTGGGCAGGAATAAAGAAACAAATGCTTACAGGAGTTTATATAATTCCCTAAATGTATTGGATTTGGTGATTTTTAATTTTAGAATCTGGCATATTTCAGCACGTTCGAATACCAAAATGCATACCAGAGCTTGGGAACTAAAATTAGTTCCTGTTGTCGTGACGACGACAGATGTGTACTTAAATTCCCATCAGGTTTTTTTTTTTTTTTTTTTTAATCTCGGTATTTGTTTAATTTGGCGACAGCTGGCACCCCCGCCCCCGCCCTTGCCCCC